>NDXB01013861.1:17147-61650 GCA_002631895.1 Agapornis roseicollis
AAAAAAAAAAAAAAAAAAAAAAAAAACAATATAAAAAAAAAAAAAAAAAAAAAAAAAAAAAAAAAAAAAAAAAAAAAAAAAAAAAAAAAAAAAAAAAAAAAAAAGAGAAATTAAAATTCTAAAGTTTTAGCAGGCACACCTACAAACAATAGTCTTTGCTAACTCCTATGCAATTTTAACTTGAAGCCTGACATGTGTGTTGTTTTATTTTTTTTCCCCTGGTACACAAGTGAAGTGTATTACCAGCTCCAATTTAAAATCTCACCCGTAATCAATGAACTGGAAAAAAAACCTGACCATAAAATGCAGTGATTTGCTTCTCTGATTTTTAAAGCTTCTGAACAAGTTTATCAAACATGAAAAGTTCTCCTGTCAGTCAGAGCATTCTTTCAGTAAAAGCACTTCGACTCTGACGTACCATTTATACCTAAGTTAGCTGATACTGAGCAGTTAACTAGGGCTTGCTGCTTGTGCAGCCAACAAACGGCTGGGGAATACTGAGCTGTGATGCAAAGCTGTTTGGGGCCCACAGCCTGTTCATACAGTCATGATGATGTCAGATACATGCTCAAAAGAGAAGTTAAAGCTCAGAATTTCATTGTGGTTAGTATTTCTCCTTAACAAGGCTGCTGTTCAGAGCTGACATGGGGGGAGAAGGAGGAGGAAAGCGAGAGGAGAGGGACTGAAGAAGAAAAAACAAGGGAAATTAATAAAATCTCTATTGTCCTTGTGATCTAACAAAGCAAATCTGCTTTTGTGATTTATTTTTGTTTGCAAAGGAAGCTAGCACGATGCATTTGCAGGAAGTGGTGAGGGTATCTTAAAGGCTTTATTGCACTGCTCATTTTTGTTATCTGATCATGTTGCTGAATGTAGGGCACACGACAGTGTTATATATTGGCTTTCCTGGTTTGTTTTCTAACTAACAACTCAATAGCTGCCGCTCTTCAAGAGTACTGAGTAAAAACCCACACAACAGAAACACATAACTACGGAAATTCAGTAACTGCAGACTAAAGCTGCAATGGAATTCAGAACTATTTTGAAATGAAATGTAAGTTTACAGACCATTTATAAGAAACACACACAATGTACCTTGGCGTCCCTTTGCAGTGACACAAGTAATTTTCCATTGATCTGACCTGCTTTCCTCAGAGCAGTGAACTGAAATTCAGGCAGCAATTCACTATGTTGTGTCTCAGATGTCTATGGTACAGCAGACTGCAAAGCATTTGCGGCAAACCTAGACCAATGTCACTGCTGCTACAGGATGTTCTATGTCCTCACATTTTAACCATCTTCTTAATTTATGTGGTGGGAAGGGTTGGAAGCGATGCACAATAATTAAACAAATCATGCCACATAAGCTACTTGATACTAAGGAAACAATAACACCTGGAAAAAAGGGCAATATGGGAAGATGTAGCTACCGCTATTTTGCTCAATATGCAAGTTCACAAGGTCAGAAGCAAATTTCACTATGCATAAACTGCAAAATGTTTTTAATTTCAATTGGCGTCCCTGATTTTTATGCTGTAGGCAGCCATATGGCTGAAAAATGACACTGGCTGCTAGCAGTGCAAGAGGCAAATGGCAGAATCTCCCAAACACTAACCTGCTTTCACATACAACTGCAGGAAGGAAAAAAATCCATTTGGAAGAATTTTTTTAAGGTCTTTCCAAAATGCTCAGTTTTCATGACTGAAGAATTGATAGCTTGGGTAGATACGCATTCATACTATATGCATAAAGACTAACCAGAAACGTGAAGGTTATTTTGAGTTCTGGCAATGCACACAGAAATATTTAATCTTGTGGGTTTGCTAATTCAGGCTTATACTGTTTATATTAGTTTACTGTTTATACTGTTTATTTTTTAGGTTAACTATTGGACTCAGTAATCTTAACAGTCTTTTCCAACCTAAATGATTCTATGATTCTATGTATTCATTTACAACATACTAGATCCAAGTCTTTGATTTTAAAGTTCTGAGGTTGTTATTAAGAAGCAAAATACATCTCTAACTACTAATCTAGACTTTAGAGCTCATTCGTACCAAGAAACACTGTGTGACATTTCAAGATGCTTTGTGTGAGCACAACCCACTGCAAATTCTCTTCAAATAGATCGGGTTATTTTGGGAGATTCACGTGCATTCTGTTAAGTCAGAATTTTTTCAGTGAAAAGCATGGTACCATTACAAAAGGAGTAAAATGCTTAGGCTGGCCTCTCATGATACTGACTTGTGTAAACTCAATAAATGTCACTTTCTTCCTGTGGTACAAACAGGTTTGCTTGGGTTTTGTGCATGCAGGACTGAGAACACAGCTCGCGCAAGGGAGCCTCTGGCTCCCTGGTTCTTTGCAGTTACCCCGATGGGCTGGTGCTTACCGGAGTTTCTACCATGTTCGGCTTACTATTCCTTAAAGTCTTCACAGCATGGAAAACATCCACCACATTCTGCCTTTTTACCATCTCAACCACAATGCCAATGGCACAGAACATCCCACTCCGGCCACCGCCATTTCTGTATACAAGGAAAAGAGCTGGTTAAATGTCACTATGGTGCAAGAGAACATCCAGATTGCACTTCTGCTCTTTTGCTCTGTAAGCATGAGTGATTTGTGAGTCCCACAGGGAGACTGAGCTTTATCAATCTCTTTGCAGCTCCAGTGGTTTGGTCTGAAACATTTGCTGCCTCTGACCTTCCTCTCAATTACATTAGTTTCATTCTGCCCTTACAGCCCACCATGCTGCCCAGCTATGCTATAGCCAAATTTGCATAGACATTAGAAATCAAAACCCAAGTTCAATGGCAAGTACATTTTCCACTTAAATCTCGTTTACATTATCCTATGGTATGAGTATTATCTAGCCAGGGTAATGCCAAGGCTTCACTGATTTGATATCTTCTTGACCTCTGGGGACACTTCTGAGCTATTTTAATTGTAATTTCAAAGAAATTAAAGTAAGTATTTTTTCTTGTTCAGTTTAAATTAGACAAAAGGTTCTACAGATAATGTGGAGAGGTGGGCAGAAAGGAGACACAAGTTAATCCTGAATGTTGAAACAGAACCTTTTCAAAAAAGTAAGGAGAAATTCAATTTCTAAGTTTTAAACTCTATATTTAAGTAAAGTAGGAGAGATATTGGTCATTCTCTGCTTAGGGATAAAAAAGACTCCACCTTTTCAAAACTTTCAAGCCAGCTGCCATTTAAGTATCAGACTCAGATAAACAGCCAGCAGTCATTTACCAGCAGTAGTTTTAGGATCATATACTGTGCTATAAAACTTTTCTCTGATTTTGTACATCCATAGTTTTAAGACTAAACCCCTCAAAATAAGTACGCCTTCCAGAAAAAATTCAATACATAATATGCAAGAGATACACGCAAAATAACTATTTGGCACTTAGAAGAAAAGACTTCCTTACTGAAACTATACAGAAGAAACTGATCTGTACACATTTTGTACCTGAAAAACATTCCAGCGTGTACAGAAGGAGACAAAATACTCATTCCCATGGTACCTTGAACTAACACAGACAAATTGAAAATTGACCAAAAGCCAGCCTACAGTAGCACTTTTTTTTTAAATAAAAGAAACAAGGGCATGTGCAAAAGAATGCAACCGTAACAACACCACTTGAGCTAATTTAGAAGCATTTATTTGAAGAGCAATTTGACTTTGTCCCAGTTACTCACAGGCAGTGAATGATGGTCCGGCCTTCCCCTTCTTCACATTCCTCTTGCCATTTTTCAACCTGGAGAATTAACTTTAAGAATGATCTCTTGGAAGCTGGCACATCTCTGTGAGAAGCCCATCCCAAATACTGGAATTGCTGCACCATCAGATAGCCCTCTTGTGGCTAAAGGGAAACCAAAGAGCTTTAGGTCAACATAGCATCTTTACATCTTGGTTTAAAAAACCAAATTATAAACCTGACATGAAACCTAAGTGCTTATATCATTGTGTGCATATATATGTGTGCTTGTGTGCGTGAGTGAGCGAGCGCTGTCTGGTACTTAGTTATCGACTTAAATCACAACAGTTAAGGACAGATTCCAACACATTTGTACATTGCATGGTAGGGTCTCTATTAATTTGTACCACTTGAGCTGAAGGAAGATGTCAGAAAAAAGAAAAAAAGAAACCAGACTGAAGGCAATATCACAATTTATCAATTGCTAATGTAATCTATCCTTATTCTAAATGGAAAACATTCCCTAGAATCTAACTGTCATGGGGTTTTATCCTTAACATTGATAGTCAATGGAAAACATCACTGATAAATTCCTAGACCTACAAAAATTAACAGATATACCTTTTGATTCTTATGCACTAACTGACCCCATTATAAATAAACAACAAGTAATATTGGTGAAAAAATATGACTCTTTTCCTTGAAATCTTCCCTTTTTTTTCCAGACTATGATAATCACGACAGCCTTGCTGCCAGTCTCTGAGCCTTCCATGTGCCAGATGCTACACAGGGGGAGCTTTGAATAGAATTACACTGTCACAAGAAAGGCCTCAATAATTGGAACAATAAATAGTCTATTCAGTTCCTTGGAGTTGAAGAAGACAAAGAGGAGTAGGAATATGGATTTTAGAAAGAAAGAACAGAGCAGAGAGATATTCAGAAGCAAGACATAAAGGTGAAAAGGCATGTAAGACAAAGAGAAGTAGAGGAGTAGAAAATCGAAACACAGTAAGAAGAAGAAATGCAAAAAGTGAAATAAGAATTGGCACTCCCCTCTTCGCCTAACCCCCCCCCCAAAAAAAAAACCAAAACAAAACAAAACCCAACCAAAACCAAAACAAACAAACAAAAAGAACAAAAAACCAAACACACAAAAAAACCCAACAAAAACCAAAAACAACAAAAGAAGAAGTATCAAAATGTAAAAAAAAAAAAAAAAAAAAAAACCAAAAACACAAAAAAACCCAACAAAAACCAAAAACAACAAAAGAAGAAGTATCAAAATGTAAAAAAAAAAAAAAAAAAAAAAACCAAAAACACAAAAAAACCCAACAAAAACCAAAAACAACAAAAGAAGAAGTATCAAAATGTAAAAAAAAAAAAAAAATAAAAAATGCAATAGTGTAATATTTGCCAGTGTGCCTACACCGTAGTTTCCCGTAATTTCCAAACAAGGTATAAAGAGCCAAAACTCTTTTTCTTAGCTCTGAATATAAGCAAAATAATTCTGGCTAAAACACTGGCCACACAAAATTGGTCTCTGCACCTTGAAAAATGAAAATTTGACCAAAAGAAAAAAATCCCCTGTGCTTTGTACACACATCAGTTTTCCCCATAGCTATTCTTCAAGGCTAATGAAAGTTAAATGTATACTCCAGGTAGCAGTTGGTGGTGGGTAAGTTCAATACGGAATGACTGAAAGTAGTTTTGGTAAGTAAAATAGGGATTGCTGGTTAGCTACACATAAAAAGGTGGCACAAGTGTCTGTAACTCATTTTGTGTAGGCAACATAAGTGATTTATCATGGTGAGCTAAAGAAGAAGACACTGTGTAGCAAACAAGGCTTGAGAAGATACTGCAATAGTGTGAAACACTAAGTGACAGCAAAAAACCAAGATGGTGCAAAGTGTGAAAGAGCTGCCAAGAATCCAAGACTGGCACTGTGAGAAAAGTTGAGAAAGAGATGATAGGTGTAGGTCAAGGCACAGTGGTGCAGAACCCTTGAAAGGCAGAGGAGCTTTCTGAGTTTTTTCACACCCCACTTTGCAGGGTGCCACAATCCTCCTTTTATGTTGTGGTTCTCACATCTGAGGCTGAGAAGGTGCTGGCTGCATAACCAGCCTCAGCCCTCCCATCTCTGTTTCTGCATGGAAAACATCTTACAGAAGCTGTGTATGCCTGTCACTATGTGTTCATTACAGGGATAGTTCTATTTCTTAGATATTAATACTTATTTCTGATATCTATGATGTTTGACTGACTTTTTGGGGTAATGCCTAAGAACATGAGTATTTTACTCTTATTCAAAATTAAAAACCACAACAGCCTAGATAGTGCTAAAAGTATATATATTTTTTTTTCCATTATATATTGTTATGATAATGCTTACTCTTGTTAGATTGCATATCCTGAAAATTCGGCTTATGACGTCGCAGTCCATTGAACATGACATGCATTCCACTTGGATGGGACCGTACCGCAGTATCCCTTCCTCAGGCCAGTACTGTGGGCAGCCCTGTGCCAGGCATAATTAAAAGGTAAGTCACAACTTGAGTGCTGCCTTATTCCACTGCAGACATCTCATCTAACCTTTACTGAGCAACTATTGTTAATTAGTTGCCTTAGAGCACAGAATAACTGTAAAGTCACTGCACTGCTCTGCATTTTGATCATGTAGTGGATGGATCCAGAGTGATTAAAGCATGCAATGGTACATGGAAAACTTGAGCGCCAAACTAACCTGTGCTAAGTCAACTTCATTTAACATCACGAGAGATGTACAGCCGTAGTCATACACTAATCTCCAGAAATCTTTCACAGTGTTTGGTAGAGGATGTTGTGTGACAATAAACGCTGCCGGCTGCCTGTAGCTCTGTAAAGGCAAATGATTTTATAAGCACTGGTAGAGGAAGTACTTAATTACTTCTACTCCAACACTATAACAGAAAAAACATATAAATAGAACAAAGCTGCAACATCAATTACATCAGACTTCACCAAAGCTGTTAAAAATACATTACACTATCCAGTAAGAGGAAAGAGGTTACTCTGTTTAGGTCTGCCTTCTGTTTTGTTCATATATGCATGGGCATGGAAGATGTTCTTCAGGGCTCTGCTGAGCTGGCGCTCAGACAGCTCTGCTCCAGGCACTGTGCCTAGGAAACTGAGCAGAAAACCTTCTCCCTGCGTTACAAAGAGGGGCACAGAGTTCTCAGAAGGCCACCCAATCCACAGCCGGTTACACATGAGGTCTGGGACTAAACCGTACTAAGTGGGTACTAAACTCAATTCCAAATTCTGTTTCAGCACCACAGCCACGAGGTCTAACCTTCATGATTACTGGGGCCCATTTGCATCAGAAAACATAAGGTAAACAGCAAAATACTATTTCCTGTTATGACAGCAGATTTTATTCTCTGTATGTTGCATTATGGACAACTGCAAATAAGGATTTCCAGCCTTGCATTAGCTGAGCAGAAGGGCTAATTCCCTGGAGGACACATATTAACAGCAGCAAGCAGAAGAGTACAGTTTTTTGCAGGAAATTTTCAACTAGGCACGGAAGAGTTTTGCAGTGAAGGAATACACATATGAACTGGCAAGGAAGCACTGACAAGTTAATCAGAAACAGAATAAGATGGTGAATATTCTTGTAGGTGGATGGGACTGTAATTCACCGGTTAGAAGATGAAGTGCTGGGATTGCTGTATGTGATGCGGAGATCCCCGTGTTTAGCACCCATGCTAGTACCAGAAGCAGTTTGACTGTTTTCTGACTGAATTGAATAGATTAAATTAACCTAGGAGGAAGATCTGACAATGCAACTAAACCATATGGAAGCTTGCTTGTTTGAAAATTGATGTGAGAGATCTTCATGTGCAAAGTATAGAGACTTCCTAAAAGAGTGTAGCATGAGGCCCAGAAGAAAACAAAACAATTCTTTTCGCTCTTCTATTTGCTCTAAATTGTGAAGATAAAAAAATAATGTCTTCGAATCATAGAATAGCTAGGGTTGGAAAGGACATTAAGATCATCTAGTTCCAGCCTCTCTGCCATGGGCAGGGATGCCTCACACTAAACCATGCTACCCAAGGCTCTGTCCAACCTGGCCGTGAACACCTTCAGGGATGAAGTATTCACAACTTCTTTGGGCAACCCATTTCAGTGCCTTACCATCTTAACAGTAAAGAACTTCCTCCTTATATCCAATCTAAACCTCCCTGTTTAAGTTTGAACCTGTTACCCCTTGTCCTGTCATTACAGTCCCTAATGAAGGATCCCTCCTTAGAATCCTTATAGGCCCCCTTCAGATACTGGAAGGCTGCTATGAGGGCTCCACGCAGCCTTCTCTTCCCCAGGCTGAACAGCCCCAACTTTCTCAGCCTGTCTTCATACGGGAGATGCTCCAGTCCCCTGATCATCCTCGTGGCCCTCATCTGGACTTCTTCCAACAGCTCCATGTCCTTTTTATGTTGAGCACACCAGAACTACACACAATACTCCAGGTGAGGTCTCACAAGAGCAGAGTAGAGGGGCAGGATCACCTCCTTCGACCTGTTGGTCACGCTCCTTTTGATGCAGCCCAGGATACAGTTGGTTTTCTGGGCTGTGAGCACACAGTGCAGCCAGCTCATGTTCATGTTCTCATCGACCACCACCCCCCAAGTCCTTCTCTGCAGGGCTGCTCTGAATCTCTTCTCTGCCCAACCTGTAGCTGTGCCTGGGATTGCTCCAACCAAGGTGTAGGACCTTGCACTTGTCATGGTTAAATTTCATGAGGCTGGCATCAGCCCACCTCACAAGCATGTTGTTAGCAGCAATACTTATTTGACAACAGAAAAAGGCGCCTGACAATTTTTTTCTCTCTGTTTGCTAAACTTTCCTAGTTCAGGAAACGCACTGGTGTAGTACCATCTGTGTGTTACTTCCTAGATCTGCCCGGGTAGCAAAGAGGAACAACCAATATTGATTCTTCCCTTGTATTTTTAAGAAACAAAACACATACTAGCTGATGGTTTTCTATCCCTATTCCCTATCATTTCTGGTTTTTCACAAAATGAGAGAATGCACTGAGATGATCAGGTTTTCAAAAAGAATAGACAGGAGATCTGCTGTCACAATGGGAAGCAGACACTTTCTTGTGGGAACACAGGGACAAGCACATTGTGGAAAGTAAAATGTTCCCATTTCGGTTTTGTTATTGAAAGTCCCCTTTCTCTGCCTAGCAGAGGGGTCCCTCTCTCTAAATAAATCAGTCTTAAAGAAACAAACAGAAGAGAAATGGCAAGAAAAAGCATTTATTGCCCAATTTTTTTACCCTGTACTTACAGCCTTGTTACACGCCTGCATTGTAATATATTACTTTTTTCCCCTGCTGCTTTTCTCCTTTTGTTACTACCATTTCTGTCTTTCCTTACTCGTCTCTGATTGCATATATCATTGCTAGGTTCCTTTTCCTGCCTGCCACACACTGTTATGTGTTCAGGGTCCTCCTACCACCCAGCCATTCAGCCTGAGCTGTCTTCTTTTCCCTCCAAATGACACTCCTCTCTGCACCTGCATTTGTTGGTTCATAGCACATCAGTTTTATCCAGGCACTTAATGTAATTTTAACTGCAATTCCAAACAATTTTGGTTGCTACCAAAATTCTGTCCACTGCTTTAATTCATTCATTCAGCCCCAGTGACTCCCTAATAAATTGGTCCCACACATGCTACTCCTCTATTTTTCTGGCACAGTAGCTAATTGTGAGATAAGGCACTGCATTTTTCTAGCAGTTCAAATGTTTCCTGAACTCGCTCAGGCAGAACTCCAGGATGAATACACCATCCAGTCCTGATGATTTCTGCTGCTGTTTGTCGTTTTATTTCATCATCTCTTCCTGACACTGCAGTATGTGACAGCACTTAATTTCTGGGGAAGAGGAGATGATCCTGGAAATCAGGCCAGTTAAGTATATACTCTTAAGGTGACTTCAGGCTCCTAACTTTGGAAAAGCTAATACCAGGCATGGGCAGGCATCTGACAGTACATACAATGAACTGCTTTATCGATCAGTCACCTACAAGCAGGTTCACTTTCACTTTTCCTATTAATTCACCTTTTCCACTGACAATACTTTTGTCACTCAAACTTCAGCTTTAAAGAGCTGCAGCTCAAAATATGAACACCAAAATTCCCAACTCTATCCCCAAACATGCCAAGGAAACATTTTCTTCCCCTATCTATCCTGCCTCAATAAACATAGCCTTTTTGATACAATAGCAGTACTAACCTCCTGCTCAGGTAGGTAATATTTACTTCCCAACAAACAGCAGATTTCTAAGATCCTGTTGAGATTTGGAGGCTGTGGACTGGAACTTTATATAATGGTGTTGAAAAAGGGAGATTTCCTGTAGGTCCCACAAAGATGCAAAAGAATAACAAACCTTCTGAACAAGCAACAAAAACTGGTGGTGTTTCTTACCCATTCTCCCCATCCTTCTTCATTAGGACTGTTTTAGTGGGCACTACAGTAAGAAAGAATTACCCTTTCTTAAACTAGCAAGTGCTTTCTCTCATATTACATAGCCTTTCATGGCACACTACACAGACAAAGAAGATAGTCTCTTACGTCCATAAGAGCAGCATTGATGTAGTTACTGCTCTCCCCATCAATAGTAATTAAGAAAGGCAGACATCTGTCAGGTGGCAGCATATCCATGAAGCGATTCTTGTCGTGGTTCCTTGGCAAGCAGGCTATGCTGCAGTCCTCCGCTTGCAGGCGAGGGGTCACAGAATTCAGGGTCTGAGGGAGAGAGGATGCTCACTTTACCATGCTGAACTAACACAATGGACTCGAGGGTCCCCAAGTTTCAATTTAAAATATTGCAATACCAGAAAAAATGAGGCATTACTAAGAAAACATTAGCAAATAATAGCTCCTATCTGTTTTTTTGGACATGTTGGGGCTTTTCAAGCAGGGGTTAAGCTGCAGGTGTGAAAGGCAATCTGCGTACCACTGAACCGATTCCGATTCCGCATGACACCATCCCCTCTGAGAGGAACAGAACAAAGAGGATTCTTTGGAGCCCTAAAGAGGGATGCCTTAGCTGTGCAAATGTAAGCCAAAACTCTGTGGTTCCTAATCAGTGCTCTTTATTCCAGACTGATACTTACTGCAATTTTATTCAAAGGAGGATAGTCCATATTTAGACAACTTTGCAAAGCACGTAAACATAGGTGCTTTATTTTGTGGACTAAAAGTAAGAGACCAAATGCTATAAACATTATATAAAACCTCTCTCCCTTAAAATAAATTAAATGCATCTAGAGGCAAAAAAATTGTTGTCACATGAAGAGTTATTAGGAGCTGTGAATACCTGAAACTCATCTTTGAGATGCGAAGAGTTTGTCTGAGAGTCTATTCTAATCATATCAAAATAAGCAGCTTTGAATTCGCAGACAGGAATGGCAGTTTCTCCACACAGGCAAGCTTCTAGAATGGCATCATGAATAAAGATGTACTGCTCCTACCAAATTAGGCAAGAAAACAAAAATTATAGCCATTTAAAAACAACAGATCTTTCCTTCTTTTAGGATAAACAGATGTCCCACACACTCATTCAACATAGTGTCCACCAATTAATAATTAAGTAATGCTTCAGTATAAACACAATCTTGTCCTAATTTGAATGCAGTTAACAAGAATGTTTGCATGACAAATTTAAGTTCAGTAAAACTTAACAGAACAGGCATAGCAATATATTTAACTCAAGTTTTTCAGTTTTCATGCGATGCTTGTGGGATTCTGCATATCTGCTAGTGACATGTTGGCTTTCTTCATTTTGGTTTTTTTTTTTTAAAATAGCTTTCAGTCTTATCATACTAGCAGAAAGTGTAAATTGCTTCAGGCATTAGCAGTGTGATTAGCAATTATTTGGCAAGCTGCGTTCTCCTACGTGCGCGCAATCTACTATACCAATTGTCTGATAGCTGGGTATAGGCCAGTAATAAATTCAAGCATGTTCCAACAGAAACAGCGTTTTGCCACTTTTTTTTCCTGACTTGTCCTCAGATATCCTGAGTCCTGGACCATTGCATTACTGTTTCAATCAGATCTCCTGTCAATTTTTACACAATGCCTATTATATTTATTCACTTTGAGAGTAATAGATGTTAATCATGTTTATACAGCACATTGCTAGAACTGCACCGGCTTCATCTAACTGCTGGGGACACCAATAGGTTATTAACAGCACAAACCTAAATATGTGCCTATAGCAAGAACACTTGTCTAGGGACCATGGACATATTCCGGCCTTACAGCTTCAGCTGTTTTACCCACATAGCTATGGACCTACTGCTATCACTGTTGCATAGATAAACATTACAAGAACTTGCTGCAATTACAGGTTTATTTTGCTATGTAAGTATGAACCTCTGAGAGAAAACACGAGGTAAGAGGCAAAAGGGAGAGAAAGAAATAGAAGTAGGGGTGTTAATTCACATACAAGAGCAGATTAAACTGGGATGGTTAAAGCAGTCACACTGAAACACTTCACTCCATGCACTTCCCAAAGGTTAATGGTCCTATAGCAGAGGTAGATGATCAGGACCATTTACTTGTTTAGTTGCCACAGGTTGCAGCATTGAATAAAAACTACACCAAATTACTTTGATATACCTGGCTGCCAGCTCCAGAAATTTCCACATGGTCACAGATGAAATAACTCCTCAGGTAGATGTCCATATGGAGGACAGAAGTGGCAAACCACTTGTCTTAATTAATAACCTATGTTTCTGTGGAGGGTCAGTGATATGCAAGTGGCAGAATGGGAGCTGTTATAGCTTCATCACTAAGGCAATGGTTTTACTGCGGAGTTTCTGAATGCATGACAAAAAGGGTAGAAAAGTAAAAAGGCTTGGCAATGAAGTTTATTAGTAAAAACAGACAGCAAGTAGAACGTGTAGTGGTGATTATCTGAAATATCAGATAATGGTGATTGACAAAGAAAAGAGTTTGGCAATGTGGTCTATTAATAAAAACAGATAGCAAATAAAAACAGAGGTGAAAAGGGAGACTGACATGGACATAAAGTTTCAAAGTCAAATTATGGACAAAGTGATTGAAGAGAGTCTAAAACTAGTAGCAATGTGCTGAAATTCCAACCCTGGGTTTTTGGAATTGCTGATAACAGAGCTAGAGAGGTAACAGAGAGGCCTACTGTAGGCTGTCCCTAAAAAAAATCCTCCTTGCTTTCTTTTTGTCACAAAGCTAGGTAGGCACTTCTTGGTGTGGAGACTCAAGGAGCTGGCACCATCCTGGTTCTGGGTGCTGTTTTTATTAAGCAATGCTCGCCAGTGAAGAAAACCCCTCGACAGGACCACTACTTGCACTTTTCAGAGTAACAGTGAAATTTGATGAATTCCAGAAAGCATCAGGTGCTTCAGAGGTAAACTACTATACCTCTGTCTGTACCATGTTGATGCGACGAGACCGCAAGGCTTTGACACAGTTGTAGATATCCACAACACCTTCTCTTTCTGCCATGTCTAACATGATATCAATCACAATATAACAACCTGTCCGTCCAGCACCAGCACTAAAAAGAATCAGTAAATACTGTTAGGAATAGCCCCAGGAAAGCACCCCCAAACTTTATAACACCATCACTGAGAGCATTTTTATTAAGTCATTCAGTTCTTTCATCAAACCACTATCTAATTTTTATCTTCTCTCCTTCCTTTCATAACACCATTTAAATCTTTTGATGTGCCCCAAACAACCTATTTCCATCAGATTTGATCTACTTAAAGATTAAGACTGTTTCCTCCTTTTATCACCCAGATCAATACTTAACGTAAAAAAAGAAAAGTTATTTAAACAAAAATCTGGAGGATGATTAAATTCACACCCTTCAAAATATCACAGATCTTGTTTCCATTTAGTAAGACTACGGATGATTTTTAAGTGATATATAAGAATAAGGAACACAAGTCTACATTTTAATTTTACATATTTAACAGTATCCAGAAGAATCTCTCTTGATTTATTTTGGTTTTATATAAAGCTACTGACAGGTTTTGAACAATGAATTTTTGAAATCTTTAAAGGCTGCGTAACTTTATCTAGAGAACGCAATTAAACATTTGACAGTGCTAAAGAAAATTCTATTTGTCAAAGAAAAACAGAATTTCTTGTTTGTCCCAATAGCACAAACCCTGCAAAACTTGCACAGAAAAAAAAATCCAACATTCTGTATCTGTTGCCATTAACCTCATTCCATCTTCCTTCATCTACTTGTTTACTTCCATTTAACTTAATAATCTGTTCAGACATTATGTGCAACACCAAGCTATCAAAGCATCGGAAATTCTTAAATGCTGTCACAAAATTGTTGTAGGGTGCCTAATATTGTAGCCTGAAGAATAAAGAAAATCTCTAGAATCTGGTTATTTCCAAACATTGCTGTAGACAGCCAAATCCTATTGGAGGGTAAACTAGGCAATTTGAAGAAGGACCAACAAAAATAAAACTCTTCAAAATGATGGATGCTTCACAAGAGACTACAATAAATAATCACATACACAGCTGTGGAAAATAAAATCAATCTACCTCTTCTGTACACACCTGCAATGGACAACAATAGGCCCTGCACTAGGAGGGTTGGATAATTTGACTCTCCGTATAAAGGAAAGCAGGCCTGTGGCATTGTAAGGAACTCCATGATCTGGCCAGCCAGTGAAATGAAACTGTTTAACTTCACGGATTTCATTGTAGCCCCTCTGTAAAAGGAAAAAAAAAATAAAATTATGAAATTCAAAATATTTCACAGACCAAATGTTGTCTGACTCAAATAATGATGACACACACTGATAGAATCTACATGCTGTTTCATTTCACCACTTATTTAAAGCAAAGACCATACAAAGCTAAAAAATATCATTAGAGTTCTTTTTATTTTTTTTTTTAAGTTCTTAGTTTTTACTTTTTCCATTACGTATGCTAGTTTTGCTCAGTAGATTTTTTTTCTTAGATGCAATTCGCATTGATATTCAGAAGTTTTGCTAAGTAAGGCCATAGCAAGTACAATGATTTACCCAAAGACCACAACTCTATCACATGCACTGCATTAACAAGGTTTATTCTTTGATTAAAGTGAGATAGACTCAGCAGCATTCAGAGCAGAGTGAATGGAGATGAATGACAGGTGTGACTCATAACCCAGTGCTAGAGATCAGTTCATAAGTGTGGCTACAAAGAAAAGATGACTGTCAGAGGAGAGGGTAGCAGTCAATGTTTCTGGGGAAATCTGAAACCCCACAGTGCGATGCATGTTTGGATAGTGCTGATGCAGTGCATTACATCTATGGTGAGGTAAGGCTCTCTCCACTGTAGACCTGCTAACCAGACAATGGGATTTGATACTGTACAGGCACATGTGCGAGCATACCCTCCTTCATATTCCTTGCTACTAGGAAACAGTATTTTGCCAAGCCCTTCCAGAATGCACTTACCCTTCCCAGAGTGAAGGTCCTGACGACATACTCTGCAAGGGGCTCCATCTCCACACAAGTCACTTTGAAGTCTCCGTAAACTTCTGTGTCATCAGGCCAGTACTTGTAACACTTGACCTAAATACAAAATGGGAGCATATTTTACACCAAAGGAAAAATGAAAGCTTGAGGTTATGTTACTGCATGTACTGCAATACACTGCATTTATTTCCAAAATGACCATGCACTCATGTGGCTTGTCATGGCTAATGGCAGTTCTGTCAAATTAAGCACTTGTTACAAGGAGTTTCCACTGCTTTACACAGCAGTACTTAGATGCCAAATTAATTCCTAAATGAGCATTTATATCTTTTTTAGTGCTTGAGCTATGGAATACATTTCCACTTATCTTAAACTGGGATGCGTTTCATATCAGTTATCAAACTACTGCACATAATCCCAGGTACTTTATATTACTCCCTGAGGGATGTGTTACTGCTAAACTGTAAATAATTTGCTGATTTCTAGCCATTGATACAGAAGCACATTTGTTCACTAGTCCACTTACTCTGCTCATCTGAGTGACAATATACAAATCTATTTTGCTGAAATATGATTTTTGGATTTTTCACCACTCATGAAATCGTCAGTCTTCTTTAGAGACTGGCTTTGGTTTTACACAACACCATAACTGCAACAATGTCTGGGTCCCTTCCCCATCCTCTCAGGATGCAGGACTGTCCTTCACAAGACTCTTCTAAGCTCTGCTGACAATGTATCTTGTCAGCAGGCTTTTCTCTAGACTCATAGCATTAAAACAAACCAAAAACTTACTCTCCCAACTTCCACTAAATTTGTGACCATCACAACACAAGCTGATTGCTCCTGCCATATCATTCTCCAAAAGTCATACACAGTCTCATGAACTGGACCTGTAAGACAAAAAAATCCAGGTAATACTCTGCAAAAAAAGAGCTGCAGTCAAAGTAAACACTAAAAATAAAATTCAGTGCTTTTCAGAGCTCATACACATGAACACCCTTGCTCAAAGATGAAACCTTCAGGAAACCACATCATTATACCAACACACCAGTTTCCAGACTATAATGTTATTTATAACCAAAGCTGAATCTTCTCCGTTTAACTGAATTACCACTTGAAAGAAATTAATAGCAGGGTTCCACATAGCAAAACACCAGAAGTTGCAAGTAGCTTGAAAACTACAAGGACGCAGCAACATATCACTACCTCTAAGTTGCATTTCTAGCTTTGTTTTACACTTGTTAAATATAATGTGTTGACTGTGAGTTTCTTTAGACATTCACTGAGGAGATGCCCACACCAGAGTGTACTGGTCAAGAGGATGGATGCTACAGATTGTGTGGACTTACCATCAAGCTTCTGGCAAAGTGGCAACCATGAGTAGCTGCTGAACCATAAACTTCCCACTGAAGGGTATTTAAACTAACTTAACTGCTTTTCTGTGAAGCAAATAAGAAGTTCTTTTTTAAGCTTTGCCTCCTGCTCTGCTGCACAGACAAGACACAGCCGGCTGAGTGACAAAGGGTTTTACCCAGTTACAATCATCTCAGAAACAGCTTCCTGATGACAGTCCAGCAGTAGTATAAACATTGCTGTATATAAGACATCTGAATGTTCAACCATGTTCCTTCATATGCCAGATTGAAGGGGCTACATACAAAAACAGCAGTATTTTTTGTGTCCTTTACCCAGTATTATGTGCAGAAGTTACAAATATAGACTGAACTGTCACAGACCTGTTTAGACAGCAGTTACTGTCTGTGCTCCTACTTTTATGTCCACATTAATAAAAATGTGGAGAGAAATTTGAGCATCTTACTTTAAAATAAACTTTTAGTTTGTCTTTCTCGTATGCAGTTACAATCAGCTGAGGGCACAAATAACAGGATATTCCCAGCCAGCTATCTGATGATACTCACAGTTCAAATAATGACACATCTAAATCTAATTATTTTCACTTTAATTCATAGCCTCTGATATTTCAGTGCAATCTTAAGACTTACCTATTTGTTTTTCTTCATTGTTATGAATTTTATCAGAAATAGAAAATGAATAATTTCCATAAATTCAATCTCTTCTTTTAACTCCTCTTTTTATTAGCAGGATGTTATATGATAACTTCTTCCTAAAAAGAGGCTTTGTCCTTCTCTGGCCTTACTTCACCCAGATTTTCAGAGATAGTGTTTAATTTATCATGACTATCTATCTTTGCTGTCTGTGTCCTGGACTAAATCCTAGACAGTAAAATAATACACTGTAATATGGAAAGAAGAATGCCTCGAGGCAGGTTGAAACTGTTCTCTTCCCTGTCTCACGCTACTTTTCTCTATTCATCTTTATAATTGGAAATCATAGTAATAGTTTCTAACTTTATCAGCTGAAGTTATCACTGAAGGATTTGTTCAATAGCTAATTAACATGATAAATTAGTGCAATTTTAGCATTTATCCACAATCCACCTGAATATGCTATGTTAATTTACCATACCACAAGATGACAACTCACAATACTGGATATGCTTTATTTTCATCTTACTTCCATTTTACCAGAACACTGCTTCACACTACAGAGAACAGTTATTCAGTTTGATTAATGCTGGCAGATTCTTACCTTGGGTTGCAATGTAGTGACTTGGTCTCTGATATCCCTAAAACAGCAATATAAGTTGGTTTAAGTACCATATTACTAACAGAGAGGGGAATATAAAAACATAAGTCTACTACAAAATTCTTGCCTCTAGACAATGTTTTCAGAACAAACCAATATTTAAGAGCATGAAGCTCAAAACCTAAAAAAATGGTTAATACTGAAAAGGTTCAAATGACAACAGATAAGACGGAAATAAGAATATCTGACTTGAACAGACATTGTAGCATAACCAGGAGTATTCTGGATGGGTCCCTTTGGCCTAAAAATTAGTCCTCTATTGACATTATCTCCCAGATGAATACATGGGGGCATCTATTTAAAATTTAGTAAAAATTGTCTTTGTCATAAGATTTTCTCAGTAGTTGATCTGTGTTCCCAGCTTATCCAATATGAAAAAATACACACCTTTTGTCTTATTTTAAATAGAGAATTATTTTAAGACACAAAGTGGTATGTACCAGAGTCATATATAATGGGTACAGAGCTGGACACTGTGCTGTGTGCACAGAACCAAGCTCCTACTGCAGTGGAATCTTCTGCAAAATATTTTGCACTACTGCACAAAGTGTGCATCAATTAGACTGGACATGATACACACAAGTATATACACATACATATAGATAGATAAATAGATAACCCTACACACCTAAGCCTTTCCAGTTAGCTGGGTCTATGCCAATGCAAACAGTACTCTACAGCATTAACTGGCTGTATACAAACTACAGGACAAAGAGCTGCTGCTCTGGAGGAAATAGCCCAGGATATATTTTGACCAGCAACATTAGCTACAAAAAGGAAGGATACTTTAGTTTAGTTGATGAGAAGACAACGCAGAATTTCAGAATGTGCAAATGTTAAAGAAATAACTCCAATTATTTTCTAGGTTAGAGTTTTATTAGGCCACTTGTTTTACGTATTGCATTACACAGGGGCACAAATCCTTGGATTCCTGGTACTCACGAGAGGCTACTAATGCGAAGGATTCCAATGTACCCAAAGATTTTATGCCCTTTTCCATGGACTGCTTCTTTATCCTGTCTAGAGTGAGAGCACCTTCCTCTGGTGCTTATGAAAAAACTTCTCAGTATCTTACCCTTGGCTTTACGAAAAAACAAGGTTACATGAAATGACTAAAAAAATTTCTCCTGGAGTCATTCATATCAAGCCCTATTTTCAAATTATAAAAATGAAACCTGTGTTATACTGTTTTACACTCAATAATGCTTTCAAGAAGAAGGTAAAAGTGTCACTTTACAATTGCAAAGTGCCAGTTTTAACTTGTTGCTTTCGTGTCTGGTTATAATAAGATTCAATTCACTTCTAAACAAGAGAAACGACATCCTCAAGGAACTACAGAATTATTACAAATCTGGGAGAATTTTCTTGTTTAAGGCCCCAAGCAAAATATCGTGGGCCTAACACTTCACAGAAATTGCCATGATAAAATACTAAAAGAAAAAGACAGCAATATACCTGGAGCTAAATCTTTATATCCTGGAAAGTTAAGAGAGTCTATCAACTAACACTGGACACAAAAAATTAGTAAGGTGCAATAGTAAAGAAAAGCAGCCAAAGCCATGTATTTTAAAAATGCTTTCACTAGATTTTCCAGTATCTTTTGATTTACTTTGGAATTACTTTGAATACAAGAAATTGTTTATTCCTAAGGCATTCATCAAATGAAAGTTATATTTTGTTAATCAAAACACCTGGCAGAATTTGTTCAAATTCCCTGTTTGTATATTTTTTTCATTTATAATTTAATTTGTATTTTAATCAAAGTGCGATATTTCAAACTTTAGAGGCTTTCTGCAGAAGCAAGTAAATTTCTCTGTTAATATAGTTTTATGTATATATATGTTTGTGTATATACTTTGTAATACCTAAATTGTTGCTACAAACAACCACACAAACAAACCCTCACAAAAAGCCATCATCCCTCCCTTTTTGCCAAACATATATTAAGACTACTTCACAGGTACATTTTCAGACAAGTACAGTACAGCATACAATCCAGCTTCTCACATACAAATGGGAAGGGGAAAAGAAAAACTAGTGGCTAAAACCACCATTGAAAAAAACTGAACAGCAAACTCTCTTTAACGGAGAGGTTCACCTGACTTATCTATAAATATTTAATAAAATTCAGAGCTATGTTACAAGGCTAAATTATCTTTTCAAAACAGGTACAAAAAATATTCACACAAAAGGAAATCTTTTAAAGGAACAGATGAGACAAAGTAGATGGAGGCATGCATAGTCATCGACTGATAAAAATAGAAGAGGAAAGTAATTAATAACAATATCTATATTAAATATTTACAATAGGATGCTGTTATTCACATATAGTGGTACTTACATCCCTGTACAGCCAAATCTACAGCCCAAACCAAAGTCAGATGTGAAAGAAAGCACAACAATGTCAGTGAGTACTAGGACGTAGAACAAGGAAAGTGTACATTTTGTTCTTAATAAAAGAAAGCTTTCAATAAATTTGTAGGCATTACATGCAATAATTTCACATAGAGAAGCTAGCAAGTTGAGAGGGAGAAAGCTGTGCAATCCACTCACATCTATGTAGTTGGCATTAATGTAATCTGAAGATGGATCATCTTCAACAGGTTGCAAAATCACCCTGGAGTGGTCATCTGTAAAAACCAAGTGGTTACAGTGCCTTTTTGAAGTGTGATTTTTAAGTAAGATATTACAGTTAGTCATTGAGAAAACCAAAATCAGCTGGCGTGTTTTACAATTAACAATCCTTAAATAGTAAGTGTTGACAGAGAGCTAAAAAGAACCATTTTGTCTGAGGTCTCCAATTACTTCAAAAACATTCACTAATCTTCATTAATTGCAGCTGAAAGGTATCATGCTGTTCCATGTGGTTAAAAAGACACAAAGAAACCAGGTTACTTGCTCAAAGTCCCTTTCAACATCAGCTCTGCTGATGGTAATCTAGAAAACCAGAAGTCCTGATCACTGTTTCCTTATGTCCGACCCTAGATGGCTTCAGTTAATATTGAGAATTAAAGAAGATAAGGAAGTCACAACATAAGGGTTAGAAATGCACTTGGGATTCCATGAAGAAGTAACTCTACTCGTTCAGGGACTTCTCCAGTAGCTCCATTCCTGTGTGTTCAATTACATTTGTAAAATAGTAACAAATTGCCAATTAATAGAATTAACATCCAAATGAGTACTAGCTTGTCACTGTAATATGCTTACCACAGCTTTCACAAGAGAGATGCAAATGCGAAATTCAGCCTGAGTTATAAAAGGAAGCAAGTTGAACTGCAAAGGACAAAACAAAACAAAACAAGCTGGAAAAAACACTTGTCCTCCTTCTCCACTTGGAGTATTAAACAGCTATGCCACCGGAGACTTGTAAGGAGAGAGAGAACATGACACAAGTAATACATGACTACAGCTATCGCTCAAACCAAGTTCACCGATACTCACATGCTATAATGTTTCCATAGCGGTTCTTTGTTCTGTTTTGATCCTTCTTAGCGACATCCCAAGAAGCTGACTGCCCCTCAAAGAAACTCTATAAATAAAAATGTTCCGAAAGAAAACATTCTGACCATTAATTTATCTCCAAAAATAGCAGTTTAAAAGACCTGCCCTACCATAAAGTAAGTTCAGCTTTGCCTGTCCGCTCTGGTCACGCAGGCAGTACCATGGTACAGAAATATATCTAGAGTAGACAGGAGTCTCTGAAGTCTCTCTCCCTCTGATTGCTACAGGTCAATGGGCAATTCACTAAAGGACTCCAAAGGGATTTCAAATCCTGGTATCGCTGGAGAGCTAAACTTGCTCAGACATCCTTGCTAGGAAGGAGCAACAGTAAGCTGAGAAAGCACAGGAAGACTGATCACCCTTCTTACAAGACACAGTAATATATAACCTGTTTACTACAGCATTACACTACTCTCCTCATATTGCTCAGTACAATGACTTTTCTCCCTACAGAGCCATCAGGAAACTTCCTCTGTCAATATTCATTGTTTATGCTGTTTTTCTTCATATACCTCCTTCTAGCCACTAGCAAAATTATTCTACATTTTTGAACTCTTAAGAAGAGTTTGATCTCTCAGTAGTGAAGCAGCTTTATTCCTCCTTGGCTTTTTCTTCATTGCCCGTAGATATTTTACAGCTGTTGCAGGTTTATGCTATTTTTTCCTTCCAGATGTTCTGTTATCCTGATCTGGGTAAGTTACTTTCAGAAAGTACACAGTAGCCATGGAAACAAAACTTGAATGCATGCTCAGAAGCCCAGGCCAGAGCAAAGATGTTATGTATGGTAACAGAAGAAGTAGCAAGTAGGAAAACACCTGATGTGGCATCAGGGACCACCCTCCCACCCAGCAGTGGTTGACACTTGGTCTTAGCCCTGAAGTTAGGCAGAGCATAACGAAGCGTATTTAAGTAAAAGAGAGGAAAAGAGAATAATATTCTTTTAAAAACCAGACATTTATTTATTCCAGTTTTTATGTTACAGTAGAGACAGCTGCAGAAAGGAGAGAAGGTTGAAAACTGAGTCAGAAGAGGTTACTTACTCAGAGAAAACTCATTTTAAACCTAACTGTATTGCAAGTGATCTTGGCAGTACCATTCCCATCTTTACTGTGTGCCCTGCCTGATATTCTAATCCCAAAGAATCACAATAGATTCAGAGATCAGAAGCAAAGGAATCTGTACTCATCTTCTATATATAGTGCTGGGTTTTTTTTGCTTCTACTTTAACATTAAAGTTGTAAGTAGACATGCTCAAGTCTAATTAGAACTTCAAGACATTATTACCGTGGCATGTCTTTACTGCTTCTCAGCTGCAGTTTATTTCCGGTATTGACCTCCTGAGATGCTACAATAAATCATGACAGTGCTCCCAGTCAGTGCGTCTTGCAAAACCAACCAGGTTAAATCTTTAACATAACACAGAAGATTTGCACTGAAGATGGCTCAGAAAGCTCACATAAACTAATTACAAAATTTCAACTAAAAAGCAGCAATAAAAGGGTGTCAACTTCTTACAATATGTCAAAAAGATTCAGCAGGCCATGTCTTCTTATACCCTAAGGAATACACGGGTTTTTTTCCAGCTACTTGTAAAGGCTCAAACCATTGGACTCCATTCACTATTTCACTTTT
Source organism: Agapornis roseicollis (assembly GCA_002631895.1). NCBI lineage: Eukaryota > Metazoa > Chordata > Aves > Psittaciformes > Psittacidae > Agapornis > Agapornis roseicollis. The sequence goes on from NDXB01013861.1 coordinate 40,173, forward strand.
AGGTTACAAGTACAGGAACCTTACGCCTGCTTATCCTTATCTCTTTTTCCCTTAAAACCATGACATTTAGTTGCATCCTTTTACAATGCAATGCAAACAAAAGAATCTCCCTTTCCAAGGAATTTTTTCCTGGCAAAACCCCACTACTGAAGATCTCACCTCATACTCCTCTTTAAATCCATAGCTGTCAGAGGTCTTCATTAGGTTAATATGCTGCAGGAGATCAGCCACCCTGATGGCAGGATGCAGCTGCCCGGTCTGGTATGGGGATTCTGTGCCTTCGCAGAGGTAACGAGGGACATCCAGAAGCCGGCTGGACTCTGCTGTCACACTGTGATTTTCATCTGTATTTACAAGAAACCAATGCATTAAGTACCTGCAGAGCAGTAACACCTGCTGCCGAACATATCACATCTATTTTCAACCTCTTCCTTCAAAAACATGTCTGATTTCTGAAAGCGTAAAGCACTTACTCTCCAGAACATAAATACCTTTAAGTACATAAAGGAATTTAACTGCAAACACATACAAAAGTTTGCAATTCTTCATCTTGCAATAAAGATGTCTGAAGGGCATTTTATTCAAAGCTACAAAACTTTATGACATTAATGTACTTGGGAACTTCAGCTTCTGTCACTCAAAGTAACTTTTTAATGGCTAATATAGATCAACAGAAATACTACACCTTGCGCAATAAATTAGAATAAGTCTGTAGCAGTATCAGCACATCATTTGTCTAAAGCCAAGAAAGAGTAAATTAATATCCCAGTAAAAAAGAGAAGCAATTATTCTACCACTTCAGAACACCACCTCTATTTGGGAAGATGAATCAGCAGTTCAGAGCGGTCATTTTAACTGAGATCTTTTAGCAGAGAAACGAAACTTGAGTATGCTGATTTCAGCCACAGTTCTTGCTCTGTACAAAGTCCTCTTTACTGCCCTATGCTACACAGAAATCCTCTTATCAAAACCAAAGGTCAAACCTGCATGAAGTGATCACATTTTGTCAATCCCTCCTACTGAAATAGCTTTTTTAAACAGTTACAAACCAGCATTTCAAATGTATTTACAGGGAAAGAAAAATTCTAATTGAAACCTTTTTTGGAAAGTAGCTACTGAAATGAGAAGTGGGGAGCTGATTCCTCATTTTCCTTGATCAATATTATGAAGTAAAATACTTCAGGAAAAAGAACACTCCAAGGACTGGATTTTCTAAAATTCCACCAAAATGCAATCCCTATCAATGCCTTCTGAAATGAGGTCTCCTAGTAAGAAACCCAGTTCTTTGAACTGTCACACAAGTTGATAATTTCAGTACATTTATGTCCCACTAAATTGCCTAATAATGTGAGTGACATGCAGCAGTCAATTTTTATTGTAGTGTTACCTGTATTAAATCATACACATTTCAAATCACCTCAGGATTTGCAGTTTCCCCCATTCCTCACAGTATACTTACCAGTAATAGGCACTTTAACCCATTGAGGCAGCAAAAAACAATGAGTGAAAAGAACATGAGAAATTTATTTCAGGACTATATTAGAAAATGACTAAAAGAAAATATTAAAAGTTGTTAAAGCTTCACAATAGGTAACAATGAAAGCTGTTTTAAAAATATAAGGGCCACATTATTATGCCATCAGTGTAATGATAGGAACTTGAGAAAAGTAAAATTGTCATACTAACTTAGTGCTAATGTACACAGAATGGAGAGTAGCATTAATAACCTATACACGAAGAAAAAGAAACCTAGTACAGCTACAAAGTAATAAGAGCTTCATATAAAACAACATGTTCTATAATTTAGAGGCTATAAAATTTTGCTAGTCTCTACATAAAACAGAGAAAAACTGTTCTGTGATGCTGGGCTAAGAAAGGGCTATATGAGGGTAAAGTAGGCCAAATGATCTGGTTCCAAAGGATCATGCTTAGAGGTACACAACCCATTCTACATGGTATGCCAAAAGCTTGTCTGCTTCCATCTGCTATTTCAGTCCATGCAATTAAAAATTATTACCTCTTCCAACTAGTATTTCTTTGCTTATACCAGGAGGCTATCATGCTCCAAACACCATTACTAGTTTATGGAAATGTAGACAAGAACTATTAAACTGTTCATCAATTCATTCCTTGCCCTTACTGGTCACAGCTGCTCATATCTGTGTCTGCCACAATGTAGTGGCAACACTGATCTTTGGAATACACTTACAGACTAAATGAGCTATTAGGAATAGCTTTACAAGTATCAGCAGAGAGCACCTATGTAGCTTGTAGATGTCTGAAATAAAGCTAAAAGAGACAATCAAGAATATCTCAGAAGAATATTTCAGGAAAAGACTAACTTTCTGTAAGTCCACTAATACAATTTTGGTAAGTATTCAGATTTACTGAGTTTAACCCTTTGCTCTTTCAGGCAATGGTGCTGTTTCACTCATAAACTTCTAAAACCACACGGTTAGATTTCCTTGGGCTCAAAGTGGAAGGCTCCAGCATTCAACTGCACTGATACATTATAAACTGTCTAGGACATTCCTGTAGTCAAGAGAATGGTACCTGCAGTGTTATCAAAAAAGAAATGGGCAGAATATGGCTTGACAAGTTTCCCACATTGTGAGTATACCCAGCTTGACAAAGACCAAAGACTACTCACAGATAGGTATTTGTTCTCGGTCCCATAGAACACTTTACACAATGATTTGGTATATTTTGTACCAACATTTTTATCTACTATTTGCATAATGGAATAGAAAATAGCCAGGTAGTATAGATAGAGGCCACAGATAAGGCATCACAAGCACGTCACAAGTACAGGATCATATTTCAAAGTTATCTTGATTATTTGGGAGACAGTGCAAAAATCAACACATTGAATTAAACAGTGAACACAATATGCTGTGTGTAGAAAATATATCAAATAAATAACTACAAAATGGAGTAATGGACTGGATAACGATAAGTGGGATTTTAACAGGTAAGTGAATACAGGTCAGCAACATAAGCACAATAAAAAAAAGACAAAATACAGTTCAGGTAGCAGGAGCACTGCAAGTAGGGCATGAGGGTACCTATTCCACTCAGCTCAGCACTGAGACTTCTTCCGAGAACTGTACCTAATTTGGGGTACCACAATTTAAAAATCTGTTCTATGAACTGGAAAGCATTCAGAGGAACAGAATGGTAAAGTTAGAAAACACGAGCTACAAGATGATGAGTAAAAGATCTGGACTTAACTATATGAGAGACAACCGAGTACATGTGAGCCTTTCAATAGGTAAAAGACTGTTCTAAAAGGAAAGGAGTGTGTCAGTTCTTTCTATGACTCTCAAAAGAAAATGGCTCAATTCACAGCAATGAAGATTTAGTCTAGACAAGTCTAGCTAGGAAAAACTAGGTGTGAGCAGTAATAACACTCAGTAGTAACACTCAGACAGTAGTAACTAATACTGAAAAAATGGATCTTTGGGTCCAAAATAATACTCATATGGAACGGAATTTTATTTTTATATGAATTACCATAAAGAGTCTATATTATACCTATAATGCCGGTTCACAAAAAATAGAGGAAGGGTTAAATTGGCTCTAGGTCCCTTTAAGTTTTACTTCTAGGAATCTAATTTTCAACCTTAGTTTATATTTATGTCCACTTCCTGATGCTTGCTTTTTATCTTAAAATAAACTTAGCAACTGACTGAAACTCAATACTGCACATTTTGTTTATCACACCAAGAACTCAGGTACAAATTACACTATTATCTTTGCATTTAAAAAACCCCTAAAACATGTGTTCAGTGTCAGATGCGACATAAAAATCACCACATGGCCACATCTGCTGTTGTTTTTAAGTAAGTACAAAGTTGAAAATCTGACAGGTTAAAATAAATTGAAATATGTAATTAATGTATGTATACAGGAATATTTGTACAGAACCTACAAATGAAGTTCTTCTTTCTTCTTGAGTATTCTGGAAGTTTTTCCCTTTTTTCGTTTTAATTTTCATTCTTATTAGTTAGAAAATTGAGCTTTGGGTGCCAAATAGTGCTAATATGGATCTGAATTTTATTTCATGTTATCTCTTACTAGAGTTCTAGCTTCATATGTCACTTCATTGCAACTCAGTTTGAATGCTCTGGGGAGAAAAATTTTTACATTTTCCATTTACCTATTTCCTCATTTACTCTTCCGTTAACACTGACTAGGAATAACTTCCTAATGAGAACGTAACGTAATTTTTATTCTAAGAGCAGTGTCAGTTTAATTCTGAATTGCTAATCTAAATGTAGAGTTATATTCTGACAACAGCATAGTATCTTTCACATAAAACAAGCTGTTTCAACATTCAGTCATGCAAGGAGACAAAACTCATGCAGGAATGAATAATGAAGGACTAGGGTCCTCACCTAACACAGCTGTCGGCACAAGCGGATCATTGGGCACTGTAGGAAAACAAAGCTCATGAAGAAATACATTACCCTCAATCTGTGTATGTTTAAGAATAAAAACAATACACTTCAGAGTATAACCAAGTGATAACTAAACCCCATTAATTTTACTACAACAGAAAAACAGAATGAATACACAGTTCCAGAATAAAAAAAGGAATCAAAGGCAATGACTTTGGACTTCAGAAATGTAATGATAAAGGCAAAGAGATTCTTACTGAAAGGAGGAAAAGAAGACATTACATGCAATTTAGTTTCTGAAAGGGTTCCTCCTTCACTATTGTTCTTTCGCTTCACAATAAAGGTTCACTTTCATAGAACCAACTCCTTTTCTTTTAAACCCATCCTCTCATGTAATACCTGAATAGCTCATCTCAAAATAAATTTTTTTTTTTAAAGCCTTCCAGGTAACTTAGAAAAATTATACACATATTTACAGTTAATAGCTTTTTTATGTGTAATGCCAAAAGATATTACTCTTAAGGAGCACAGGAAAATCACAGATACTTAGATGCAGATGTTGGAATAAAATTCATAGATTTTTATCATTTGTTATCACAACAAATGATAGAACTATACAGAGACAAATGTGTTGTTTTGGACAGAAATGTCTGGAATCCACAGTGTGATTTTGTTCCAATTTGGAAAAAAAATTACAATACCAACATCTCTGTGGCAAAACTGAGACCCATTTCTCAAGAAAAATTGCCTAAAATCCTGCAAGCTTAGAGTTCTTCCCCTCAGCACAGATGACAGCAAGGAGAGCTGAACCCTCCAACACCCCAAAAAATCACATATTTAAGACACTGGAAAACAGTGATGCCAAGACTCTTTGCCAACCAACCAAGACAGCTGTGGTCGCTGGGACTCATAGGCTCTTGGTGTCATGTCAGTCCATCTGGAAGACTTCCCAAGTGCCTGGCAGTCCTCGTTCTCTAATAGCCATGAAAGCTCCTGATGGGTACTTTGCCTGGGATCCATCATAACTTAGTCCAAATCAAACTGCCTTTGCAAACCTGCCTCCATAAATTTTGATGATAATAAGACATCAAACTTTGGAGAATCTTCAAACAGTTTCAGCCAAAACTGTATAGAAACACTCATAGGCTGATGCTGAACTCCTATTTGCAATTGGTTACGAAACACTTACAAAGTCACCACTGTGCAGTTTGGTAGGCTTCAATAAACTCAGCAATAATCCCTCTGCCAAAACCCGTTTCCCTTATATCAGTAACGAAAGAACTGATGAGCCTTAAGGGATATATTTTGCTTAAGCATGATAGGCAAGAGAAGGGACATGGAGTGCCTTTCCCAAAAGATGGCAATTCAGAAGCAGCTCAGGCTGCTCAGATCTGTTTAAAGCCAAGCCACAGGTCCACATGGCTGTGAGAAGGTCATGTTATCACCAGCTCCATGGAAGAACTGCAACTCTTTGGTAACTTATATGCTAATTTTGAGGTATCCACTGAGTCTACCAGTGGAGTATCTTGCTTTTGCGCAAGGCACAGTGAAGAGGCTGGGAGTTATACCCAGCAAGCAAGCATGCTAGGTATAGTAGTAGCTATAACCCATACACTTAACAGTCATAAATTCAAACTGCCAAACTTTGTCAAAATGAGACAGTTGTCAAGTCTATAAAAAAGGAATAAAAATACAGGTAAATTTGTAGATATATTAACAAGCTTGTTCCTAAATTTCACAAACAGCATCGACAATTGTCAATGTTTCCTTCTAATGTCCTTACTGCCAAAAGAAAAAAAAATAATTTGGACCTCATATTATTATTCATTACAGACATGGCATTACGCAGTAATATTTAACATGTTGGTATTAAACATCCCCATGAGGAAAAGTTCAATTTCAGATTTTAATTGAGATATTCTAGAAGTATAATATTTTTCCTAGAGCAAGTATCAACACATACTGAAAGTACACATAAATATTTAAATAATTGGCCACAGGCCAATAAAGGTAACATATGAACAGCCCTACTCAACCTTTGGATTTACCAATGTTCCTAGAAAACCTGGAGCTTACAACAATTTTCCTTAAAAGGTAGAACTGTTTTCCATGTTTCTTATATTCACCTATCCTCCCGATTATCTGTAACTGTTGTACTTACATCTGGGGCTGAAGTTATGAGAGTCCATAAATGTGATTGAAAGGGGATCCTCTGCATGCAGGGTGCTCTGGTCAGCATAACTCCTATCCATTGCATTCACCATGTGTGTCATCTCTTGGCGAGTTGTTCCCATGGCATCCTTGCGCTTCTTTGCGAGTTTGCTGCCCAGCCAAAAAAAAACAAACCCAAACCACCTTAATATTTCATGAACACTGATGTCTACAGCAGTCATTATCTATAATCCTGAGTGACTGAAAAGTTTGGCTGATTTTCCTGCACTTTTCCAGCATGAAGTTGATAAAACTATGCACCCTGCTATGAAAGAGTCACGACCGTGTGTTTTCTATACACACAAATGCAGTGATGGAAGTGCCAACTTCTGTACCCTGGTAATATTTTATTTTCCTGTGGAGTAATTACACTAATATAAACAAATTAGAGAATATAATTACATTTTAACTGAAATGATAAATAAGAAGCATCTGTGCATGCAGTTTTATCAACCATCTCCATTTAAACCGGTGGTTTGATTTTATAAATGGATAATTCATTCCCCTTGCTTGCCTTGTTGGGAAGAAATTATTTAACCTTCTAAATTACTTTGTTAGTAAAAGCCCCTATGAAATAACAAAAGAGACATAATTATTCAATATGGATTCATATTACCTTTTATTTTAAAGGTTGCTCTTTCCATTCAGTACACGAGATACAGCATGATACCACACTTCATTCCTGATACTGAATGCTGGTTCTTTAAAAACCAAACAAAATCCCCCTCATCACTCTACCCTTTCATGAAGTTTGAGAACATCTTACATTTTTGACACTAACAGTCTTACACTCTGAATTTGTCACCGTTAATCAGCAACCAAACCTGCACAACTAAGCCCCCCAAATTAACAGCCAATGCCTTAAAGTGCATGCTTCAGAATATCTCTCAATTTTCTCTTTTTGAGGACGAACTGGAAGTGATTTTCATTGTCTTCAGAAGTCAGATGGAAGCAGATGATATAACTTAATTATCACTTAAAGCCTACTACTTTTAAAGCATAAGTAAGAAGTACACAGAGCAGCATGAAATAACACCTTGGTTCTGCAGGAACCTTTGACATACATTAGACTGTTCTGAAACCTCCCTATTTTCACCTAAAGCTCTGGCTGCAATATAATAGGTAGCCAACCTGCTTATTTGGATAAATCTGACATCAGGTGGGAGAGAGACAATCACTGAAACTACTGGGTTCTTGAAAATGTATGTTTAAAACAGCTTAGCTTCACAAGCTTTTCCTGCATAAAATATAACCAAATATCCTGTTAACTCTTTAGACAGTGTTTGTCTTACATTTCTCCAACTAAAAAACCTGCTTGCTCTTCCTCTATTCTCCAGGAACTTTTAATATTCTGGGTAGCACTCTAACAGAAGACAAAAAGAATATTAGTGTAAACTATCCATCCATTTACTTCTCAAGTCCTGGGAAACATCCACCAGAAAAGACCTACACCATTCTCCAAGACAGGAAGCACTTCATGTTTTTGCATATTTAAGAAAATGCCTGACAGATGATTGTTTCTTAAGTTAATACCCTTGGTTCACAATAAGGGGCCACAAAGTAGGATATAGATGGAGAAAACATTTCTGAGAATAACAAAGATTCTTCCACTGATCAGACTCATCTCCTTATTTTGTTCCCTCTTTCCCCTCCCCACGTCCTTTTCCCGATTTACAGACAGACTAGTTGGAAAATTACTACTCAGTAACCACATTGCTACAAAAATCCAAAAGATGGTCTCCAAACCTATCATTTTTTTTTCATCAAACCCTTGAGGTGTACATGAGGTGTACATGTGTGTATCAGTTTTCACTGAAAGCTAAATAAAAAAAAACAAACCAACAATGACATTTGTATGCCCCCTCTAAAATTCATGATTTTATACATTTACTCCGCACATTCCTATTTACTTAAGAGAAGTTGGTTTCAGTAATACCCTGGTCGAACAAACGAAGACCATTAGAACCTCCAGAAGTGAAACTGCTTGAGGTTTATAACTGCTTCCTAGTACTACTAAAGCTTTCACAAAATTGTCATTTCCAGTTCAGATCGTTTTTTGAAGTTTCAAAGCCTTGCAGATAGTCTCTGTACACTGAAGATCGCCTTTTTCTAATGCCATCTCAGAAATGGAACAGAAAAACTATTACATCTCATCTCTTGACTATATTAAGCCCTTCTTTGAAGCATCATGTTTTAACAAAATTTGCTAGCTATGTTAAATAAATCAACAGCTATTAAGGCTTTCCAGTTATTAGCTTATTACAGTAGCTACTTTCTAATACTTATGCTCTGCTTTATCTCCAAAAAAGGCCTATTGTGTTGCAGCACCACAACCCACAGCTGCTGGGAAATGAGAGGACATCTCTATTTTTCAACNATGCTATTAATCCAGTTATTAGCTTATTACAGTAGCTACTTTCTAATACTTATGCTCTGCTTTATCTCCAAAAAAGGCCTATTGTGTTGCAGCACCACAACCCACAGCTGCTGGGAAATGAGAGGACATCTCTATTTTTCAACAGCTCCTGGCTCCCTCAGGTTTGAATTCTTCTTCCTTTCCTTTTTTACCTTCCCTCAACTCAGCTAAAGGCACATGTAATCTATGCTTCAGTTAAGCAAATTGTTAGGTTAAAGTACTTGAGGCTGACAGAAAGTGGAAATGAGTCTCATTATCGCTAAAGGATCCAGTTGGGTGAAACTGTGAAGGTGGGTGTTTCAGTGGGAGCTGGAGGGGAAAAGTGCTCCATCATAGGATGAAACTGTGTGGTTAATTATCTTGAGCTGAAGCAATTGTTATTTAACTAGGAAACTATAATTTGTCACAATAAACTGGAGAATGGCAGCTGGCTAAACCAGCTTAGCGGTGGGGGTTTTAATTTTTTGTTTTAAGTTTTTTATTAAAGAATTCAACTAATCTGCTTAAAAATGTAGAAAAGCATCATTATGAGACAGCTCCAGTTCACCAAAGCACTTGAGTGCATTTTTAGATCATCTCTTAACTCAAGGGCATTTATTTAAAATTAAGAATGGGCGTAGCTGCTTTGCTCAATCACAGCCAAAACTGCCACAGCAGTTAAAAAAACTCATTTGGTAAACATGTAGCAGAAAAAGTCAAATTTGCTTCAGTGAAGCAAAACTTTATGCAAACCAATGTCATAAAGCAAGATCCACACTTTAAAATGTGCATGCAAACACCTCACAAGCAATAAATGCATACCACTTCCAAAAAAATATTTCTGTAAAGCAAGAAAAGAGTTAGGTACCACAGAGGCAGACATGTTGTTCTGCCATTGGTAGGGCAGAGACCTATTTAGAAGAGATTACCACCCGCCTATGATCTGTGTAGCAAAATTGGTGCACAGGATCACTACTCATCTGACGTGTTAAGAATGAATGACTTGATTTACAAGCACAGTTCTGTCTCGGAAATGGGAAAAGTTTTTTTCTTTAGTGTTATGTGTTGCTGAGAATCATAATGCAAATTAAATNTGACGTGTTAAGAATGAATGACTTTTGATTTACAAGCACAGTTCTGTCTCGGAAATGGGAAAAGTTTTTTTCTTTAGTGTTATGTGTTGCTGAGAATCATAATGCAAATTAAATTATAATAAACTAAAATGATAGTTATGGGAAAAACTGTAGCAAAACCTGAAAGTCTCAATATACAGTTAGAAATACAATATCCCTTTAAAAAAAAAAAAAAAAAAACAAAAAGGAACGAATAAAAGGAATTATACAAANTTTTTTCTTTAGTGTTATGTGTTGCTGAGAATCATAATGCAAATTAAATTATAATAAACTAAAATGATAGTTATGGGAAAAACTGTAGCAAAACCTGAAAGTCTCAATATACAGTTAGAAATACAATATCCCTTTAAAATTAAAAAAAACAAACCAACAGGTACGAATGACAGGAATGATACAAGAAGTCTTTCAATCCTGAGAATAAAGAAAGGTAACTTTCAGTAAAACTTGAGGAAAATTATAGAGACTGTTTTTCTTTTTTAAAAAGGGATACTGCATCTTTAAAACATGTAAAATAGTAAGTCACCCGTATTCTACTTACAGATAGTAGGAGTAAGAATAGTAGCTCCTCCTGGCAAGCAAATCACAGACAGTGGAAAAAGAGAAGCAATGGTGAATGAAAAGCGTGACTCTGTCACATTCAATAAAGCAGAGAAATGTGCGTTAAAAAAAAATAAAATTGGAAAATTCATGTTTCTTTGGTTAGCATTTCAACTTGCTCATGCACAAACTAGCCTTACTTTGCCATGCAAGTAAAAAAAAAAAAAACACAAAAACCAAAACCACAGTAGCGAATAAAAATGATTTGTTTTTAGAAAATCACTTGAGAAAATTACATGCTGAAATTTCATCTATTGCCAAAATTTTGAAAATTAAATGGATTGTGTATTTTTCAACATGCAGTTCAGCATAATATAATGATTACCACCTAGATGTCATGACAAATGAACAGCTGTGTACGAATCTTGTGCAGTAAATAGGCTTTTTAATTTTTAGTTTCAAAAATTAAAGATTCCATTAATAAATACATTTAATCAGAAAACAAATTTCATATCATTCATTTTAACATCTTTATGAGTACACAGGTGTATACATATACGTTTGTATGCATACTATATGTAGCTATATGAGTACACACATGTTAAAGAATGCACATTCACAACAGATATGTGTGTACTGACATATACACCACACATTTCCTGAATGCAAACATATGCTTCTGTTTTAAAATCTTACAGTTGGAAATGCTGATGTAGTCATGCTAAGCATTAAAAACATGGAAGGTAAACAAATGGAAGGAAATGAAGGACATTTGGAAATAGTCCAACAACGACTGAAAATAAAAATGGCATTGCTTGTTAAAGATGCAGTATCCCTTTTCTTAGCTGGTTTGATTACTCCAGTAAAACTCTTTAAGAGCTATTAAGAGATTCATTCCGGAAAACTTCAAACCAATTTGTACAGAATGATCAGGCAAAGACTAAAACATCTCAAGCTCATCAACAAAACTGCTTAGTACTCCATTTTCAATAAAATGTAATGCTGCATTTAACCAGTTTGAGATAGCGATGGCTGTGCATACGACTTACGAAACCAATGAAAATGCAGAAACCATTGTTTTATTGGCTTTTCAGTGTAATAACTTGCAGTCAATTCAGGTACCAAAAGGGATACTACATAATGGATCACTGAATATGTACACTACAGAAGATGATTCAAATGGATTTGGTTTTCAGTCCCACCACAGCTAAGTGTGTTGATGTACATGTGAATGCAGCGGGGTTTTTACAGCTGTTCCTGGCTTCATGATATGAATGGGCCTGATTCACTAGATGGACTGAATTAACTCAAATATACAAAGGTTTTTTATGCTTTTTGTAAAAGAACTTGACTAAAGCTGGTACTAAAAAAACCCTGTCCACTTTCCCTTGTGCGGGGGTGGGCAGGGGTGAATGGCACACCTATAATATACACAATACACAACCAATTAAGCTATCATGATGAAAAATTGCCAAATACAAAATATCCATTAAACAGGTTGATTTTGCACCTATTTTGAATACAAAATAGTACAGAAGTTTATAAATGCTGCGTGCTTTAGAATGATAATCAAGTATCATTCCTAAGAGGGTACTGCCTTTACAGGTTCAGAAGAAGGAAGAGGAAAAAGGGGAAATTTTAAACTATTGTTTCATGGACATAGTTAACTTGCTTTCATCAAAAAACTCAACAGTGAAACTACGAGTCTGAAAGGACTCTGAATGCAAGAGGTAAAAAGGATAGGAATACACACATTGAATTTTAGGCTTTTTTGTTTGGTTGGTTTTTGTTACTTGAAAAAATTAACCAATCCCATCTGGAAGTGACTTACATTATAAAGTGGTACACAGTCTCTCTCCCTCACACACACACACAAACACACACATGCGGACACACAGTTTTCTATTAAGCATAAGGGGACCACTGCATCACGCACTGAGAAGATGATCCTCCCAGCACATACCCCTCAATAAAGCTATAAAATATAATATTTTTCCTAAAAGCAGAAAACCAACTTTTTTTTTGTTTTGTTTTTAAAAAGTTGAACTTGTGTAAATAAAGTAAATTGGCTGACTGTATGTCATTTTTGCATAGGATGAGTTGGACCTTTCGCATATGTGTTAATTCTCAGTCACAGAGGTAAACAACAGAGAAAAGTAAAAGCACTTTTGGGAAAAATCACATATGTAGCTAACTAACACAGAACACTGTAAGCATACCTAATGTTTCTAATGCAGACGTTTCTTCTCCAAGTTATATATCTCCAGGGATAATTGTAAAGAGGCAATAAATTAAAAAAATCTAAGGCAAACCAATAATTATAACATATAGAATGATCTTAGGTACAATTTTGATTTTTTTTTCTTAAGCTTTATAAGTAATAGCAAGCTGCATTTCAGAGGAACAGTCACAACATTTACAAATATACTTTTCATTAAAACTTCTGCAAAAGGCAAGGGAACACAATGCACACACCACCGGAAGATAAAGGTCTTGTTCCACCCAAGAACTACCATCTTGTGCCCTGTGAAGGGGACCCGCCAGGGAGGGGGTACACAGAAAAAGAGGAATTGTTTCAATGCGAAACAATGGATTTATAGAGCCATGTTATGAACTTTTATGCCAGGTTAAAAGAGTTGCAACTACTGGGGAGTTGAGACTTTAAATACTGACCGAGCAATAGGGTAGCAGAATTTACTATAGGTAGGAGCATTTGGATGTGGAGTTAGCATTGTACAAAGCCAGAAGATGGCGATATTGCTTATTAAGAAAGCACTGAAAAAACGAGAATTCATTCAAATTAATACACTTTAAAACGATTTCATGCACTAAGGACTCGCTAGAAAATTTTAAAGTGATGTGGTATGACTTTTAAGAAAAACTCCCAGTTAACAAGAGCATAAATAGAGGTATAAAATTACAAGTTGGATAACATACAAACAACTCATTAGAGCTGCATATAGAAAATAAAATTCATTAGGTGATTATAACATGAAAACCACAGTAAGTTATTCTTTTTTACTTTGATTAGGAGAAAAAAAGGTTCTATGAATTTCAGTTCCACCTATTCTAATATTTTGTACATTCCTCCAACTGCAACTTAAAACTGGTTGGAAATAATTAAGTATGAGAAAACGTATAATTATTGGAACCCAAATATAAAGATATCCTCTCTAAATCCATCATAAGAATCACAGCAAGCCCAACAGGAAACACAAAGAACTTATCAAAAAGATGCTGGTCCTGAAACTCTTTGTTTTTTTTTTAAGACCCGATTAGTTATTGTTTGAGTTGAAGGAAAACAAGGAAGAATCAGCACAGATAATTTTCTTACCTTTTTTTGACGATCAATATGACAACAAGGAGAAGTAGGATGANACTGGTCCTGAAACTCTTTGTTTTTTTTTTTTTAAGACCCGATTAGTTATTGTTTGAGTTGAAGGAAAACAAGGAAGAATCAGCACAGATAATTTTCTTACCTTTTTTTGACGATCAATATGACAACAAGGAGAAGTAGGATGAATACCAGAATTCCAGCACTTATTCCTGCTATTTTCACCACTCGATCTGTTTGTTTAGCTGGATCTGGAATCACCTCAGGTTCTTCTGTTGCTGCTGCTAAATTAATTAAAAAAGAAGTTGCTTAAATGTGTAAGGGACAAGATCATCATCACTGGTGATAATTTCCAAATATGTGTGTGTTTTAATACAGTACCCAGAATATAGATACATGCATCATGTGTTTATATGTCTAGAGATATGTATATAGGCACACTATAATTTTCAATCTACATGCCATACATTTGCAACAACAAGAATATGACTATATATGGGTATACAGCTGCATATATATATATATACACATATATATAACTTAATGGATCCAGAAGTGTATATGCATCTGGATTTCCAAACAAGTTACTGTATTACAAAGCTGAAGACAAAGCAGAAATAATCTATCAACTAAATCACTGTTACTTCCTTTAATGTTCTTTTTTTCAGGCATTAAATGTGGAATATTTAACATTGACTACTGAGATTACATTAACTCACAAGCACTAAATCAAACTCTCTTTTCCAAGCTGCAATCAGCACCCTTAACTCCAGTCCTCTCTTTCACCCAATTTTAGCCCACCGTTGCATATTAATTCACCTTACAGCATCTGGCCTGCAATCTCCATTCTACTGGGAATTTTGATTCTCCAAATAAGGTCACCCACAAAACCAAGCCTAAAGTCAGCAGTAGTTTTATTTCTGTTTATAGGCTCTGAGAAAAGAAAAATTGCTGTTCTGCACAGAGATGAAACCACTCCATAACACAGCTGAGCTTGCTGAGGCCACAGGTTACAGCAGAGAGGGAAACAGAATATATGTGAAAGTGCACAGCCATTCAGTCTGCACTTCTTTGCACCAGAGCCCGGTGTACAATGGATCAGGAACATAGTGTTTTCCAGCCTGGCAAAAGTATCAAAAAATATAAATAGGTTTCAGCCAGGGGCAAAACCCAATGAGGTGTTTACTTGTAAAATAGGACACAGCTCTTCAGTTCTCTAGTTCGTACTTTCTAAGGCTGTGGCTCAGCACTTCGCCTCTCCCCTGCTCACACGCACAGATGGGTACGTGTGCTTTTTCTCTCACTGACCCTTCTTTCGCTCTCCACCCAGCATGCAGCAGATGCCACTTAACCTCTTCCCCCTCACAGCAGCTGCACATGGAGTAGTTACAAGCTGTTGGTATCATCATGCCTATGCCATTACACAGAAAATGTCCTTTACTCTGAAACCAGGATCCATCTCAACAGACCACCAATACAAGCAGAATGAAAAATGAGGTAAAGCCACACCACAGGAAGACTACTGCTGCCCTGAAAATCTGCTCCACAGGCCTTTTAGGAAGCCAGAGTAGTCAGTACCAGGAATTACTGGTATCTAATACTTTCTAATTTTAACCATGTTACTCTGACCATTTCTATTCAGGTTCCATATGCAGGAACCCATATTATCTTTCGAGGGATGGATCATGCTGTTGTTTAAAATCACTCTATTACTTGTTTCTGTAACCTTTATCTCAGCAGTATCTGACCCACTTACAAAAAACTTACCCTCAAAACAACCTTCTGAGTTAGGAGTGTGCTCTCTTACAGACACCTCTGCGAGAGCTAGGCAGACAGTGAGAGATCTGGCAGTGCTTTAATCATAAAACATAATCATCATCATAAGACTTCATCATCATAATCATCTCTCCCCTACAGCTTGAACTCTTATCTGCTGAGAAATACTAAATGCTTCCTACTTTGTGTAAATATATGCTTGTATGCATACTTGCATACATAACATGTGTGGAGTTAATATTGTATTTTGTTTGTATTATATGTATTGTTGAGGTATCTAGTGGTAAGAGTCAGGTTCAGGTAGGTGGTGTCTGCATGTGTAGCTGCATGCACACAACACATACACACAAACTAGAATTAATGCTGGACACACATATGATGCTGTCTAACAGAGGAAATGAGGAGCATGACTTTTGAGGTGAAACTGAAAGAAGGTGTTTGAAATTCTCAATGGTTAAAATGAATCAACTCCCAGTCAGCTATTAGCTGGGCTGGATATGACAAATATGAATGAACATTTGATGAGCAGTAGAGCCAAAAGGCCAATCAGTAGAGTCAAAAGACCAATCAAAGCTAAAATATAGATAGCTGTATATGCCAAGGGGAAAACTGCTCATGTTTGCTGTTTAGGGTACTGAAAACCAGCAAGGATGTGGGAAGGGCAGAGAGGGAAGCACACTGGAGTAGGATAAACACTGTGTCTGGAATTGCCATGACTACAGTGCATGCACACCTGTATAGCTTACAAAGGTGAGAAATACTCAAGCTGCAAAATAACTAAAGCTTGCACAAGAGATTTAGCTCTGTGGATGGAGATTTCAGGCCAGGTCTTTGAGAGATTTCAAAATATGAATCAGAAGGATTGGATGTGACCTGAAGACACACTTCAAAGCTGAAGGCTCAAAAATACATCCAAAAGCTTTGAGCTTTCATCTCACTCTTCCCTGCAGAAAGACAGAGCAAGATTCATTGACAGAGCAAACTGCAGCATAGGTGCTTCCTACTGTTTGGCCACTTACAATGTTATTTCATTCAGAACAGCTACTTTAGAAAAACAACTATACACTTCTCAGAAAATCTGAAGGAAAGGTTAGTGAGGGAGTTTACCTATTCACCTAACTTTGGCACTGGTGTTTTACTATATATACTATAAGAAATGACTGAGTTTGGATTATCAGTAACTGTTCAAAACTGACCAAGTTTTTCATTGTTGTTTTTGCAATAACAGTGGAAAGTCAGGATGGTATCAACTGCTTGCCCATTTATTCTAGTTTCCTTACATTAAGGGGTTGGAAGTAAGAGACAGCAACTCATTCCATGAACTTTAATGCTGCTTATGAGACAAAGCTGGTGCCCACTGTAAACATATCATAAGGTCCTAAATTAGTTGAGAAAAACTATATTGTATGGTGATAGACTAAGTATAACAAGTGGTTGAGCATCCTGTATCCAAAAGGCTAAAACCTGTAGGCAAAATGCAACCCCTTTCCCCAGTATCAACAGGAAAATTGCTTTCGACTTAAATGAAGCCAGGACTATTGTGTATATGTTTTCCAGCACCAGATAATATATGCATTCTCTAGACTGAACGTTACATTTGAGGACTATATGAAAGCAATTAGATTTATGTGTATGTGTATTGCATGCAACAAGTATATTATTTTGAGGAAGCTAATGAATTTAGAATAGAATCATCTAAGGAAATGTAGAAATTTGAAGGTATTTTATATTACTTTTGATTTAATTTTGATAAAGTGTATTGTAATAAGCATGTGCAGCTTACACATACACAATCAAAGGACAAAACTACAGAAACCTTGTGCTTAATGTGTTAAACTTAAGGATATATCAGTGTCTCCTGGTTGCTGATTGCAAAAGGACTACAGAAGGAAGAGAAATTTTGCTGACTCTGAGAATTTGCTCCCTCTATCATCTATAGGACTGTCAGGATTTTTCTTTCTCTGAAGTGGCTTTTGTATAAACTGAACTACTCATTTTGCCAAACAAATCAACACAACTAACCAAGGCATCACCAAGGGCAAATCCTGCCTAACCAAACTAGTGGCCTTCCATGCTGGAGTGATTACATTACCGGACAAGGAAAGTACTACTGATGTCTTCTATCTTGAATTCTGTAAGCCTTTGATGTGGCTCCCCTACAATATCCTCCTCTCTAAATTAGAGAGATACAGCTGCTGAGAATCGAATTATTGTGATGACTGGAGTTAACTACTGTTTATTTCTAAAGAAGGTAAAAATGGTCTGAAATTATTTAAGTTATAAAACCACATGCTTTACTAATTCCTAACATTCCTTTTCCGTAATCTAGTCTTGCAGTCCTTATATCTTGAATAGCAGACTGTATTAAAGGTAATTTACCAGTATTAAAAGGTAATTAAAAGGTAATTTATTATTTTGAGAAAGAGTCCTGTGTGTTAACAGAATGATGATTGTACAAAAATGGACACTGTAGGCTATTAATTCCTTTAGCTGGCCTGACTGCAGTACACCTTCAATTAAGTGTTAATTTTTACAATATCCTTGCATATTACTGTTTTTTACAATTTGACCCCGTCAGTCTAAGAAGGGATAATCCTTCAGTTTTCACCCAGTGCAAACTCATCTTGCATAAAATTTGGAAAAGCACCTGATCTGAAACAGAGTTAACTATATTCCATCTCCCCCACCTCCATATGAATAGCTGCCTATACAGAAGATTTATGAGCTAGACTGAGAGGAGAACACTAGGTTTAGCAACTTACCCACTCACCTTTCTTCTGAACTAGTGAACAGTAACAGCAATCATATTCCACAGTGCCATTCACAAAGTTCATAAAATAACTCAACCCAGTGACTCTGGCTCTGCACATTGCAAATAGTCACCATATAAGAAGTAGTTCTCCTTGTTTTCATAGATATTCAATCAGTTGACTTCCATGATCAATAGCATAAAGTTCAACTGTGAACAGCACTAAATTAGACTAGGATTGCTAACACTCTCGGGGATAGTAAAATTCTAAACAGTTGGTGAGGTAGAGTACATCTTATTCTCACAAATTCCCAACGTACTCAACTCCTCTAAATTCTTTCATCATGGTTTTGATCAAATATACCTAAAAATCCAACACCCATTTCTAAAATCGAGTATGTGGAATATTTATACTTAATTCTTAAAGTCTACTGTGGCATAAGGAATCCAGTCACAGCACATATTGCTTTCCTGTCTTCTCTTCTGTAGTTAGAAATTTACACACACAATTTTCAGAGAATTTTAGATTCAGCACAAAAGCTATTCACCTACACCTTCCTAAGGAAATGGTGCTGGAATCAAGATAACTATATTCTACTTGCTCATCCAAACAAAATTATTCAAGAAGAAACTTCTGGTAGCATTTTGCAGAGCTGCTTGCATGGTACCTTTTAAAAAAATAGACAGCCTTTTGAAAGACAGCTTTTAAATCAGAGGTTTTGAACAAGACTTTATGCATAACATTCTTACCATTCCATTTGACCCTCTTAACATTCACAGCATTTTATGCTGGATTTCTTTTGTGTAAGTAAGGGAAGAAACTCCGTTTTATGCATGATTAAAGCTGCTATCTTATTACACTGCATTTTCTTTGAATGTTAATTTCTGTTTATGGCAGATCTTTGAATTCTCACAAACTTTTATTATTTATTGCTACATAGCTTGATATTCAAAATAGCTCTGCTTGAGATAATCTGTTCTGCACCTTTGTTATGTGGCATTCAAAAACTTTTAATTAAATCCAGGAATGACGTCTGAATGAGTTCAACAAGGTAACATCAGGATAACATCAAGTGAAACTGGAGTTCTATAGCCAGCTTTGGAGATATGACAGTCTACTACCTGAGAAAAAGGCTCTTTGAAAGACTAAGTGAGATCCTCTGATGAATATTTTCTTTTAGACTTGTCTGCCTGTGTTTTAATCATCCACCTAGAAAGATCGTTCCATCTCAAGTTTTGTTTTGTTACTGCTTTGCTAGAATGATAATCATTGTGCAATTAAGGAAATTTTAAAAAGCCTGAAAGTTAATTAATAAATTCAAGTTCAGAGAGACAAGATCTGTAACTCCTGTTACTTTAATTACATAAAAAATAAAAAAAGTCTCAGCTGATTCTATTTGATGAAAACACTTGAATGTGCTTTTGCAGGGATGGGGGAGATGGGATGTGCAACTTGTTCACACGTTTCCCCATGTGAGTCAGTTTGGTACACCGCTGGCCTCCCTTCAAGATTTTTCTTTTTCAAGTTGAAAGCTGGAGATACATTTACCAGGAAAGGAATCCCCACAATTCTCCTTTCTCTATGTCTTCTAAAGAGCTTCTCTCTTGGAGTACAGCTTCTGGGAGATGAAGGCATGACAGAAATTCCCTAGGACATGGGTACATCTAAACTGTTGCTTTCAGGACTCTAAATTACAGCTTTTTAGGGTAGCATTATTAAAAAGGAAAATTGTATTTGATTATGAACCAAAACTATGATTCCCCAAGCTGTGCTTTGAAGTGTCAGGTTCAGCCCTGTCACCATGGTAACCAGGGTCCGTGTCTGACCCAAGGACAAGAGTTTTAACAGGCTCTGCTGGTGAAAAGAGGGCTATCTGGCACCACCAGCCTCTTTTCCACACCCATCCTGAAGAAGGAGGGTAGTGAGGTGATGCTTAGATAAAATCTGCTGCCACACTTTGCAGCATAGTGTGCTCATCTTTGTCCTCACATGTGTCTCTTGCTGGGGGAAAAAGGGAGGTGTCACAGATGTTACCAGCTATGCATAACAAAGGGAGGTCCTCAAGGGCCCAATGCTTTGTGATATTATAAGTTAAGCCCTCATACAAACAAAATTAGATACCACTGCTCTCTATATAACAGGTCATTGCTGCAGAAATGAATAGACACCGTTTCCTGGGCCCCTATAGCTCCTTCTGAAAGAGCTTTCTGATCCCTCTCAGAGGATGGCTTATGTGCAGAAATGAAATAAATACAGCTTCAGGCTGGCTAACCTCTAGTCAGATTTGGGATGGTACAGGACGCTACAGACATTAAACAAAGGAAGTCCCACAGCTGATTCTGCATAAAAATACCGTACCAGGTAAACAGGTGACCACCTGCTTACACACCCTAGTTCCAAATCACAGAATCACAGAATCCTAAGGTTTGGAAGGGACCTCAAAAGATCATCTAGTCCAAACCCCCTGCCAGAGCAGGGTAACCTAAATTACATCACACAGGAACTTGTCCAGGTGGGCTTTGAATATCTCCAACGTAGGAGACTCCACAACCCCCCTGGGCAACCTGTTCCAGTGCTCTGTCACTCTCATAGCAAAGAACCTCCTATGCTCCAGTTTACACCCATTGCCCCTTGTCCTATCACTGGACATCGCTGAAAAGAACCTAGCTCCATCATCCTGACACTCACCCTTTANCTCCAGTTTAATTGCCCCTTGTCCTATCACTGGACATCGCTGAAAAGAACCTAGCTCCATCATCCTGACACTCACCCTTTACATATCTGTAAACATTGATGAGGTCACCCCTCAGTCTCCTCTTCTCCAAGCTAAAGAGACCCAGCTCCCTCAGCCTCTCCTCGTAAGGGAGATGCTCCACTCTCTTAATCATCTTTGTGGCTCTGTGCTGGACTCTTGCAAGCAATTCCCTGTCCTTCTTGAAATG
>NDXB01013864.1:919-22158 GCA_002631895.1 Agapornis roseicollis
GATGGTTTCGGTGGTTGCTGGGCGTGTCCCCCCCCTCTCCCCCCCCGCAGCGTGAATGGTCTTTCCCGTTCCCCAGGGCGCACGGGCGCTGTTAAGCTCTTCCGTGGTGTTAAACCGCAGGGCGGTGTTTAACTCTTCCCGGTGTTTAACTCTTCCCGGTCCCTCTGCCCTTTTCCTCTCCCAGGCACGGCCGCCTCAGCGCCGCTTTCTGTTCCCCTCAGTGTAGTGGTTTGCTCCACTCCCCCTCCGCACGGGACAAGATGGTTTATCCCCTCCTCCCTCCTTCCCTCCATGGTCTCTCCCGCCTCACACGGCCTCTCCGCCAGCCTTGCAGACCCCGCCCCCTCGAAGACGTCACTCCCCCTCCCGCTCACGATTGGCCGCTCCGCAACGCCTTGCCCGAAGCGGCCAATGGCGGCGCTCTGTCCTCCCGGACCCAAGATGGCGCCGCCGGGGGCTGAGGGCGGGCGGCGCTGAGGCGGCCTGCGGGAGGCCGCCGCCTTCCTCCGCGCTCTGCCGCTGCGGCGCGGGGCCGGCCGGCCGGTGGGCTCGCTCGCTCGCTGGCTGGCCGGCCGGGCCTCCCCTCCCCTCCCTTCCCTTCCGCCATGGCGGCCGAGAGCGGCAGGCAGTTCTGGAAGCGGAGCGCCAAGCTGCCGGGCAGGTGAGCGCGGACACCCGGCCCGGCCGGTTCCGCTCCGGGAAGGGGCGCAGGGGCCCAGCTGCGGGGCGGTGGGTGAGGGAGCGGGAGCAGCCCCTCTGCCTTGGGAACTGGCTGTCAGGGGCTGTGTTAGCCCTGCAAGGGGGTCACAGGGGTGTCACCCTGGTATGGGGCAGGGGAGCTGGCTGGGGGACCCCGACTTTCCCCCTGCAGCGGGAACGATACCAGCCCTACGCGCACACACACACTCCCCCAGGCTGTGGGGCAGAGTATTGCTGCCGGCAGAAGCCCCCCTGTACATGGAACAAGGGTAGCTTCAGGACTGCCCCTCATGCGTAGGGGTCTGTGGGGACCCCTGGGGGCACCCCCACCCCACCATGAGGTGGCCTCGGGCCAGGCTGTACCTTCCTCATTTCCCCCGGTATTGAAGGAATCGCGTCCCTTCCTGAAGCCCTTAAAGGTGTCACCTTGGGTGACAGCAGCTCTGTCCCAGAAAGGTGCCTCTGCCAATGCACAGATCCCTCCCTTAACCTCTCCTGTGCAGTGTCGCTCCTGGCCCACCTCTGCTCAGCACTGGGGACTGTGGGGTCTCTTTTTGTGTGCCCCTTCCTGCTTCAGTTCCTTTGGCTGTGATGTTCTGCTTCCTGTCAAGGCACCTGCACTCTCCCGGGCATGGGAGAACCAAGTGAAATGACTGATTCAGGTGATGTTTAGGAAGAAGAGGCTGGTGGTGATGAAGGAGATTTTCCCTATAGTCTTAAAAGCAAGGCTGCTATGGGGAGAGGGCATCCAGCCCTCTGGGGAGGCTTTCACAAGTGCTGTTCCCATCGAGTGCACCTCATGTTTTCTTCTCGTTTGCCTTATCTGCACTCTGCCCTTCCCCTCCTGGTGTGTGGATGCAGTTTGAAATGCTTAGCTGGCTTTAAATCCTGCTGGGCAAGTTAAATTTCCCTTCCTGATGTGCTGTCATTCAGTTCTTTGTCACTGCACTGGCTGGCTCCCTCAGGTTGGTGGGACAGTCCAGATCTGTGGCAAGCAAGGAGCACTGCGTGGTCCTCCGCTTCTGCTCATGGGGGAAGAAGATGCTGTGCTCTTCCTGGGTGATTTGCCTTCCTGATTGCTCACATCCCTTACTCGAGGTCACAGCCGTGTTTCCAGCTCACAGTCTTGGACAGCAGCTCCCTCCTGCAGTCAGTGACTTGGAGAGCTCAAACCAGGTGAACCGGTCTGGGAGGCAGCTGCTGCTGCCTAGACAATAGACTGCAATGTCAGGTTTTTGGCAGAGTGCTGCTGTGTTCCTGGCTGGCTGCGTAGCAGATACCCTGCTGTCCAGGAGCCTTCTTGCCACCTCTAAATAAATGCCCTGTGCATTCCTGGGATGATTACTGACAGATTTTGGGCAACCTGGCAGCCAAAGGTGGAGGTGGGACGTGCTTGCATCCATAAGTGCTAGATGCAAAACTGTCTTTCTGTTTTATATGAGGTTTAAGAGATCTTCCCATACAGATTCTTGCCTCTCTTCTTTCTCTGCCCTAGACAAGCAGGCAGAGGGAGGCTTTGTCAAGATTTGGAAACTATGTTAACTTCCTTTTCCATGCCACTTTGTACGTTTGGTTGTATTAGCTTTTAGTTGGTGCTTTTCCCCTGTAGATTGAGCATGGCAGAACCAGTAAATGTCTTTTTACATTTTCAGTACTGTCCTGTAGTTTTTGCATTGGGAATTGTCACCCCAGTGATTCCCTGGGGATGTGGTGGCAGGTTGCCCTAGTGTGTTACCCTGTGTGATGGGTTATTTCCTGCTATTTAGAGAGGCAGTCAACCTGGCTCCAGTGAGGGGTATTTAAATGCTGTTTCGAAAGGGGAGAAACAGACCTGGCTAGGAGTAAATCTGGTCTCTGTCTGAAGTGGCACTTGAGGTTTCACAGATGTGCTTTCTGAGGCAGTGTCAACAACCAACACCCTGTGATGATCTCCCTGTGTGTAGCCTAATGCAGGTACCACAAGCATTGTACAAGCACTGACCATATGGGTAAGAAGAAATGCCTGTCCCAGAGAGTTTCAAATGAGACAAGGCAGAGGGCTCATCCACACAGCATCAGCTCCTGACCCAGTGTGTGTGCTGAGGGTAATGCCTGCCCTAATGAAAGCTCATGTCCTGAGCTTTCTGTCTGTGCAGAACTTTGGCAAAACTAACTTCAGACAGGGAGTTAAGCTTGGAGGCAACAGATTCATCTAGCCAAGCTGCATCAGGGAAAACCAGGCAATAGTGAGTAAATGAAGTTAGCAAGCATCACTTGGGGATATCGCTCCCCTGTGTCAGTGTTCTCAGTAGGTTGTGCTAATGTGGAGCTGTAGGATCTGCTGGGAGTCAGCTACAGGGATGTGAGCTGAAGGGGTGGGCTCGGTCACTGAGGGTACCACAGACACCCCAGCACAAACTTGCTGTCTGACATCTATCTGCACATGTGCTCATGTATCTTAAAGACCTGTTGCACATTTCATTTGCACTCCTCCTGTCCAGCCTGTTGCACCCTCTGCACGGGGGAATCTGGCAGAGAACTGGCAGAGATGGGACAAACATGGGGAGAACCCGCTTCATGCAGCAGTTCAAACTCGTCAGTGCAGCCCTGGCTCTGTAGCCTGCTGGAAACCAGACTGTCCCCTTCAGCCCCTTGTGTGTGAACACAGGCTGATGGGCTGTGCAATTAGATCAGCTCAGGGTGCTTTGTCTGGGGGAGCTTGCATTCAAGCTCTTCAAAATGAGCTGCCTGGGAGGTGGGACCCTCTCTGTAGCCATTATCCAGTGGATTGCTTCAGAGGGCAAGGAAGGAGTTTCTTCACCCAGAGCTGCTGCCACATCCCCTCCTCTTATCTCCAACACGTATCACACATTTGGCTTGTGGAGCTCAGGCTTTTGCACATGAGTTGGAAGTGGTCACCCACTGTCAGCACAGAGAGGAGCAGCACTATGGCTGCTGTCACAAGACAGTGCGAGATTCGAGCTGGCTATCGGAGAAACTGCTGATTCCTCTCCTGCTGCCATGAGTCACTGGAAGCAGCACTGACATGGAGAGCGTGTTTTTCTTACTCCTGATGATGTGCTTGCTGTGCCCACCCACGGGGGTGCCGCTGTTTAATAGCTGTCCTGACTTCTGGATGCTTAATTAGTCGGCAAACTCCTTCCTAGGCTTGACGGCTGGTGGGGAAACACAGCGAGCCTTTTAGTGCTTCCAGCCATGGGGGCTGGCTGCTGCAGCAGAGAGCCCACCCCTCACCGGGCTTCACCACCAGGATCTCTCTGTGCTGCCGTTGTTTGCAGCTTCTGCCCATGATCTCTATGTCTCTCCTCAGCTAGCTGGGCCTGTTTCTGCCACCCCCCTAGCATCAACTGGTTCCCGGTGTGCTTTCCAGCTGCACCAGGCTGCTGTCCCCCTCCTGCATGGCTGGGCTCTGCTTGTTTTACTACTGGGCACCATCTGCACCTTCTGGAAACCAGGCCAGCTCTGTTGACCCAAGAGGAGCCTGTTTGCTGTGTGCCAGCTCTGAATGGGCCCTTGTCTCTGCTGTGGGATGTGGGACTGTGCTGTGTACTGGGGATGGGGAGGACTTGTTTTCCAGAGATGGGGTGGCTGTGGATAGTTACCCCAATTGAATTGATAACTCAGGATCCTTGTCTCACATGCAGAGCTTGTAAAGCTAGTGATGAACACTCCTCTATTAGCTCCTCTCCAAGATGATGCTCCCCGTGCAGTGCCTGCAGCCCTTGGGCTCCCTGTCCCACCTGTCCCACTCCACAAGAAGCATTGCTGAGGGACTGGGATGTGGTGGCTCATTTCAGGCTGCATAGGAAGTGGTTGATTAAGCTGGGCTTTGGAACTGTGTCAAGCCATGTGCTGTACCAGATGCTGCTTCACCATAGCACTGGCTATGAGCCTGAGAGCCAGCATGGGGTTCAAACCCTCAGGTGCATTGTGGAGGAGCACCAATGTGCTCCACCAGTGTGCTCCACCAGTGTGCAACACCAGGGCTGGAGTCCTTCCCTGTCCTGCAGGGCTTGGAAGGGTGAATTCCGCATCCTAGAAATCCCCTTGTTAGAAAGGAGAATGAACCTTGGCGTGTAAAGCAGCAGGACAGAGACACATGGTGCAGAAAAGAGCAGATCACAACTCCCAGCTCAGAGTTTAAACAAGGCTTCTCTTTGCTGCTGCAGAGAGCAAATCTTCGGCTGAATGTGACACTTTGGAGTTAAAGCTTTGCAGGTAGAAGCTGCTTTTGGTCTGTGTTCAGTTCCTGACAGCTGGCAAGAAGTGTGGCCCCAATCTTGGCTGGGGAGATTATTCATGGCTTTTTGCACCATCTTCTAGTTTCTTTCTTTCTTTCTTTCTCCTCCCTGCAGCATTCAACCTGTGTATGGAGCACAGCATCCTCCTCTGGATCCCCGTCTCACCAAGAAGTAAGTGCTTAGCTCCCGGAGATGCAGGCCACAAGACTCTGCATGGTTTTGGCTCAGTCCTGCAGTAGGTGGATGTCTTCAGCCTCCCCTGACACTGTGATACTCCAGTGGAGAAGGACAGCAGTGGGGTGCAGCGCTGTGTTGAGCTCTGAAGAAGTTTGCAGGGAAAGCTTATCTGCTGATGCCCTTTATGGCCAGAAACCCAGCCACATCAAAGGAGACAGGTGTAGTTTTTAGCAGTGGTGTCTGAACCCTCTGCTCCCCTTTGGAGACAGAAGAATTAAGGGAAGGGAGGGCAGTAAAGCTGCCTGGCTGCTGAGAGGCTGGAGAACCACAGCGTGCCTCCCAGCAAGAAAAGGCAGAGCTGATCTGAACTGCTTCCTCGTCCCTATCTTGTGGTGGATAGTGGTGAAGGTTTGCCCTTTCTGTGACGCTTCAGGCACTGGACTTTGACTCCTGTAGGTTAAGGATAAATGCAAAGGCTCCACCTGTGCTTGAGAAGAGAACCAGGCTGGTTGGTGTGCTGGGAGCAGTCGCCGCTGTGTCAGGAGTGTCCACGGGCGCAGAACAGCTTTGTCTGACCTGTGCCATGCCTCTCCCCAGGTTGCAAGTCCCTTTTTTGGGTGCTAACCTACCTGTTTTGTATAGAGTGGAGAAAGTGGAGCTGCAGGAGCTGTAGGTGTCTCCCCTTTGCCCTGCTGGGCTGGGAAGCCTGGCACCTCTCCAGCTGCCAGTTGTGGCCTGTGTACCCTGCCATCGTGTCAGGTTCTGCTCCGTGGCAGTGGACAGCCCAGAGAGGCTTAACATACTCCTTGGGTTTGGGAGAAGGAAGAGGAATTGGGAGAAGGGGCTGGCTGATTCAAGTGAGGGCATAGGGAAGGAAAGAAGATGGACTAATCTAATAGCATGGCTCTGATAGTGGTTCTCTCTGGTTCCCAGTTTCATCAAGGACCGCTCCAAGGCTAATGCGCTGCCTATGAAAAGCAAGAAGGCCTCCAGCTTCCATGAGTTTGCCCGCAATACCAGTGATGCCTGGGACATTGGTGATGACGAAGATGAGGACTTCTCTTCCTCCTCTTCCTCTTTCCAAACTCTGAACTCTAAAGTGGCCAAGGCCACGGCAGCACAGGTACTGGAGAACCACAGCAAGCTGCGGGCAAAACCCGAGCGGGCCCAGTCTGCCCTCGGTGACATGCCCACCAACTGCAAGGTAATCAAGTCCAGCAGCGAGGCCCAGCTCTCCAGGACATCTGGTAAGAGCCATCCTCTGAGCAGCTTCCTGCTCCAGTGTTCTAGTTCACTGCCAAACTCAGCTGCTTGCTGCTCCTCACATGTTATATGGGAGAGGCTGTGGCCCAGCCCATAAGCTCAACAGGGGCTTTCACCTCTTTGTAGTATCCTGTACTCCAAGGAGCTGGTTTTGGAGGCCTGGCCTTAATGCTTCAGTGTCCTCTGCTGCTCAGTACCTGCATACAGGCATGTCTGTCCCAAAGCATCCTGTGTTCTGTGTGCTAAGGGATTTTGGAGATCTGTTAAATTCTTGCTCAGGGTCTGCTTCCTTGGTGGCCCAGCATGCTGCTCTTAGTAAAGGTCTAAGTGAGGTCCTGTTGACCCCAAGTCCATCCAGCTTGGGTAGGGAGCTGGGCAGCGTCAGCCACTGCTCACTCTGCCTCATCACACTGTGGCAGTAACTCAGCAGGTCCCTGCTGCCAAGCAGGTGGCATTGGCAGCCCATTGCCTGCTTTCTATGCAAGCAATTAGCTTGATCACTAGATCAGCAGTGGAGGTGGTCTCTTCTGGGACTGCCACAGCTCCTTCTGCCTGTCTCCTGTATCATGCTTCCCATGTGAAGAGGGAAGTCTGATCCACTGGCAGCCACGTGTCTGGGTGCAGAAGGAAGGAAGGGAAAGATGGAAGAGCCATAACAAATTCCTGTGAACCAGCTGATCCATCAGAGTGGGCCAGTGATGCTCTGTTGGCTGGGGTGAAATCTGCAGTGGCAGGTCTGTGGGTGAGGTAGGTTTGGAGAGGTGCAGTCTCCTTCCCGACCTCAGTGCAGCATATGCTTCTTGCAGAGGAGGCCTGTGTGAGGACCCCCCTTCAGAAGCAGCAGTCCCTTCCCCTTCGGCCTGTCATTCCACTCGTTGCCCGAATCTCTGACCAAAATGCTTCGGGTGCTCCCCCCATGACAGTGAGGGAGAAAACCCGCCTGGAGAAGTTTCGGCAGCTCCTTTCCAGCCACAACACAGACCTGGGTGAGTGCGGCAAAATGGGGGTGCCTGTGGGTGAGAAGGGGGCTGCTGCCTGCTTCAAGTTGTAATCAGGTCTGCTCTGGGGTGGAAAAAATTATTCTCTGCAGTTGCCACAAGTGGTGTGGGGGCACAAGCTGCAATTTTGGCAGATGGTAACATCCTCCGCCAGCTCCTTGTCCGTTCCCAGTCTTCTTCCATCTCACAAATGCTGGTTGGGATCACTGGGGGCTGTCGGGCTCTGCATGAGAACTGAGGTTCCATCACATTGGAACCCCTGCAGGCACCAGTTCTGTGCCCAGGCTGAGCTGGAACAATCTCTGCTCCCCTTGCTGCAGACCCACATCCCCAGCCATCGCTAATGTGGATCCTTCCTGGAGGCTCAGTGTCACCAGAGCCTGCAGGAGCAGACTGGGCTTTCCTCTCCTTCTAGGTATAGTGGTGCCTGGACGTGCCTAGGATCTAATCCATTGCCACCACTGTCCGTTTGCAGATGAACTGAGAAAATGCAGCTGGCCTGGTGTGCCCAGAGAAGTCCGGCCTGTGACTTGGCGTCTCCTCTCAGTGAGTACATGGAACTGTGATGCAGGAGGCAGGGAGTGTGCCAAGCCAGAGACATGTGCTTCCTGTGTCCTGTAACCAGGTTTGCTCGTGTTGTGTCTGTACCCAGCCTGTGCAGGGGTTTTTTGGTTGGGGAGTATAATCGTCACATCATCTTTCAGCACAAAGCCCATAGCGGTGCTAGGAATAGGTGGTTCACTCTGGTTTGGAAAGCTGAATTCCAGGGTGTCGGGTTGCTCCAGGGATCAGGGGCTGGGAGAGCCAAATCCCATGAAAGGTCTTTCCCCAGCTCCTGAGTCTCTGTGCCTGATGATTCCAGCTGACAGGCAGGATTTCAGGGGGTGGTTTAAGGTTAGTGAAGAGTCTCTGCCCTGACACAGGTTTTCCTGCCACAGGGTTATCTCCCCGCAAACATGGAGCGGCGAAAGCTGACTTTGCAGCGCAAGAGGGAGGAATACTTTGGTTTCATCCAGCAGTATTATGATTCCCGGAATGAGGAGCATCATCAAGACACCTACCGACAGGTATGAGACCTACCTACGACAGGTAGAGACCTACCTCTGCCTGTCGCCTGGCTTTCTGCCTTGGTTATATCCCTTTCCTCCCTCTTGCCACTGCTTGTCCATGCAGTTGGGGTCATGCCAGGACTTCCTCTAGATGTAGCTGTTAGGAGGGGAAAGGGCACCATGTTTCTACCCCTCTTCCTGTATGTATTAGTTTAACCCTTCCTTCAGTTGATCTAATAACTAGATTTTGGACCCCAGATCTGGTCACCTGAGCAGAGGAGATCAGAGGTAGAACTGGACATTATTCTGTCATTGCAGCTGTAGCCCTCACTGTGCTTGTCAGCAAGTGCAGCTGTCTCTTAGGGGACACTGAGGAGTAGATTCCCCTCTGTTAGCCTGTGATGAGTTACTGCCCTTGGAAAGCATGGCTAGTGTGTGTAACTCACCTTCTCTTCCAGATCCACATCGATATTCCAAGGACCAACCCACTCATCCCCCTCTTCCAGCAGCCCCTTGTCCAAGAGGTAAGGGAGGGGAAAGCTCCTGTCACACATTGGCTGTGGGGTGTGTGTGTGTGGAAACTTCCCTGGCTGACAGCTCCTGATGCAGATACCTGCTGAAACTGATCTTGTCCCGTATTTCTGAAGGACATCAGACTTGGAGCTCGGGGTTATGAGATCAGCTCTTCTGTGGTGACATGTAGCCAAGAGTTGGTAGAAGACCTGAAGCTCTTGTTTTGAGACAAATTGTAGGCATTTGAACCAGAACAGGAGATCAGTTCTGTTTTGCTACAAAGCCTCTTTTGTGGGAAGCACTATGTGAGAAAACCAAGCAGGGATGGCTTAGAGAAATGACTGGGAGGTGTAGTAGGCACATGTCCTCCTTGGAAACAAGCTCAGCATGTGTTTGTGGTATGTCAGAGCATGGTGTCCTGGGGCTGAGGCAGTCTGGAAGGTTGTTAAAGGGTGGTTGCTCTGTTGGAAACTCTCCCCATCTGTGATGTTTTGCTGGGAATACTGTGCTGATAACAGGTAACAGCCTTAGCTTTCAACATCATGTTCAGCAAGGCATGCTGCTGTGCACAGGCAGCCCTATCCTGTGGGTGGAAGGGTCTTAGACCACCTGGATCTTACAAAGTTGGGTCTGCATTTCTTCAGCTGAGGCTTTGATAAGGAGCCTGGGCTGCCTTGTTCTGTGAAGTGTGGGCTGGCCTGTGTGTGGGATCTGTGGATCACACAGGAGGCTCTCCTAGGACTTGTATGCTTCTTATCTTACCCATATTGCTGCAGAAAAGCCTGTCTGTGCATGATTCCTGCTCCCTGAGCTTAGCTATTACGCTTTTCTGCCTTTCCTTTGTGCACGGCTAATGCAGGTACCTGCTTTCCCTCATTCTTCCCTAGATCTTTGAAAGAATCCTGTTTATCTGGGCCATTCGACACCCAGCCAGCGGCTATGTACAGGGAATCAATGACCTGGTCACTCCTTTCTTTGTTGTGTTCCTCTCTGAGTATGTTGGTAAGTGACATACATTGCTTGAAGCACATTGCTGCCTCTCCACAATGGTGTTTGGAAGGGTGTGAAGTGCTGGCATCAGAAAAGCTTGCCTTGCTGAGGGGATATGTTAATCCTTCAGTACGTGTGCCAGGCTGGAGATACATCCTGACCTCTTACTGCCTAGTTGGATTGACTTCCGTTTGCTGAGCTCCACAGAAGTTGAAGTGCTGAGGGTAGATTTGCATCTGAATGTACTTAACATCTTTACAGGCTGGAGGAGAACCAAGGCCTTTTAGGTGCTGAGAGAATTTAGGCAAAGCCCTGATGATACAGAGTTGGGGGAAGGGAGGGTCTTGCTCTCAAAGCTTGGCTTTTGAAGTAGTTGTGGCTCTACCAGCATTGAGGGAAGTATAAAGAGACCCTGCTGAGAATGTAAAATAAACTATTGAAATGAAAGCTTCCTGGCCCGTGCTGCTGGTACAGGTGTGTTTCTCAAGCTGAGACTTTCAGAAAGCAAATTGACTTCTCCCTGCTGCTTTTGGCTTTCTTATTCAGTCTCCAGCTCTAGCTGTGTTTTGGGCTTAACATTAACGCTGGGCCTCTGTAATCCCTGTGCCTAAAGGCTCTTAGTTTCCACTGTAAATAGAAGGAAAAAAGGAATTTGTGAGGCAGTATTAGTGACAGAGAAATCCTGTGGAACAAATATTTTTGAGGTCTCATCCAAAGTTTGTTAAAGTCAGTGGAAGCCATCCACTGCCTGGCTGAGGCTTTGTAAACCAGTACTGTTGAGCCTCACCTGAGGAGCTTGCGAAGAGGTAAGCCAGCTTGGTTCTACTGTGGTGGCCAGTGTGGTCAGGATTGATCCCCAGGAAGTGCTGATGCTTCTCACAGCCTGAAGGACAAGGCACAAAATGTGGCCCTGCTATGGGGTGGTAAGTACCCTTTCCTGGGAATACCCTTTCCTGGGAATACCCTTTCCTGGGAGGTCAGGAGCCTGTTGAGTCAGGTCTGGGCAGGTTCCCTTTGAGTTCCTTCTGCTGCAGCACTTAGGCTTGGTGGAGGCTGGTTGCTCAGGATTGCTTTATTGGGTTAGAAGCAGGGCTGTGTACAGTGAGTTATCTCTGCAAGGAGGGAGCTAGTCTGAAGCATCAGAGCTGCCTGCAGGTACCTGGTGTGACTTCTTGCAGCCCTGTACTGTGCTCAGGCTCAACTCTGTCTGTGGCTGCGGAGTTTGTGCATCAGCCTGGTCCACCTTTTGCTGGTGGTGTGCCTCTCACCATTTTCCAGGGCTGTTTTCACCTGTGCCTGAAGTTTTCTCTCTGAATGTGGTCATCCTGCTTCCAGCTATCTCTGAAACCTGTGTTGGAGAAAAAAAAACATGTGTGAGAAAAACCTGTTGAGCTGAACTTGGCCAAACAATATCATGCATCCCTTTCTGGCCCCAGAGCCCAGGACACAAAGCCAGCCTTCAGGTGACAAGCTGTCTTGGTGGCACCCTGCTCTGGCTGTGTAGCAGTTGGAGTTGAAGGACGAGATCAGTAATTGCCTTGAATGTACATGGGAAGGAATTGGCAGTGCTCAGTGCCATATAACCCCTTTTGCAACAGGATTTAAGTCTCTGGCTCAGAGCACTGGCTCTTCTCTGCAACTGCATTTGCTGACAGGCCCTTGAAGAGCTGGTGCTGTGCAGGTCTGGAGGCTCTCCTTGTTAGATCACTAATTCTCAGGATCCCTGGATCAGCCAAGTCTGTGCTGCATCCGAGTCCTTGCAGCGGGAGAGCCCAAAGAGGCCTTGCACGTTTTGGTAACCCTTGTGCAGCGTGTGCCAGTGGACAGCTCTCCTTTCTGTGGGAAGGCTCTTGTTTAGAGGAAATACTGCTTGTATTCAAGCTGCATCCCTGGCACAATCAGGCAGCTACTTGAGCCTCATATACTTGTCATCCGAGGGTGTTTCCACATTCAAAGGTGTATTTAGAGCTGGCCTGGAAAAGTTTTCCCTGAAAGCTGGCTCTGGGAAATCGACACCATCTTCAAACCTCTGGTTTTGCTGCCCCTGTTCTTGAGCCTGGGATTTTGTTAAATGCCACTGTGCTGGCTCCACAGCTCACCTGCCCACCACATTCCCGGGATGTTTGTGTGGAGCTCTGAAGGGCTGTCTCTGCAGCAGCTGACTCAGCAGGAACATCACAACCCTTTGGGGACCATGGTGTGCAGGTGTGAGTGAGCTGACAGACAGAGGTGGAGCTCACAAGCTGTTTGGTTAGTGGCTCAGCACAAAGCCAGGCTGACACCCTGGTCTCTTGCTGTTCAGCCTAGTGGCTTCTCATAAAGCAGGCTCTGATAATGGGTTGGTTTCCATCTCCAATTTCTTTGTAGACTTCTAACCCATCATAGAACCAGCCAGCTCGGAAAAGCCCTTTCATCCCATCCAGTCCAACCATTCCCAGCCCTGCCAAGGCCAGCCCTAACCCATGGCACTGAGGCCTCGTCTCCACGCTGGGTGAACCCTTGCAGGGCCGGTGCCTGCAGCCCTGCCCTGGGCAGCCTCTTCCAATGCCTGAGCACCCTGTGGGGCAGGAATTGTTGCTCAGCTCCATCTAAACCTGCCCTGGGGCAGCCTGAGCCCGGTTCCTCTTGTCCCATCCCTTGTTCCTTGGGAGCAGAGCCCAGCCCCTACCTCACTCCATCCTTCTTTCAGGTAGTTACAGAGTGATAAGGTCTCCCCTGAGCCTTCTTTCATGCTCCATCATCCCGTGCTTTGAGCAGGCATTGCATTTGCAGACAACAAATCCACTTTTCTACAGGTCAATTAAAATTGCTGCTTGGTGCTTATCAGCTGATCAGTGTGTCTGGTTAATGGTGTGTCCATCATACATCAGTATATGATATTATGATATTACAAGACCATGGCCTAAAACATACTCAAGAGGGTTTGTCTGGCTTCCCACCAAGGGCTCGAACATGTCCATAGAGAAAAGGTGGTGCCTTGTGGAGGGGGGGATGGTCTGTAGCTTTCCAAGCACCTTCAGGGAATAATTTAGCAGCTTCCTTTCGCTGAAGCTGACATGAGTAAAGATCCATCAGTCAACAGTAACCAAGCCAACACCCAGGCTCCTGTGTGCAGAGGGATTAAACAGCTAGCTCAGGGTAGTAGTTACAGCAGTCTGGCTTGCTATACTGCTGAGTCTTTGACTTGATGCCCTTCCATCCTCACTGTAGAAGATGGGGAGGGAAAGGGTGGAAGCCTCTCTGGGTCCTGAAAGAGGTAAATGGACCTGTGGGTGAAGCATACTTGCAGGAAGCTATTTCTTCTGGCTGCCCTGTGATGCTTTGGGAACTGGATGACCCCGTTAACCTGCATTTCCCCAGCTTAACCAAAGGGGTCCTGTTAGTATTGCTGTTCTCTTTCTGATCAATGCCCTGAATCCAGTGTGTGTGCCTCTTCAACCAACACCAACTGGGCTGAAGCAGGGAGGAGCAGCTCTTCCCCTGAGCTTCCAGTCCCCATGTCTGAACTCCTCTGCCCTTTTTCTGGTGCCAATTGGGACCAGTTGCTTTTCCTTTACTTGTGCCCAGTCTAGATGCAAAACTTACGCTTCTTTAGGTGCTGGGCAGACACCTGTGACTTCTGCCCCTTGGCAGATGGGATAGATTTAATTGCTGTGTTTTAACCTTTCTCCCATCGTGGCTCACCTGCGATGCTCTACCTGCATCCTGCACCAGCACAGCTACATGGCAGCAAGCATGGGTGCTTTGGGCCCCTGCCACCATCAGATCTGTAGCTGGAGTGATTCCTCCTCCTGGTGATTGAAGGCTTCTGCTTATGCTGCCATGAGGAAGAGCTCGAGGGAGGTATTGAGGGTGCGGGAGCAGCCGAGTTTACTGTTATAGAGTCATAGAATCATAGAATAGTTCGGGTTGGAAAGGACCTTAAGATCAGCCAGTTCCAACCCCCTTGCCATAAGCAGGGACACCTCACACTAAACCATGGCACCCAAAGCTTCATCCAACCTGGCCTTGAGCACTGCCAGGGATGGAGCACTCACAACCTCCTGCTCTCTGGATGGGATGGGTGCAGTGGTGCTGCTGGGCAGTGAGAGCCTGAGCAGTGAGGATGGAGAGAGGCAGTCTGGCATCTGAGGAGCTGAGGCAGGGCTGACACCCTGCCAGAGGAAACCGTAGGCTCCTTTTTCCAGGTGATTAGAGATGGCCCAGCAAGCACATGGGTGCTGAGCCCTCAGTCTTCCTTGAACTGCTCCCAGCTCATTTCCCACAGCCCCTCAGAGTCATTCCTAGCAATCAGGGCTTGTGTTTTCATTTCAAATTGCAGTGACAGGGCTCAGAAATCAGTTCAGCAGCCCAAGGTAGTGCCAGTGCTGGCTCTGTGTCCTCTCCCAGTGCTCTCTGCCCATCTCAGTGTATGACGCCACTTCCATTGCTGATCCAAGACCTTGTGTAATGGATTGTTTCAGCTTTGGGATCTGTTTGGCATTTCACTAAGCCTGTAAAAGGGGCAGCGCCATGGAAAGGACTGATCTTGCTCACTCCTGACTGGCTTGTGTAACTAAATCCTGATTGCAGTTAAACTAAGACTGTCTCCCTGTAAACAGGAGATAAGTGGAACCGGGGGGAAGGGAAGCCTCGTACCTGGGCATTACTACTCACCCTGCAACTACAGCTTAGGCTGCAACATCAGTCTTGTTCTGAACTCCAGGTTTGCCCTGGATCTGCCCTTCACTGCACATGGTGCAGACGTGCCCATTACTACACAGGGCTGTGAGCCAAGACTGGGTTTAACTGTTCCCCATGTGTCTAGTCCTGTGCTGAGCATGGGGAGTCAGTAAAGCTCCCTGAGGGCAAGCAGGCACCTGGTACCTCTTATCTGCTCCAAGCTATTCCCTGCCTGGCATTTGGAGCAGGGACTCAAGTGAGTCCTGATGGAATGTCACTCGCAGGAACTGTGCTGTCTCCAGCTGCCCTGAGGCACCCTGGGACACTGCCAGCAGTGTCACTGTGCCACTGGCTCCCTTTCAGTCCCAGCCAGAACCCTGTTGAGCAGCTCCCTCCTTTCCACAGGGCTACTTGACTGATGCCATTGGGCAGATGTTTGTGTTGAGCACAGGCTCCAGCAGCCTTCCTGCAGTGTGTGTTGGCTCATGCTGGGCACCTCCTATCCCTGTTTGACAACAGGGTGCTGGCAGAGTTGCTTCTCCTGTCCCTGTACTGGTGCAAGCAGCAGGGTGTTCTCATCACCTGGGTAGTTCACCACATCCTCTTCTCCATCATGGTCCTCATGCCTGGAGCTGCATGGAGCTCATCCTGCATGGCTGAGCCTCCCCCCTAACCAGTCCTGGCTACTAGCATGTGGCCCTGTCCCCTTCTTTGCCTGTCCATCCTCCTTTCTCTGTGAAGGAAGTTATCAAGGGAAGGGTTTTGCCTGCCTTTCTCATTACCTGGAATATTTGTGAGTCCCTGCAGAGAAGCTAGTAGAGTGATAGCCTGGAGAAAAGGAGACTCAGAGGGGACCTTATCGCTCTCTACAACTTCTTGAAAGGAGGTTGTAGACAGGTAGGGGTTGGTCTCTTTCACCAGGCAGCAACGGACAGAACGAGAGGACACAGCCTCAAACTGCGCCAAGGAAGGTCCCAGTTGGATGTTAGGAAGAAGTTTTACATGGAAAGAATAGTAAAATATTGGAACATCTGCCCAGAGAGGTGCTGGAGTCCCCATCCCTGGATGGGTTTAAACAGAGACTGGATATGGCACTTGGTGACATGGTTTAGTGGAGGTGTAGGGCATGGGTTGGACTTGATGATCTTAGAGGTCCCTTCCAACCTGGTGATTCTGTGACAGCTTTGGACAATGACCTGCAGCTGTAGAAGAGCTTTGCTGGTCTTTCTGCAGTTCAGGCTTGCTAGATTAATGCTGAGTTAAGCCCTTGCTTGTCCCTAAAGCTCCTGGTGGCATTTGCTGTGAAGCTGGGCTCTGTCCCAGAGGAGGAGCAGTGCTGGAGTCACTGGCTCTGCACTTCCCGTCCTCCTGTGGGCAAGCTCTGTCAGTGTGAGTATTCAGATCACTGCCCTAAGCCAAGGGTGCAGCCTGGCTCTGCCTCAGCCCCTTCCCTCTTCCTCTCTTGCTCTTTCCCAAGGAAGTTCAAAGACACTTGTTAGGCTTTCTGAACCTCTGGGTTTGGAAATGGGCCAGTTTTGTCCTGTCTTCTGTTGGTCTGATTTGGCACTGTGATAGGTGCTCTCCTGAGGAGGAAAGGGAAGGGAGCTGCTGGGTCTGCCAAGCCAGGAGGGCCAGATCTGTGTCTCCTAAGTCTCCTCCCTATGTTTCCACTGCCTTTGACAGCCCCAGGTTAAGGTGAGCAGATGAGGTATCATCTCAGCATCACCACCATCCTACCCTTGAGGTTTCTGATCTCTCCCTTCCCCTTCTTGCAGGTTCATAAACCCATGTAAAAGCAGGGGCAGCCTTTTGTACTCTGAGTACCCTTTGGGGACAGAGCTGCCACTAACCCTTGTGCTTTCACTGGCTTTGAAAAACAAGCTTGCACAAATCACTGCTTCCCCTGCAGCAAAGTTCTGTGCATGGGGCTGGATTTCTCCCATCATCTAGGTTTGAGGAGGAGAAGCTCTGTGAAGCTGAGCAGCCTCTCTGCTGCGTGTCCCCACTGTCAGGCTTCGAGCTGGATTTATCTCAGAGCCTTTTTGCTCTCTAGGAAGATGTCTGTCTGCTTTTGGGACTTGCAGCTGTGCCTCAGAGTCCTGCTCTCCCATCGAGGGTTCTGATGCTCTGGCAGTCCTGGGATGATGCTGGTGAATCTGACCGGGATGGGAACTGAGCTGCCCCAGGTCACGGGCAGTGTTTCCCTCCCTGGTTTCTGGCTGCAGTGGGAGATTCCTCTCTCCCAGCTCTCCCTGTGGTGCTGACCGAGACCTGCCATCACCTGCGATGGGATGTGGTCTGCCTAGAGGGGTCCTGTATGCAGCGTTGTCCATGCACAGCCCCTGCCCAGAGGGACACTGACAGCAGCAGCACCCTGGAGAACTGGGCTGGTTTCAGGTCGTGGCCACTGAGTCTTTTGGGGTCCTTCAGCCCTTCACTTGTGTTGGAGAAATCGGTGCTGTGCTCTGGGCCAGGCAGGGAGCCTCAGAGCTTGCCTTTGTCTTGATGAAGTCCCTGCCTGGTGTCCCCAGGCTCCTGACGCTCTTCCCTCTCTGCTCTGCAGAGGAGGATGTGGAGAACTTTGACGTGCGGAACCTGGCGCAGGATGTGTTACGGAGCATTGAAGCCGACAGCTTCTGGTGCATGAGCAAGCTCCTGGATGGGATTCAGGTGAGCGCTGGGTCCGGGGGGGGCTCTCCCTTGGATGGGGTGAGTGCCCTGCATGAGCCAGCATGAGGAAGGTTTTGCTGTTTCACTGAGCTAAATCCATGGGTCAAATCCTGTGCCCCTCGAACCAGCACTGTCCTGAGCGGGGATTGAGCTGTGTCTCCATGGCTCTCTGTGGAGCTGCAGATGGGGTTCGGGTCATTTCCAGCTGTTGCTAGAGCTGCTGCTTCTGACTCCTGGCCTCTCCCCACAGGATAACTACACCTTTGCTCAGCCAGGGATCCAGAAGAAGGTCAAAGCCCTGGAGGAGCTAGTGAGCCGGATCGATGGTAGGTGACAAGCAGACCTGAGCAGGTTGGCACAACAGGGGGGGCCTCCTTTGCAAGTAGCACCCTCAGGGCAGGGGTAGACTCTTGCCTCCATTGGTATAGAAGCAGAACAGGGTAGGGTCAGCCAGAAACCTCCTGGAACAGGGTTTTGCTGCCCAGGATGAGGAGTGGAGGTGCTTTGGAGAACAAGGTCTCATCCTGAAAGCCAGTGTGTTGGGAGCAGTGCTGTGGTCCCCAGGTGTGTAAGTGAAATGTGCTGTTTCAGAGCAGGTACACAGTCACTTTAGGAAGTACGAGGTGGAATACCTGCAGTTTGCCTTTCGCTGGATGAACAATCTGCTGATGAGGGAGCTGCCTCTTCGCTGCACCATCCGCCTCTGGGACACCTACCAGGTACACAGGCTCCTGCTGCCTTCCCTGCTTGGCTGGTCACTCCAGGACTGATCCTGTGTGCACGGTGGGGTAACTGGGGAGATCATAGAATAGTTTGGGTTGTAAAGGACCTTAATATCATCCAATTCCAACGCCCTGCAATGGGAAGGGACATCTCACTTTAAACCATGTTGCCCAAGGCTCTGTCCCTGCCAGGGGTGGAGCATTTACCATTTCTTTGGGCAGCCTGTTTCAGTGTCTCACCAGACTCACAGTAAAGAACTTCCTCCTTAGATCCAACCTGAACTCCCCGTTTCAGTCTGAACCCATCACCCCTTGTCCTGTCCCTGCAGTCCCTGATGCAGAGCTCCTCTCCAGCATCCTTGGAGCCCCCTTCAGACACTGGAAGCTGCTCTGAGGTCTCCACGCAGCTTCTCTTCTCCAGGCTGAGCAGCCCCAATGCTCTTAGCCTGGCTCCATACAGGAGGTGCTGCAGCCCCTGAGCATCCTCGTGGCCTCCTCTGGCCTTGCTCCAACAGCTCCATGTCCTCCTTATGTTGGGGATGCCAGCACTGCATACAGTGCTGCAAGTGGGGTCTCACGAGAGCAGAGTAGGGAGGTTTGACGAAGGAAGCAAAGCAGCATGGCCCTGGGACATTGATGGCCAGGGAGGTGATTGGTGGCCCAGCAGGACACCTGTGTCCAGG
This sequence comes from Agapornis roseicollis, assembly GCA_002631895.1. NCBI lineage: Eukaryota > Metazoa > Chordata > Aves > Psittaciformes > Psittacidae > Agapornis > Agapornis roseicollis. The sequence goes on from NDXB01013864.1 coordinate 19,587, forward strand.
GTGGCCATGACACAGAGCTTTGCTGTCCACAGTCAGAGCCAGAAGGATTCTCACATTTCCACCTGTACGTCTGCGCTGCCTTCTTGATCAAGTGGCGAAAGGAGATCCTAGACGAGGAAGATTTCCAAGTAAGACCTTGGGGCTGGGGAGAATTCCCTGGTGGTGAGGGGAGGGAATTGCTCTGGTTGGGAGCCCAGGGTGGATGGAGTCAGCCATGACCTCAGAGCCGTTCCCAAGATCATTGTGTCTCAGGGTCCTTGTGTAAGAGTAACCACTGAGCTCAGGGCTCAGGACAGAACTGAGCTGTTGGAGAGTTCAGACATCAAATACCAGCTCTGATCAGGGTAAGTCCCTTTATATTTGCCTTCTGATGTCCAGCTGTGGAAGCATCCTTTACCTCAAGGGATTTTGGTGCATATGAGGTGTTCCACTGATTGGGATCTAGACATGAGCGTATCTTAATGCTATCTGTGAGCAAGTTAGTGATTGCTGCTGCCCTGAGCCTGCTCTGGATCTACTCTGCCTTCAGGCTCCCCAAACTAAGCACCTTCCCCTCTTCCAGGGCCTTCTGATGTTGTTACAAAACCTGCCCACGATACACTGGGGTAACGAAGAGATTGGACTCCTGCTCGCTGAAGCCTACAGACTCAAGTACATGTTTGCAGATGCCCCCAATCATTACCGCCGATAGGTGCCAGGACTCGACTCCCTCCCTTCCCCATGTCCAGCCCTTGTCCTGGCCCGATCTGATCACTGTGGCATTTCTGGCATCCAAGTCCTCGGACCCTCTGGCCAGGAGCTGCTCCTCGCTGTACAAAGCTCACATTGACTCTTGTCTTAACTCCTAACGTGTGCCTGGCTGCCACTCCATGCGCCTGGATGTGCCACTCCAGTGACCTGACCCTCAGTATTCCATGCCGAGCCAGGGGAGAGGCGTGAAAGGGCTGTGAGAGGACACTGGGGGGGCAGCTTTACAGAGGAACTGAGCCAAGGACGAAGCCCTCCTGTCCTCTCCACCCCTTACCCTGGCCTGGGACCACTTGGGCTTTGCTGCCTCCCATTACCCTGTCACCGCGTGCGCCGCCGCATCTGCTCCCTTCTCTCTTCTGCCACTGGGCACTCCAGCTCCCAGATGAAAGATGCCTTACAGAGACCTGCCTGGCTGGAAAACCCTTCCCTGAGGGCAGCAGGGCAAGAAGCTGCTCTCGGGGCCTGGCTTCACTCCGGGGATCCGGACACCCCAAGCACTTTGTGGGTTCACGAGAGAACCCCTTGCACCTGCTCTGTGTCCTCCTCATCCTCTTCACCTCCCTCTCCCCCAAGGCAGTGGGGTGAGCATGGCCCAGGACGGGGGGGAGCTCCATCACGTCCAATGGTGCACGTCAGCTTCACAGGACTTCCCGTGACTGATGTGCTGCTGGTACAGCCCCTCTGGCATGGTGGGAGGCAGGGGGGCTGGAAGGGAGCAGCATCTCCCACTCCCCCCTTGCAAAGCCCCTGCTCCTCTGAGACATTCTGTGTATATTGTGTTCTTGTGTATATGGGTTAAAGATGTACAATATACGTCTTCTGTTTGTAGCAGATCATGATTTTATATTTATAACATGCACTCCTTGTTCTCCCCATCCTCTCCATGCCTGGGAAGGGTGCCTGGTTACAGCATCGTAGGGCTTTGGACCCCTCCAGACATGGTGGGGGGGGGGCATTTTGGACCCAGAGTGTGTGTTTGCAGTGCTGGATTTGCCAGGAAGAGCTGCCATGGAAACACGGATCTCAAGGCTTCCCTCCAAAGAGGATTTGGGTGCTTAAAGGAGATGGGAAGCAGGGTAGAGCCATGTCGAGGACAAAGGGTATCCCGGCTTCTCTGCTGCTGCCTCTGAGCCCAGTGGAGCTCTCTGGGGAGGAACAATCCGGGATCCAGCCCTGGCTGCACCAGCGTTCCCAGCCCTATGGATGTGTCCTCCAGGGCTTCTCCAGCAAGGACCAGGCTGCCCTCACCACCATCTGCTCTTAAACCAGTTGTGGATGCTTTCACCAGTTGTGTTCTTCCTGCTGGCCACATCCTGATCGAGGGCTGGGGACGGATCCAGGCCATGTGGGCTGTCACCAGGGCACGGAGCTTCCCCGGTCCCTCCGCATTCCATTGCTGTTCCCAGTGGGAAGAGGCAGCGGGGCTGCGAGGCCGGGGTTGAGCATGTGAAAGGCAGAGCCTTGTTGCCAATAAAACTCCAAACAGTGTCTCAAGGAATTGCTTTCTCAGCCTGGAGTTGTTCTTCGCAGGCTTCTAGCTGGGACTTCAGCAAGTGCCTCTTGTTGCCCTCCCCATGGGGCAGACCTGGGGAGCTGCAGTGGGACACGACAAAGGGAGAGAAGAAATAACCCACCCAAACCCCACAGCAGCTCGGGGCTCGGGGCTCGTGGTTGTGATGGGGCTGGGAGCCCGGTTTGAGGGGCCTCAGTTTCCTCCCCTGGGAAGCAAGGTTGGGGGTTCTCAGCTGCCGGGGGGGGGATTGGCTTTCCAAGAGCTCCAGAAAGGGCCTGAGACAGCGCCAAGCACCCCCCCCCCCCCCCC
>NDXB01013864.1:22411-50672 GCA_002631895.1 Agapornis roseicollis
GAGCCCCCCCCCCCCATCCACCCTCCCCGCTCCACTCCCACCTCCCCTCTCTCTGGCCTGGGGGATGAAGCTGATTCTGCAGCTGAAAGATGCCATTGTCATGGAAACCTTGGAGCTGCGGAGCTGTGCGGGAAGTCCTCATCTCCTTTGTTGAAAAGATGGGGTGGGAGGGGGAAGCTGTTTTTATTAAAGTGCAGTAGTTCGAACCCAAAATGCCAGCAGGGGTCTATGGGCAGTCGTCCATGGGTGCTGTTTTCCAGTGCTTTCCTCTGGAGAAGAGCTGCCCAACATCCCCCTTGTTGAAAAATCCTCCTTGGTTTTGCAACAGGTGGAAATGGTAGAAAGTAAACTGAAGAATTCCCCTTTAATACCTTGCCCATCCCCTGCTGCTCCCCCTGAACCAGGGGTCCTGGTGGTGCAGCTCCACCTGCAGCAACGCCAGCCTTGCAGGAGGGAAAACTGCATCTTTGGGAAGAGACGAGGCAAGAGCCCTGCTCAGAAACCCCCAGGTCCACCACAGCATCACCAGAGATGGGATTGAAGCCCCATATTCCCAATCCCCATCCCTCTAGGGGCTCTCAGCCAGCCCAGAGGGTTCCCATCCTCCACCACCCAGTGCTGTCACCACTGCACACACCTGGAGATGCTCCTTCCATGGGTCCCTTCCCTGTCATTGCTCTTTCCACCTGCGACTGGGACGACTGGGATGAACGAAGCCCACCATGGTGAGCGACGTCCTTGACCTCAGTTCAACACCAGCAAGGAAGGACTCTGATTTTATACATTAGAACATTTATTTCTCAGAGAGAAAATAGAGTCTCAGACAGTCAGATTATAGTAGGTAAAATTAGCATCTTCTTTTCAAGCATAGATTTTCTTATTACTTCTCTTATACCATCTGATATAAACAATTCTAGAAAGCAAATAAACTCACTTTCTACAATAAATAGAGCGCTCTGTGCTTTACAGCAGACTGACAGTAACATTTGGGTCCCGGAGTAACAGCAGGTTACCAGCCAATTCCAAGCCTAAACTGGCATTTCAACACCAAACCAACCCCCCCAAAACCCCAGTTCCCAAGCTCTTAAAACATAGACACAGGTCACGAGTCCACAGCTGAGCTACCACCTGCAAAGGGTATGTTCCTTTAAATAAATTACACTGTGGCCATAGAAAAGACCCAGCCACACAACTGAGGGCTTCAAGAATGGTGCCAAGAAGTCTGAATAACTTAGAACAGTATCTTACAGCTATTTACACCCCGTCCTGCCCTTGCCACACTCCACAGGCGTGATTAATATCAGTATCTTTACAAAATCCTTCGCCCCATCTCATATGTTACAGGAATCTCCTCCTTAAAGTGTGGTTCCGCATCCCAACGTATAAGAAGTGGTATCTTAAAAAAGTAGACCAAGTAGAAATGGCAGTGATCACTCCCCATTAGTCATTAGCAATTATTATTATTATTATTATTATTATTTTGACCCCTCCCCCCATTCTCTTCAGTATGAAAAAGTTAAAATAATAAAAAAATACTGAGTTAAAAAGCGCAATGATGCGAATTCAATCTCCAATCCTGCTCTGCACCTTTGGTTCTTCACATGGGAAAGCAAACAGGGATGCACAGCACAAGGAAGCGCCAAGTCCTTGGCCAATAGAAAAGATTTTGTCATCAAGTTTCCAAACACGAGTTGTTCCTGTTCTTTTGCAATGCAAACCCAAAAAGCCAGGGATTGTCTGCAGAGCTGGGGTTTGGGATTCAATGGATGACAATGCTGGAGACCCACACACTGGGGAACACATACATGTGCATGGGAGAAGGAAGAAAGGCAAAATGGTCATGTGCTCTATTGAGTGCTTGGTTTCAACCCAACCCAAGCCAGAGGAACACAGTAGGGACAGCAAAAACGGAAGAAAAGAAGAGGAGCCTTACACCAAATGTGCATAAGCAACACAAAAGATGCACCTCCCTCCAATCCTGATCAACCTCAGTGCCTGCAAAGCTGCTCCAGCTCATCAGACACCTTCATAAAAGAAGGAAGCTCTCTTTGCTTAGGCTCAGTTCTGTACTAGACCAGGACAGGAAATGCTGGAGCAAGTACAGCCACAGAAATCAGCATATAAATGTGACACTACCAAAGAACACACACACACACACACACACATCAGGTACTTTGCTTTCCGTATTTAAAGCTCTTTCATGTAGGTGTGTGCAGCAGAGGGGAAGGTTACCCAAACATCCCAAGCTTTTGTAAACTAAATGAGAGAAATCGAACGTGAGGACACTGTGGACAGAGGCAGGAAGCTCAGAGGGTGAACTCCCAGCTACGCCGTTTGGTTTTGAATGCGATGGGACGATCAAGGTCATTTAAACCAAAGGAAAATGAAAAGGCCAATGATGGTTTGGGTAAATTTGGCACAAGAAAGTCCAGTTGCGGTTTCCAGAAAGGATCCTGGTTCAGTTACAGCGCTCACGGGTTCCTGGGGCTGGCTGATGACTTAAAACCCCCTGAGGGAGGTGCCCGATGTCCAAACATTCCAGTGCTGCGCTCTGCTCCCCGCATCGGCTCCCCTCGGCTCCCGTCGCAGGCAGCTCCTCCTCACCACCTTCCTCCTGGCCCTGCAGACTCCACGTTTCACCTCCTGCCAGCTCTTCAGGGAGACACATTCAGAAGAAAGCTGGGCAGGCTTTTTGGCACATTCAGGGTACTTCAAGGAGTGCTGACAACTGCTGGGATCAGTGCACGCAGTGATCCGCTCTGCCACTGCAGCGAGCGCGGGCTCTGCACTAGGAGGACCAGCCACCCCGAGCTCTTACAGGTAGCTGGATGTAAGGAAGGGATGATCCCCCCGCACACGGCTCATGTGGATCATAGCTCGGTCATACGCCACCTGCACAGACTTGCGGATGCTGGTTTTCCGTCCTTCCATCATCTTTAACTTGTCCACTGTGTCGTCCACGCCGAGGGGATAGACTTTGTCACGCGGAAGCCACTGCCTGCAACAGAGTGCAAAGCCCAGTCACCAAGGACATCCAGAGGGAAGAGCAAAGACCTGGAGGCCTCCTGCCCTCCTCATCATAGAACCAACGAAGCTGGAAAACACCTTTCAGATCATCAAAGTGCATCCGTTCCCCAGCACCGCCAGGGCTACCACGGACCCATGTCACCGAAGGCCTCCCAAACTCCCTGCCTGCTCTCAGACCCACCCTAAGTGGCTCCCTAAGAGTGTCACCGTTCACCAGAGCAGGGCAAAGCTAAGGAAATGGTGGTTTTCCTTGGGAAGGTCGTTTCAATTGCAAGCCTGGATTCAGGCGTTCTTGGAACCGATGACTACAGCGCAGGAAGCATGGCGCGGCCACTGATGCTCTGCTAAACATCATCTACTAGTGCCTCTTTGAAGAGCATGCCCTGTGCCAAGTGGTTCTGGTCATCTGGGGCAGTGGAACAGTGCACTGTACTCATCAAAAGCCTCAGGAGTGTGCCCCTTGGCACCTCTTTTCCCCCAGAGGACACAAACATATCCATCAAGTGATGCAGCCATGACCCCCTCCTCAGCTTCCCCAAGAGGGGCAATGTTCACATTCTTCCTTCATCCCCTTTCCCTCCCCTTATCTCCCAGTTCCCTGCTCGTCCAGGGATGCCAGCAAAGACCTTTCCCAGGAGACATAAGGAGGAAAAGGGCTCTCAATGTACCACTAGGCTCCTCCTTAAATTCATGTTCCCATGTGGCATTTGCTGGTTAAATAATCCAGGGGGTTCAGCTTGTGGCTGCTGCCTCATTGCGGGGCTCACCTCTTCCAGCACAATCCTCCAGTGTTCCAATTTTCCTATTGTTTCATATATGGATTTCAAAGCTTTCTTTTTTAAGGGACATCACTGGTTTGTGCTTACTGTATGTGGCTGGGTTATTGTTACCATGTGAGCATGGCAACATCGTCAGCCACTGATAGTAAAGTCAGCAGATGCAGTCTGAGACAGACCAGGCCTTGAGGTATTTCGCTTGCCCTGAACCAGGTGCTTACACCTACATTTCCACCTTACATAAATGCCTTGAGCTGAAAATTGCAGGAACTCAGCACCTCTGCCCGAACCAGGCAAGTCTGAACATGGAATAAACCCAGCACTGGGAGCGCGTTACCCTGGGGAGTTTTGGCCAATCCTTTCTGCAGCACTGGAAGTGGCTGCTCAGTCTGCGGTGCTCTGCAGCCCAAAGCGTTCTCTAATCGGCTGCAGATCTGGACTGTGACATTGGCTCTCCACGTGCCTCAGTAGTTTTGTGGTGCTGTGATCTGTGGGTGAAGGATGCTGTGCTCTTCACCATGTTGGATGTCATGCTGTTGGGCCAGGAAAAGCATGCTGCCCTCCTTCCTGACTGCTGCATGTTTAAAACCTCCAGTTTCCATGTAACATCATCAAAACCCCTGCATGCTCCCATATACCAGAGATTATGTTAAATCTTCTTCCCTCTGCCACAGCACTCACCAGGTTCTCTTGTTGTCAAAGAAAAGGACAAGAAAGAGCTTTTCTCCTGCCTCTGTCTGCCTCTGTTCCCCCAACTTCAACACATCCACGGGTGGAACTGGGATGGGGACTCCGTTGTGGAGCAAACCTTCACGTGGCATCTTGGGATCGATTATCTGGTGATACAGGGAAAGGACATTAAAGCAGAAACCCCTTCAAGTACTGCAGAAAATGCACTTTCTTCTTTCTGTTCTTTCAGTCTACCCAAGGTAGGCAATGAAGATCTACTTGGGATGGGTAAGCAGAATGTTCTGTCTCAGTGCCTCTTTTTGTCTTCCTCTGTGGAAGAAGCCAGAAGTCAAGCACCTGACGTTAGAAAAGGGGGAAGCTGTAAGTATGTTGCTCTGCATGGATGTAGCTGCATTTACACCAACATTTACTCTGCTGCTAGAGCAGAATCAGGTCAATATTCTCAGAGAGTGGACAAGCAGTTCCAGCTTTATCAGGGATGGGGAACACAGACTTGGGTCTCTGGAGGGGAGTAACAGCAGACGCAGTTATTGTCCCCGTATCAAGCAGAAGTCAGTGTCAGACATCTGTGCTCTGTGATTATGGCAGGAAAAGCAAAGGGTGGACACAATCACAGAATCTCATCATGGTTCAGGTTGGAAAGGACCTTAAAGATCACCTAGTTCCAACCCCCTGCCGTGTGCCTAACGCTCGGTGTGCTCTTGTTTGCCTCCTGATCTTGGCTCCTAAGGGCTCCAAAAAGCAGCTTGGCTTTGACATTGGCCAACTGCAGGAACTGAAGACACCAGCACTGCAACAGACTGTTACAGAAACACGCCTTTTAGGGGGCAATCTCAGTGTTTAAATCCATGCTAATGCACAGTTTAACTTCGGCCATAGCAACACAGAGATGTGGCCAACACAGCTAGCAGATCCACAGCTGTTCCCTCCTGTGGGCTCCCACTTAGAGATGGCAGAAGAGCCACGTCTCAAGGGATCTATTTAAAAGCAGCAGAAAACCAAAGTGTTGTTCCTATCCCATGTTCTTATTTATATACTCACTCCAGCCATCTCTGCTGATAACTGAGCAAGCACGTAAAAGTACTGGCACTTCCTAGCAGCACCTGCATGTTGTGCCTGGCTTTGGAACTGAAGCCAGATTTATGGATTTCACCTTAACAGTCAAATATCCAAAGATGGATAAATGTTAAGGAACTACAGTCATAGGACTAGGTGCAAACACATGCATATGTTCTCGTATTTAAATCAAACATGATTATTGGAAGAGGATATGTCCATCACAAGACCATAGGGGGTTGTATTTACTATACAGGAACCTGTGCAGGCAGTTGAACACCAGTGGAACCTGGTGCCTGCCTTTGCAAAATGTAGGTCTTCTCATGCCAGCAGTACTGATGACTTTCCCAACACCTACAGAGTGAATAGGAGAGGAGAGGAAAGATCTCCTCCTATTCCTGGTGCCGAGAGAGCAACACTTTATGAGTCCTCTGCAATGCTTGGGAACAGGGAGCACAGGGAAAATTCACTGTGCAAAGGGAAAAGGAAACAAAAAGGACACATTGCATGGCTGTGGGAAGTTTCCCAGTTCTGCCCGGTTACACTGCACACTAGCACTGTGCCCTGGGTTACCTGCACTGCGGGTACAGGAGGCACGAAAGCACTGGTGTACTTACCAAGGCAGGGTAGGAGGGATAGCCCCGGCACTTGGCCCACACGAGCTCCAAGGGCTCCAGCTCAACCTGACTCTCAAAGGACATCAGGAGAGTCCTGCCTAAGGGACAGAAGGAGACATGGCTTAGGAGGGCGATAGCTAGCCAGGGGCTTGTGATAACACAAGAAACCACACCATCATCTAACCTGGGTGTGATGGCCTGCACTGTCCCAGCAGCAATCAGCTACAAGAGATGAACCACTCTTGTACTTAGAACATACTGGCAGTATTTCAGTTTTCTTCTTTTATTTGATTCTTCAGCAAGCAGAAAGCTGGAATTTCACCTTTTTGACAGAACAAACCTATTGTCCAGCTCCTTGTCATTTAATCATCTGTGTAATCCCAAAGCATTTCTCTTAACTAAGATCTAGAGCAAAACGGTGCATTGTTTGCACCTACATGCATTGGGTATCCAAACCAGGGGGGGTAAGGGCTCTCTGCAGCAAGGAAGATCTCATCTGCAGTAAGTTTATGGTAAAATGTAAGGTGCAGTGAGATCCAGCCTGGCCATGGTGAATGTCCAGCCTTCCTTATGCTCTGTCAGTACAGTCACGTTCTGCATTAAGATAACACCACAGCCTCCTAAATCATGGGTCTAAGTCTGTTATTGCATGTAGCTTCAGATGAGCTCTTCAATATGGAACTATAAATCAAATTCAATTCTGGAATGAACAGCTGTTATACCACTGAAATCAAATGGGTATAGAATCATAGAATCATAGAATAGTTCGGGTTGGAAAGGGCCTTAAGATCATGCAGTTCCAACCCCCCTGCCATAAGCAGGGACACCTCACACTGAACCATGGCACCCAAGGCTTCATCCAACCTGGCCTTGAACACTGCCAGGGATGGAGCACTCACAACCTCCCTGGCCAACCCATTCCAGTGCCTCAGCACCCTCACAGGAAAGAATTTCTTCCTTAGATCCAATCTAAACCTCTCCTGTTTAAGTATGAGATGAATTTGGTTCACTGGGCTCCACCAAGCCAAATCCATCCTCAATGGAACAGGTGAAGCTGTATCTGAGATTACTCTGAACCCCTGTTCACACAGCTCCTTTTTACTCCTCCTAAATACAGATCTCCAGATTATTCTGATCCCATAATACTGGGCAGGTATTTGATGTCAGTGGGAAATGCCTGGTTCTAATTGATAGAAGTTTGTTAACTATTAGTTTTTCAAACATCAGTCAGAAGCATGGCATGGCAAAGGATCCGTTCAAGACACAAATGACTCATCTGCCAGCTCCTGGTCCTGGAAAAGGAGTAATCTCCATTAATGTGACTTTTACAGCAAAGAGTACTTGCTCTGGGGGAGAAATGGTCAAACACTGGCTTTACCAGAACTCAAACTGAGCATGACCCAGAAGAGCTATCCGCCAAACGGATCTCATGTGCTTCTCCACTACTGCATCCCAGCTGCATTCCTCCATAATGAAATGATGTTCTAAACCACAGAATTCTTCCACTGATTCTCCCAGCACCAGCCCTGCTCTGTGAGCTTATCTCCAAAGCAATCTGTTGAGTGCCTGGGGCCTGGGATAATAATGGTTCCCAGGGAGATGGGAGCCAGCACACAGGAGCTGTACAGAGCGTACCAGGAGTCAAAGCTGAGTCCTGATTTCAGCATAGACCTGCCATAACTCGAGCCCTGACACACTGTAAGAAAGACAAGAATCTGCTCACGTGAGCACTGCCTTGTGTAGGACTTAATTTTACAGCTGTACAGCACAGGTTGGCAAAGACAACCGTTACAAAGACCTGAAAGCAATGACAGCCACACAGGAGGGAGCAGCCACCAAGTCATCTCCAGAGAGACTTCTCTTATGTAAGATGATGATTTACTGCTTGTATTGCAGCATCACTAAAGAGAACTTGTCACAAAGCAGGTGAAAACAGTGCCGGGTCCATCATACACACCAGATGTACAGAAAGCACCCATCTGAGGAGAACACCAGCAAATGTGAAAGCAGGAAAAACCTTTTAAGCAATAACCTACACTTGTAACCAAGCAGGCAGCAACACCTGGGCAGGTAAGCAGCCTGACAGTCCAACGTGGGTAGTTTACCCAGGACTAGTTCCTGCATTGAGACCTTCTCCCCTTGGATCAGATGGAGTGCTGGGACCAGCGCAGGATGTGCTGCAGAGCTGTTCTCACCTGAGCTGCTGTAATCAGAGTCTCCATTCACACCATCCAAGAAGGGCACTCGGGAAAGAGCTGGCTTCCCTCGACTCCGCTTGGGAGGCATCAAGCCGCTGTTGGAAAGAGATGCAAAAGTAAGGCACTTGAAGAAAGCAGAGTACCCTTGAAAACAAAGTCAAAGAAATGGATTCCCCAGCTCTGTTTAAAACACTGCAACATCACTGACACGAAAAGAACAGTGAATCATCAATACATTTCTTCAAGTACACTGGACATCATCCCAGCTTTGCCACAAGCAATAGAAGAGGCCCACCAGAAACCAAGCTATGAACACAAGAAAGAAACCCAGCAAAGACCTCACGCTGAAGAGCTGATGTGGTAGTGTTTGGAGCTTGCATGAGCTCAGGCAGTTGTGTACTGATGTCAGAGACAACTGAGCAGCCCCCCCATGGCTCCAATATAGAATCAATCATAGAATCATAGAATGATTTGGGTTGGAAAGGACCTTAAGATCATACAGCTTCAACCCCCCTGCCATGGGCAGGGACACCACACACCAGACCATGTCAACCAAGACACCATCCAACCTGGCCTTGAACACTGCCAGGGACGGAGCCCATCAATGCAGCTGGGACTCTCTCGGCCCATGGCCTTCACCTCATTCCTACAAATGTTACAGCCAGAGAACTGACCATCATCTCCACCTCAGGCAATCGTGGGGGGTTCACTTCTTGAGGATTTTTTGTCTAGTTTTCTGTCAAAGTTTTCTGATAACCCATTCTGGGTGAATTTGGTGCTCAAAAAGAAAGACTGAAGGAAAAGGAGTAAACAGAGCAGTTCCTGATGGAATAATTGTACAAATTATCCATGAGACACTGGTTTTATTTATTGGTTTTAATTCCTTGTTTTGTGGATGTCACATAGCTGTAACGTCATTTTTGCTATGAGAATTGCTGGCAGTTATTGCAGTAAGCATTCACATCACACGTTTCATCTTCAAAGTACTCTACAAACCCCAACCAACAAGTCCCCACACTCCCCTGTGAATTCCAATTTGTCTCCCTTGCTTACAGAGGGGCAAACAGAGGTGAGTACAGTGTGGCCATAAGGCCAAGATATGGTTTGAAAGGAAGTTCCTGGCTCCTGGTCCTGTTCTGGCTGCACCCTCACCCAGTGAAGGATTTCTGCATAACACAAGAGCCCTCATTTAAATGACACTGCAAGTACGTGTGAATCCAGGTCTCTGCTTTTTGTTCCCTCTGATGCAGCTCCTTACTTGACAAGTTTATCACAATAGAATCACAGAATAGTTTGAGCTGGAAAGGATCTTCAAAAGTCTTTTGGTGCAACCCTCCTGCAATGACCTTCTGGTGAGATCCACATGGGCTGATGCCTCTTTTGTAAGCATCCAGCTTACAGAAGGGGCAAGGACTGATCTGAAGATCGGGGCGCAGAGCCCAGACAAGAGGGGAGGGATGACAAACGGGTGGGTGTCCCACCTCAGAGAAGAGCTGGACCTGCCATGCCTCCAAGGGCCTCAGCCTGTGCTGAGACATCATTTACTGTGGTGCCACATGCTTCCCTCAGGCTCTCCGGCACCCGACTGTGGAGTAGGCCCACTCTTCCCAGGCACCAAACCTGCTTCTCTGAACCCAGGGCCTTGCCCTTCCTCATGGCCAAAAAAGCCTTTGTGAACAGATTTATGCTGGAAACACTAACCAAACCTCAGCTACAACTGCAAAATTATCCACCTCTTCTGACAGCCAACGCTTGGGATCACTCTGCAGAGCAGAGCAAGGGTTTCATTTGAAAAATGCTCCTGGGTTCAACCAGAATCGTGTGTTACACGGCTCATAGCTCAGACCTGAGAATGGTGGACATGGGGCGTTGTGTAAGTGCCCAAACGACACTGCAAGCTTGAACTCTTACAGGACTGGGTACAGGCCCTGGGAGGAAATGTCTGAACGTATTTCTCTAATGATGGGTCATCCTTGGGGTCATCGCAGGCAAGCAGAGGGCAACAGCACGTTCAAGGCACTGGAAACGTAACTAAGAATATCAATAAGGATGTCATGCTTCCGCCCGTCCTGGGTGCTCCTGGATGACCACGGAGGTCAAATGTCCTCAGCCTGCCACAAACAAAGGTGATTGTGGCAAAATGCAGGCTTTGCCATGCAGTAAAAGGGCTGTGAAATTCCTAGAGTCAGTGTTAGGAGGGCTGGACGGTACCCCAGCTTCTGACCAAAAGTCTGTTCAGGTCTGTTTGAAGTGCCCAGTTCTGGTTTTAAACCTCTGAGAGGAAGCAAGCAGCAATTCAGCAGGTAGCAGAAGTTCAGCTTCACCTGTAGTGCTGAACAGGACATTTGAGTTCAAGGTTTTTCTACCTTTGGCTCTCAAGAGCTGCAAGAAGGCATGCATCCATCCATCAGCAGAGGATGCTGCATGCATTGAGGAACAGAATATCCATTTGCTTGAAAATGAAGCAATGCATTTGAGTTTAACAGGATGTGATGGAACCTCAGAAGCTCTTTGTCTTTTAGGATCACCACACAAAATAAGTACCAGTTTGGGCTGGGGTTGAAACAAAGAGGTTCAACCATAAAACAAGGCAGATTAATCCAGACATAGAAGGTGTTCTGAGGACAGTTTTGCTCGGGGCACTTACCTGCAGGCTTCAAATACCAGCCCACTGCCCAGGCCAGAGCTGCACTCAGAGTCAGAGCCACTCTCTGTGTGCTTGACAAAGCCATTGGTCACTCCTGCCAAGGAGACAAGTGGGAATCAGCCCAGAGAAGAAGGAGCAACACACAAAGATGCTACCAAGGCTCAGGTGGGGCCACTGTCCCATGACTCACATCCACAAAGATGAGTGCCTCAATGAGAGAGGAGAATTCTGTACTGAGTTTCCCAGGCTCAGCTGCAACCAAAAGGTGGCCAATAAAGGTATTTCTACCAGCAACACAAAAAATTAGGCAGTCTCTGAAGAAGCAAGTGCTAGAGAAGTGCCCAGGAATGGAATAGGAGAGACAGCTTACCAGTGAAGCCCGAGGCCAGGAAATGAACCACTTGCTTATCTGGTTTCCAAGTGTCATTTGGAAGACAAGCTGAGAGAAAAATGCTCTAGGAAAAACTGGTTTCAGGCAGTTGCAGAGAGCAATCAGGTCCCCCCTGAGCCTTCTTTTCTCCAGAATAAACCCCTCCAGGTCCTTCTGCCATTCCCCATCACCCCTGTGCTCCAGGCCCTGCACCAGCTCCACTGCCCTTCTCTGGCCCCGCTCGGAACTAAGTTACCAGAAACTCCATGTACAGTCATTGAAGGAGAGAGGTGCAATTCCTTACAGACATGTCTTGTCTGCCCTATTGCAGACATGTGTGGAAGAACTGGACCTTTCCCCAGGCACACCTGACAATGGACACTTTCCTCAAGCATAAAGTGAGTTTCAGGTGAGTAGTTTGGATGCAGACACCTTCACTTTAGATCCCTACTCCCTCAGCCCCATCACACAGTTTCCAAGGTTCAGAAGGAAGAGAAATCCCAAGGAATTAATTACCTTTCTGTCCTGCCTGCCTGGGTGACTTCTCTCCATCACTCTCACTGCAGGTCCTGCTCTGTGGCCGCTTCCGGGCTTGTTGCTCCGCATCGGGGCGGGAGGGTGAAAGCTGCTGGTCCTCCCCGTTCTCCAGGGAGCAGTCCAGGCCCCTCTGCAGCTTCACTCCATTCTTAGCCTTTCTGAACAGGACAGATGTCCGCCTGCCCACGCCGCTGAAGGCAGGGCTGGAGGGGGTGTCTGCAGGGGGCAAGGCCAGCCCGTTGAGCCCGTTGTCGCTGAGCAGGCGCTGGAAGGCTTGGCTCTCCCGCTGCAGAGCCTTCTTGTCAAAGAGCTCCCTGTTCAACACCACCCTCTTCTGCAGCTGGTTCAAGGACCTGCTTTCACTGATGGGTTTGAGCTTTGGAGGGTCCTGCAGAGAGTCCAGCTCTGAGAGGGAGGGCGCAGGTCCTGTGGGCTCCAGGGTTGGAGGGTGCGGGGGCTTGGAATCATCTGCTAAAGGAATAGAGTCTGCTTGAACATCGTAGAAATCGTTATTTCCCAAAACTCCCAAAGTGTTATTCCACAGCCATTCCCACCTTTCACAAAGGCTACGGATAGCAGAAACAGCAGGTCTTGACCACTGACATGTACTAGAGAGCTGGAGCTAAAATCAAAGACCCACAGAATGGTTTGGGTTGGAAAGGACCTTAAGACCATTCAGTTCCAACCCCCCTGCCATGGGCAGGACACCTCAGTCTAGACCACGTCACCCAAAGCTCTGTTCAACCTGGCTTTGAACACTGCCAGGGATGGAGCATTTCCCACTTCTTTGGGCAGTCTGTTTCAGTGTCTCACCACACCCACAGTAAAGAACTTCCTCCTTAGATCTAACCTGAACTACCCCTATCTAAATTTGAACCCATCACTCCTTGTCCTGTCCCTGCAGTCCCTGATGCAGAGCCCCTCTCCAGCATTCTTGTAGCCCCCTTCAGACACTGGAAGCTGCTCTGAGGTCTCCACGCAGCTTCTCTTCTCCAGGCTGAGCAGCCCCAGTGTTCTCAGCCTGGCTCCATACGTGCCCAGTGCCCTTATCAGCCTTGTGGCCTCCTCTGAACTTGCTCCAAGTCTGTTTTACGTTGAGGACACCAGAACTGCATACTGCTGTATCCTGCTGTACCCTCGTACCTTTCTCCCCTTCCTCGTCCCCTTCCCTTGGTGTTTTATCCAGGCCCTCTTCCCTCAGCACAGGCTCCCCATTGGGCATGGTCTTGCTCTGCTGCTGGGCCAGCTTCTGTCGAATGGAGTTGATCTCCCGTCTCAGAAGCCGGATACGTCGCGTCCGGGCACCACTGGAGCGCATGGTGCTCACCATGTCCAGCTTCTCCAGAAGCTCCTTCAGCTGCGCCTCCAAGGAGAGGTGAGCCCGGTTCTCTGGGAGGAGGATGTTATCCACTGCATCAAAAGAGATTATAACAGTGAAGGGAAGGAGTAAGGCTTCTTGAAGAAGCATTTGGGACCACTGCCATTCCTCATTCTCTTTGATACTATTCAGGAAGTTTGGAGATTCAGCAGTTGTTAACCTTGGAGCTCGGACATCCTCTTTGGGTAAAGGGAAGCTGATATAACTTGCTCTGCCCTCCAGTTCCCATTACTGTCCCAGGGGCAACAGTGAAAGGACGCATGTCTGCACCCATGACAGCTCACAGTGCAGGTCCTTGGCAGAAACCTATTTCATTGCCAGATTAAACAACAAAATCAGACCATAAACAGAACTGGTCAAAATACAACATATTCGCCATTCCTCTGGCTCTGCTAAGGGCTGGCATCTGCAGGAGTGGGGCAGAGAGCTGACAGACGTGCTCTCATATATACAGGTTTCCTAACAGACTATCCAACAGAAATCTAAAAGGCAGCAACATTTATGAACTTGACAGCAGACTGCAAGCTCTGTGTGCTGGATGCCAGCAATATCCTATGGGAAGTTTAGATAAGTTATTCAACCAATGCTTTGGAGCTGCATCTCCAGGTGGCAGTGGAAATGGATGTGGTCACGTTATGAATGGGAAGTCTGAGCTAGGAAAACTGCTTGTGTCCCAGAACATTAACCCTACATCAAGCTCCTGCCAGCCCTCAGTGATCCAGCGAACCCGGTTGCTTTGCACCTTGCCAATTTCCAATGCAATGCACAGGCCTTCCTCAGAGCAAAGAAATCCTAGATGCACTTCTGCCACAGCTTCTCTGGGCACCCTGTGCCAGCGCCTCAGCACCCTCACAGGAAGAGCTTCTTCCAAAGAAGAAGTGAGCACCCAGCTCACCGTGCCCGGCACACCTGAAATCCTGCACTCTGAGGCTCCAAAGGAGTTAAGAGCTATACTTAGGTACACAGATGGATAGGAAAACTCTTGTATGCTGAATGCTGGCTCTGATTTCCAGCAGCCCGAGTGACACGCTCAGAACAAAGAACACAGTTCTGATCTACCTGAAAAACCCAAAGGCTAACACTCACCATCCTCCCAAGAAAAGCGGTAAAAGTCCTCAGTTTTGGGTGACTCAGGCAGGTGAATCCCCACATCAGGGTCAAAGCCGATGCTTTCAGCCTGCCGCCGGGCATGGCGCAATATCGCTCCTCCGAGGTCTCGGAGCCGGACAGCTGCTCGGTGGAAAATCGTGTCTTTAGCATTATACCTCATGCAGTTGGTAACTATAAGGTTAAAGTCTTCCTCAAACTCATCCAATGTTCGGTACAGGTGAGACTCCAGCTTCCGCCTCATGGTGGAAAAATCCATTGGGTTGGAAATGAATTCCAGGTAATCTGGAACCTAAACATATAAAACCTGTACAATTACAAAAACCATTTACTAGCCAACTAGAGCGCATCCATCATAAGCACTCAGTGCCCTTTCCACTAGCAAAGGGCAGCACCAGCGGTTCATTCCTGTATCATTCAGTCAAGGCAGACACATCCTGGCTCTGCAAAACATTACTGAGACGTGCTGAAGCTTCCAGAAAGCAACACACTATTTCTGCCCCAGAAGGGTACCCCCACTGTGAGCCTCTCCTGTGAGACCCTTTAGTCTAACTGCAGCTTGGGATAAGGTGGCTTCCAGTGCCTCTACCCACAACTACCTCATCTAAAACCCATTAGACACCTCTAGGAAAGAGACTTGCCTCGTTCAAGTTAACAGGCTCTGCAAAGATCTGGGCAGCATCCTTCTCCTGCAGCAGGTCCAGTGTTGTGCGCAGAAGTACATTGAAAGGGGTGAGCTGCAGCTCCAGGGCAGCCTGCTGAACCTTCACCTGGGGATGGGAAAATGGTGATGAGCACCACCGTAGAGGCCAGCATACATCACTGCTGTCTCCCTCTGATGTCTCCTGAGTCATCACCGCAGTGGTGATGGCCACCGCTCAGTGGTGGCAACCCCAGGTCATCGCCACCAGCCTGGGTCACTCATTGCTCCAGAAATTCTGGCAAACACCTTGTCCTCTCCATGTGCAGGATGCACCTCAGCAGACTTGCACAGTTCTACCTCTTTGTATGGGGAATTTGGGCTTACCCAAACTCATCAAGGCAAAACAAGAGGAAAGGCTGGAAAACTACAAGATAATACAACTAAAAATGAAAACAGGAAGATGCTTTTCGTGCCTGGTAAAATAAGCTACAGAACTCCCTGCCTCAAGATGTTATTATGCCTATTAGCAACCCTATACAAAAGTTAGACGTATGTAGGTGTTTACATAAACAACATCTATAATTAGACTAAAGAGCACAAACAAAGCTCAGGATTGAAGCTCTCACACCTCAAGGCAGAAGCCAAACAACAGCAGTTAGATGTCTGCAAGTCTCTAATACAGTTTCTTCCATCCCTTATGAAGTTTGATTTCAAGTAAACAAGTTGTAGCACCAGTCTGATCTCTTACAATGAAACTGTTCAAAGGAGACCGGAATAGAACAGAAGTATTTAGTTCTCCCTTAATGTTTTAATTTCTTTGATCTTATAATTCCTCATTATGTCATTAAATCAACCACTTCAGTAGCAAAGGAAAGCAAATCTGTTTACAAAAAGCTGTATTTGATGTGCTAAACAAGGCAGCATCAATAAGAGAATGAATGAAGATGGGATATGAAGACCAAGCTCTTCCCCCAAAACAAAGAAACAGAGACTTGGGACTCTGAAGCATCCTTCTCCACTCACCTAAAAGCTGGGCTGGGACAGAGGTCCAACCAGATACACACTTTTCCTTTATATCCTTTTATAAAGGACACCAAAGTTTCAACAAGCTTTTATGGATTTAGCCAACTGTCATAAGGATTTAAGATACTGAAAGCAAACAAAACCCAAGAATGACTTTTCTTTTGATCTTCCTACCCAACATTGCATCAAAAAAGACCTCAGAAACGGGGTCCATCGAAAAGGCTGTGGGCACTTTATGGCCATGAAAAACAGCTCGCAGAGAAGCTGGGATCACAGAGGATGCTGCTTTCCCTCTACCCGGTTCCCTGCAGACAGCCTGAGAGCACCCAGGCAGTGCCTGAGGTCACGCACACAGGCTCCCAGTGCACAGGGTGAGTCTGCAATGAAGCTGTCCTCAAAGATGCTGGTGCCAGAGAGCACAGTTGTGGCTGCAGGGACTAACCAGGCATGGCAAGCAAAGACCCTCAACAGGCAAAGCTGGCAAGCTTGGGAAGCAACCGCAACTTGTGCAACTCTGGAGAACAGCACACAGATCAAAGAAGAAACTGAAAAACTTAGTAAAGGTATCCATCATAAAACCTCTTTCTTGTAAAAACATGGAACTAGCGGGCAAACCACATGAATTCTTAGCTTTAGAAATCAGGAGCAGCATTGTGACCTAGCTCTTTCTCTGGAGCAGGTGTTACCGACCTCCTGCAATAATCATTAGAGGCGATCTAACTTCCGCTCTGCAAACCACCTACTCCATGCCCAGAAACAGAAGTGGTGCTGTAGGTCAAGAACCAACTCCACTATTAGTTATGCAAATCCATTTTCCCAGTTTGCTGCAGCCCAGTGCTGCTTCCGAGGGTAGAGGCTGAGCAGTGCAAGCTCAGGACTGACACAGGGAGAGACCCAATCCAATGGGCAGACTTTGTGAGAAGAGGAAAAGGCTCGAGAACTGCCCTCTTCCCCCTGTTCCTCCTGCAGCATGGGGAGCCTGCATGGGACTAGAGGTAAGTGTAGCACTCTGACAGCCAAATGTCCCTACCTGCTCCCGTTTGAGTTTTTCCCTCTTCCGGATCAGCTCGATGAGCAGCCGTGCCCGCTCCAAGTCATGCCGCAGTTTCTGCCAGTACTTCAGCTCTTCCTTTACTGCACTGGTCTTCTCATCCTGCTCCTTCTGGAAGACACAGCAGCAGGGCGAGAAATAAAACCTCTTTCTAGGTGTCCCCTGTGAACTGCTCTCATAGTCTTCCTCCTGGCCATACATGATGCCCCGTTTAGCTAACAAACACAGCGCCAGCCTTTCTGGAGGTTATGTTATCTGTGAAGTCATCCTGTAGCTACACTCTGGGACCATGTTGCAGTCCATACTTCGGTATAAATACCCAAGGTCATTTGAGAGGCTGGAAATTTTTCTCTTGGCTGCTGTGCACAGAAGAGGCAGCCCAAAGCTTTTACAGTAGAAAGGCAAAACAGGCAGAGAAAGAGCTAACATTACCCTCCTTGTAACCAATAAGAAATAACCAG
Source organism: Agapornis roseicollis (assembly GCA_002631895.1). Lineage (NCBI taxonomy): Eukaryota > Metazoa > Chordata > Aves > Psittaciformes > Psittacidae > Agapornis > Agapornis roseicollis. Next base: position 39,993 of record NDXB01013864.1, read on the forward strand.
GGAAAGAGATTCACCAAAACACAACGGACGAGCCAATGCTGGGAGATGAGCTCGCACCTTCCAAGATACAGTTCAGGGGCAATTATCCATCCTTTCCTAAACCTCCAGCTTTGTAAATGGGTTTGAGGATGTACCTGAAGTGCACACACCTTCACATGACTGCCAGGAGACAACTGTTTCCCCAAGGTCTTGATTTGTAAGTGATATTTATATATCAACTACAAACGTCCTATTCATAGGACATTCGGGTTTAAGAACTTACTTACAGTAAACTGGCAAATACACCAAGGAAATGCTGCACTTCCACAAGCTCCAGACTGATGAACGGAAATAGGTTTCTTATTATTCATCCAGAGCAGTCTTCATGCAAACCAAAAGCCTATAAATTCCTCCAACTACCGTTGTACATGTACAACGTGCACAACATGTACAGCACCTACTGACAGGCTATGTCAGAGGGTAGTCCAATTGCTCCATGACTTCATCACTGACTTGAGCCAAACTCAGTGCTGTTTAACAGCATTGAGATCGAGTGACTCTGGATGCCAGCTCACAGGAGGAAGCCAAGGAGTCCAGAGCTGATGGCTATGAGTAAACTTCCACATGAATGTGCATGGGAAGGTCAGAAACTGAAGCTGCAGGAAGAATGACCCAAGCTGAAGCCTGGCCAGGACTCTGGAGCAAATACCCTTTTTCTTGAGGAGGGGATTTCTAACACATGAGGAATGTGGTTTCATGATTCATCTAAGAGATGATTCCACCAAAGGCCCATCATGCCCTTGCACAGTCCTGGGTCCGCTGACTCAGGGGAAAAACTTACCTGTTGGCTCCTCAACACCAATTCTAGTGGCAAGTGAAATTCTAGTGGCACTGATATAGTAATTCAGCTCTTCAGGCATGAGCATACCAAGAGGAGACCAAAAGAGACTTAAATCAGTTTACCCTCTGATCCTTTCACCTTCATTCCTCTTCCCAGCCGTGCATCAAGCACATTCACCCCCAGAAGCAAGCCCTCCATTCTCCAGTGTCGGTCCAGCTGGGTGCCAGTACCTGCTCTGCGTTCCTCTGGGACTGGAGGTGCGAGTGCAGGCGCCGGATGAGGGGCACCCCATTCCTCGCCTGGCGCTTCAGCAACCAGTAGTTGTGGAGCCTCTGCATGAACTGGTTCTTCCTCTGGAGGGAGAGGCCACTGCAGATCTTGTTGAGCCTGAAGGAAGCAAAGAGGTGTTGTGGAGCCAACCCCAAAGCAACCAAGACTCCATAGACCCTGGTGATGCCATCACAATTCCTAATGAAGCTTTGTGTGTCAATGCACACTTTAACTACAAATGCAACTGGAACCTCCCCACCATGAAAACATATGTGCCTGCTTTTCACAGTATCACCTATGTTAGTAGCAGCTCAGCTGGAGGTTCTCACCAAGCACTCACCACAGCATAGTCAAAGTATGCGACCACAAGTTCAGCTCCAAGCCCTCATTTCAAAACTACTTTCAGCACCAAGAACTTTCCTGGCGGATGTTGAAGCCTGATGTTATTAAGCTGGAGCCTGAGAAACTAACTTGGTAAGAGTCCAAGAATCATATAACACCTATTTTACCCTTTTTGAACCCTTCATTAGATTACATGTGGTGCCTTATAAGCAGTTTTCCAAAGCTTATCTATCTGTTAAAATACCAGCACCACCACCACACTTCATAACGCACCAAACTAGCAGCACTACCTAGTTTTTTGTGAGAGATGTGGGAGGCAAACCCCCACACACAGCCAAATTCAAGGCTGCTTACAACACTGACAGGTTTAACTTCCCCTGCAATAAAACGAATTACGAAACTATGAAATGAGGAGATGAAAAACTATTTAATAGCATGATGACCTCTATCTGCCTGCCAACCTGCAATGCCTGAAGTGTTTTAAGAACATCTTCACAGCCATCTGTGTGAATCCGGATGCCAAAGAGCTGGTTTAAGTTAGGGCCCTCCACAGATCCTGTGTTACGCAGCCGTCTGCGATGGTAAAGCAGAGAAACCACAGCATGCCCTCGGCACTCATGTGGAGTAACACCGGAGGAAGGGCTCTGCAGAACGCTCTCTGAAGACAGCCAGTGCTGAAGTCTTGACTGTAGATTCAGTGCTCACAAGGCCAACAAGAGCGAGGAAGGGCTCTACAGAGCACTCTCTGAAGACAGCCAGTGCTGAAGTCTTGACTGCAGATTCAGTGCTCACAAGGCCAACAAGAGGGATCAAGTCCTCAAGACAGACCCTGTCCACCTCCTTCCCTAAACCTGCGACACTCACCTGTAAGAGGGAATTTGTGTGACTGTCACCATGGGCAAAGACGAATTCCCATTGGTCACATCACCAAGCTCCTTCTTGATCTTCTGCTTCAATCTCAACTGGTTCTTCTTCAGAGACCCTTTGGGAGGGCCAGAACTGGCTTCTTCCTCTGCCTCCTCCTTCACAGAGGCCTCCTGCCCCTCAGCACCAGCAGCTGGAGACCCTTTTCTCACTGTCCCAGGTGGGGAATGACTCTCACAATAGGCGGTCTTGCGCACAGTGAACGTCGTGCCGTTGATGCTGGTCTCCCTCATGGGCTCAATCTTCATGAAGAGACCAGCCCGCTGGGCGCAGGTGACGTGGAAGGCAGTGTAACAGTTCACCTTGTGGCACTGGATAGCAGCTCCCATGCCCTTCTGCTTGCAGATATAGCACGTGAGCTTCCACCGAGCCGGGGGGATGTTATTTATCCCTTCAATGGGCTCCAGGAACACAGTGTTTGCAAAGCAGACCTCTGGGATCCAGATGGCACAAACCACATGGGCCCAGCGGCCGTCGCTGGTCTGCTTGAAGGCTCCACCTTTGTTTGGGCAAAGGACACAATCCACAGGGCGAGAAGGGGACTGTAAGCAGCAGCGGCAAAGCCACTGCCCCTCAGGGATGTAGGGCACGCCGTAACACTCCTGGTGCACAGCCAGGTTGCAGATATCACAGAACAGGATGACGTTGCTGTTGTGACACTCATCGTCCATGCAGACACAGCAGAAGGCATCCTCATCAATGAGGGACTGCTGAGCCCCGTTGTTCCGACTCTCCAGATATGATTCCTTTTCCAACCGATCCACCAGCCACTCAAAAGTGTCAGCAGAAACTGTGCCGTAACCATCATCCCTTCTCTTCTCGTTGACCATTTCCAGCCATGCCAGATCCTCCTCATCCATGTCATACTCCACCTCTACATCAAGGTCCTCAGGAGGCTTTTCAATGTACCGGTAGTAGGCAGCAGGGAGAGGAGGAGCCTCTGGCTGGCTGAAGGAGTCCACCACACGGAAGTTGGGCTGGGGTAAGTGTAAAGATGTCCCAGGTGCATGCTTGGAGCAGGACTCCTTCTTCTTGCCTTTGGAAGAGGTTTTCTTATATTTGGAAGGGAAAAGGGGCTGCTCACTGTTTTCTTTGTTGCTGTTGCACTCTGTGATGTCCTGGGCAGTCAGCTCATCCTCTGTGATGATCTTTAAGGGATCATAGATGCTAATACGATGAAGCCGCCCATCAATGTCCACCTCCACAATCCGCTGGGCCTGAGCATAGGTCAGTGTCTCCCGAGTGGGTGAGCACTTGAGGCTGTAGGGTGAAGGCGAACGCCTCCCCTCCACGCTCTGCCGGGACCTCCTCCAAGGCTTCCTCATCCCTGCAGTCCAGAGACCCTGTAACAACACAGGAGAGGGGACAGCGTAAGCCAATGAGACAAGCAAGGAGCAGTACAGATCCAAAAACTCACTCAGCATTGCACTAGGATAACATTTCTACTAGAGATTCCAGCAATTTCAACCTTGCTGAGTCTTTACATCTTCTTAGATACAAGCAGGCAATGGAAATATCAACCATTTCCTGAAATGTCTATGAGAGCAGGCTCCAACCTTCCCTATTTGCATGTCAGGACATACCACCAGATAAGAAGGGTTCAAATTGGTTTTACAGCAGCATACAAACACTGCTGTGCATTCGGCTCAGCAAAACATTCAGATCCCCTGAAACCTAAATAGTACTTCTCATAGAATCACAGAAGAGCTAGGGTTGGAAAGGACCTTAAGATCATACCCCCCCTCCCCAAACTTCACACTAAACCATGGCACCCAAGGCTCTGTCCAGTCTGTCCTTGAACACTGACAGGGATGGAGCACTCACAGCCTCCCTGGCCAACCCATTCCAGTGCCTCAGCACCCTCACAGGGAAGAATTTCTTCCTTATATTCAACCTAAACTTCCCCTGTTTCAGTTTGAACCCATTACCCCTTGTCCTGTCACTGCAGTCCTTAATGAAGAGTCCCTCCCCAGCACCCTTATAGGCTCTTTCAGATACTGGGAGCTGCTCTGAGGTCTCCACGCAGCTTCTCTTCCCCAAGCTGAACAGCCCCAACTTTCCCAGCCTGTCTTCATATGGGAGATGCTCCAGTCTCTGCTCATCCTCGTGGCCTCCTCTGGACTTGCTCCAACAGCTCCATGTCCTTTTGATGTTGAGGACACCAGAACTGCACCCAATGCTCCAGGTGAGGTCTCACGGAGCAGAGCAGAGGGGCAGGATCAGCTCCTTGGCCCTGCTGGTCACACTCCTTTTGATGCAGCCCAGGATACGGTTGCTTTCTGGGCTGCAAGCGCACACTGCAGCCGGCTCATGTTCATGTTCTCATCGACCACCACCCCCAAGTCCTCCTCTGCAGGGCTGCTCTGAACCTCCTCTTTGCCCAACCTGTGCTTGCGCCTTCATATACTAAATTCACACAAGCCAAGGAGTTTGTCTCTCTTCTTTTGCCTGTGGCTTTTCTTTTATAGCCCTAATAGCACACAAAATGTGCTGCATGTTTTCCAGACGGAAAGGAAAGTACTGTTCTTGTCCTATGAAAGCAGTTCCCATTTTCTTCTGGTCACGAAGCTCTATATGAGAAAACTAGGAGTGCTCCCTTAGGTTGGGATGGAACTCCTCCAAGTTGCCCACCACTTCTTCCCTTCCCACAATGTAGATGTAAGAAGTAGTGCAAAACCATCCTCCAGCTTTCCTTCCCTGTCTCTCACAGACCTGTTCCTCACACCCCTCTCCACTCAGTCCCTTCAGTCCACACACTGAAGGGATTGTGTCCTTCCCAACAAGCAAAATGGGTCACAAAATTCCAAACACAACCACAGAATGAATTGAGAAACACAGAAGGTACTAGATGAGAACCCTTCTGCACTTCAGTGGGATCCTTGAGGAAGCAAAGAAGGAATAAGCATGGGAACAAGCAAGGATACAGACGGACTTACTAGCTCTGGGTCAGCGTTAGCCCCTTTGGGGACACAATGCATGTTCAGGCAGCTGAGCCGGTTCTGCACGGAGGATCCAGAGGGGTACAAGCAGGAAAGCAGCTAGAGAGCCTCTAGAGCACACCAGAACTGTGCAAGGGTATTTGCCCAGAGCCTTAACGAAAAGCCCACGCCAGCTCTGCCCTTCCAAACTGCTAATCAGCAACCCAGATAACTATTTGAGAGTCAGCCCTTGACATTAAGGAGGTGCCCATCCGGGGAGCAGAGCAGAAGCCTGGATGAGATGATCTGGGGGAGGATGGGGCCATGGCAGCAGGGGCCTGGGGATCTGAGGGCAAAGGAGGGAGGCAGCAAAGAGGGAAAACAGAGAGGAAGCCAAGGGCAGTGTCAGGGGTGGGAACATGACTGCTGGGAAGAAACGGGCTGAGGCTGAAACAAATGAGACAGGAGACAAAGAAAAGCAAATGATAAGTCAGCCCAGAGCTTATCTGTTGCTTCACAGAGGCCTGAACCAGAACCTTACCCTTATTTAAGCCAATCCACACTTTCAGCCCCTTCGTGTGGGACCTGCAGACAAGAAAACACACTCCAAAGCCATAATTTGTCCTTAGCCATTGCATTATTTCTGCTGTGAAGGACACAGCTCCACAGAGTCTCAAATGTGTGAGTCAGAGCAAGCAGTGCCTCGCAGGACCAGGCCCTACAAGAAGTCCCTTCCAGAAGCTTATTCCAGAGAGAAGTACCAAATTCCAGAAGCAATGCATTTCTCTTGGAAGTCTCGGCTCTGTGAACCTCAAGGTTAAGCCACGACACAAAATCTGTCTAAGAAACAAGCAGGCTTTGGGAAAAGGTTCCAAATTTCCCTTTGCAGTCATAGAAATAAGCTGCAGGTGCCAGTTTCAGCCCTGGCTGAAATATTCACCCATAATGATGGAGCCTGTGGGCCCAGTTTCATTCCTGATCCAAAGTACACGATGACAACTTCCATGTACACATGTAGGTACCACAAATGTCAGGACCTTAAATCTCGTATCAGCGCAGCTCCCCGGTTGCACTTGCCCCAGCCGAGCTCCAACAGCTTCAGTCAGTAGGAGAAAGCGATTTGAAAATAAGGGCATAAAGGGAACCTGATCAAATGGAAAATCCTGCTCACAAATAGCTCCTAGAATTCAGGTGGGTTTGAGCAAAGAAGATACTGGAGGCAAAGAGGTATATGAGAAGAAAGATACTGGAGGATAAAGTAGCATGAACTGACCACACTCATCATTAATAGTGTGTTCAGGAAAAACAAGGTGTTAGCTGGGAGTGCTGAGGCATGAGCAAATTCCAGTGGAACAAGCACATTAAGGAAGGTTTATTTTACATCTTGAAAAGAAAAACAACGGCTTCAGGGTTCCTGATGCTTTAGTGAAGTTATCAGTGTATTGCCTAGCAAGATTACCCAAAGTGGGATTTCCACCACTGCCATAAACCAGCCCATTTGTAAAACACACAATTACTTAGGGCTAAATAGAAGCATCTAAACCAGCACTGAAATCTCTGCCAGCAAGAGCCGAGTGCCCAGGATAAGACATGCACCCCGATACGAGGAGAGACAGAGCTACCCACCTCCAAAATACCTTGAAAGCAGCAATGAACCAACTCAGACACACTGAGCACTGAACCCTGTGACCTTGCCTGCAGCAACAGAAACGTTGAAGCAGCAATCTAGGAACGTTTTGATCCTCTTAGCACATTTGAAAACACATCCCAGGCACAGATAAAGAAGAATCCTTCTGCAAACAGCACCTGTGCACACTGAAACGCTGAACAGACCTGGCTTCAGTGGGGCTAAATGCTGTTCCAGCCCATGAGGGTTCTGCCCCACCATGGACAAAGGTTGATGAGGTGAAAGAAGAAAGTCCAATTGTCCTCTCGTTGTCCCCAGTGTGCTCAAGGCTTTCCAAACACCCTCCCATCATCCATTTCTGCTGGGTGCCATGCCAGGAGCAGGGGGTGAGATTCCTAGAGAACACAACTGAATGCACAAAGCCCCGGGGCTGAACTTAAGTTCTACCCAAGGTGTTTGCTCAGGACCTGGTCAGTTCTGAGCAGCAGCTTTCACACTGGTGAGCCAGAGATCCCAGGGGGAGGGGCTGCAAAGGGTGACTAAAAAACATGAGCTGCCATCAGGAGACAAACGGGGCAAAAGCTCCACAGGAAAAAAATTGAGAGATTCATGTACTAAACAGCATCACGATACAGGCCCCTATTATACACACAGACTGGGAAATCCAGTGCAAGCAGCTCCTCCAACGGGCTAAATCCTGCTGTAATTTACACCCATACAACCGTGTTGGCCGTGCCCAAGGCCAAAGGAACCCTCTTGCACCACAGAAAACTTCTGCCTCCTTCCCACCCCGCCTTCCCACTGCAGGCCTTTTCCAGCCTTCCCACACTGAACAACCAAGGAGCTGCTTTCCAGCACCAGGTTTCTTTGCTAACCTGCCAAGGACACAAGGCTGGAGCTCAAGGCAGCGCTGGTGGGGAAGTATCCCGGCCGTTCCCAGCACAGCTTGGTGATCCCAGTGAAGAACTAGGTCCCTCCACGATGAAGACCTTCAGTGACTGCAGCAGATGGGAACAACATGGCTCTCATTCCACTCTGGTGCACCACTATTACTGGCAGGGGCTACAGCTCGTACAGCCCTAAACAGTTTGAGGTTCAGGGTTACCAAACTCTGCCACTCTTCAGGACATCAAGTCAAACACGAGGTCTGGAGATGCTCCTCTGCATCGCTGTCACACAGCTCCGGGCAGCTGCTTCTTGCCTTTTAAAACCCATTCCTGTGCTGCAGGGAACAGACACCCATGGAGCTTATAAGAAACATATCAATACATTAAAAGCAACGGATGCCAGAGGGAAAAACACCCTGGAACAGTCACAGCCCCATTTCCACCTTTCCTTTGCCAACCAAAATGCCAGTGAAACTCCTGCTGCCCTTGCCAATGTCCCTCTGTGTTCCCTGCTCTCCCTGGGGCCATATTCACCTCGTGTTCCTAGAGAGTTTATGCTCCCCGCACCCATGTAGACACCTACAACAAAGCGTGTCAATGCGCAGCAGACACTGCCAAGAGTCGTTTGCCCTGGCATATACGGAGATCTTTATGGACCCCTGAGCTGACAGGAGATGCACCAGGCCACATGGGAAAACCTCCCGCTGGATCAGGGACAGGGTGAGACAATTCTAGGGTTAGCTTCAACTTTCAATTCACCTGCCCCTTCTGCTGAAAGGGTCCTCAACTGTGGTGCCACAACCGGATGTTTTGACCCCACCTGGAACACAGCCTTCAGCTCTGGGGCAACAACACCCTTGTGGGATGTGGAGCTGTTGGAGCGAGGGCAGAGGAGGCCATGGAGCTGCTGCAAGGGCTGGAGCAGCTCTGCTCTGGAGCCAGGCTGAGAGAGCTGGGCTGGGGCAGCCTGGGGGAGCGAAGGCTCCTGAAGGGGAGACCTGAGAGCAGCTCCAGGGCCTAAAGGGGCTGCAGGGAACCTGGAGAGGGGCTTGGGCCAAGGGCCTGTAGGGCCAGGCCAAGGGCAATGGCTTGAACCTGCCCAAAGAGGGGAGCCTGAGCTGAGCTCTGAGGCAGAAGCTGTTCCCTGTGAGGGTGCTGAGGTGCTGGCACAGGGTGATGGCCCAGAGAAGCTGTGGCTGCCCCATCCCTGGCAGTGCTCAAGGCCAGGTTGGACACAGGGGCTTGGAGCAAGCTGCTCTGTGGAAGGGGTCCCTGCCTGTGGGAGCAGGGGTTGGAGCTGGAGGAGCTTTAGGGTCCATTCAACACAAACCAGGCTGGGATTCTATGATTATGCTGGGCTGAGAAAGAAGTTTAAGGTAAAAGTGCGAGCTTAGCAACAGCCCACAGCGCACACCATCGGGGTTCAGCCTCAGCAGCAGCTGGTGAAACCGTGCAACGCCATGAGCTGTGTTTACTGCTGGCCTGGAGCTACCCTGCACAGTGAGGGCCACGGGATCCCTGCAAGGAGCCCCATTCGCAGCCAGTGATAGGGGTCAAGGCGCAGCAGGGACCCGGACGGAACCAGAGCCCTTCCGGGCCCAGCACCGGGGCTCAGCACCGGGACACCGGCCCCGGGAGCCAAAAACATGCCCACGGAGAGGGAACGGGAGCGACGGAGAGCGCAGGCAGCGCCAAAGGCCATTGGCTGTCACCGCCGCCCATCCCAGCTCCTCCGCCAATAGCAGCGCAGGGCTTTGCGGCTCGAATGGGCGGGTGCCCTCAGCTCCGCCTGGGCCAATAGCGTGGGAGAAGGTGGGCGGGGACTCCCCCGAGCAGCGCGAAAGGGGAGGGCAACATGGCGGCGCGGGGGGGGCTCGGCTGACACGGCGCTGCCCGTTCCCCAGCCCTGGGCGCCCTCCACCGCCGCCGCCGCCGCTCCCCCTTCAGCTGAGAGGCCGCGGAGCCGCTCCCGCCGCGCGGGGACCGAACGGGGGTGAAGGCTCCGCGGGCTGCGGCGCACCGGCCTCCCCCGGCGCCTTCCCGCCCTCCCGGTCACCTTCCCGCGACCCCGGCGCGGGGGGTGCGTGAGGGAGGAGAGCCCCCTGAGGGAAGGTGTCGCGGGCTCCCGCGCAGCGCGTTACCTGCCCGCCTCAGCGCGGTCTCCGCCGTTGCCGCCGCCTCCTTTTGGGGATTTTGTTTAATATGGGGGGGTTTTTTTTTTCCTTTTTTTCCTCTTTTTTCAGATCCTTTTTCCGCCTCCCCCTCCCCTCCCCCCAGGGGCGGACGGGCTCACCCAGCCGGCGGCGGGAGGGGAGGGCACAAGATGTCGGCTCCGTCCGCTCCGGCTACCGCCGCCGCCTCAGCGCCGCCTCCTCATGCCGCTGCCGCCGCCGCTCCGGCCCCGGTGCCGCTTCTCCCCCCAGCACCCCCCTTCCCCCCCCCCCGCCGCCCCCCCCCTCACCCCCCCCCCGGGCTGCCCCCCCTCTCGGTGCCGTGCGGAGGCAAAGGGGGGGCCGCGCAGGGGACACCCGCACAAGATGGAGGCGGCGGTGTTGGGGGTGGCAGCNCCTCCCCCTTCACCCCCTCCCCGGGCTGCCGCCGCTCTCGGTGCCGTGCGGAGGCAAAGGGGGGGCCGCGCAGGGGACACCCGCACAAGATGGAGGCGGCGGTGTTGGGGGTGGCAGCGGCGGCGTAGCCCGGCCGAGCGGTGAGGGAAGGCGGCAGCCAGCGGGCAGGCGGGGGAGGGGGCTGCCGCGCTTCGCTCCCCCCCGCGGGCAGGGACCGCCCGCCCCTCCCCGGTCCCTTCCCACCCCCGGGGGGCTGCGGGGAGCGGGGGGAGCCCCTCAGCGCTGGCCGCATGGGGGGGGGGGGGGGGGGGGACCCCCCGGGGGG
>NDXB01013864.1:50702-89126 GCA_002631895.1 Agapornis roseicollis
GGGGGGGGGGGGGCCGGTACCTCCGTGCCAGGCGAGGCGGAGAGGAGCCGGGTACGGGCCCGGCCTGGGGCGGAGGGGCTCGCCCCTTCCTCGGGGATGGGGGTTGCTCGGCATCCCTTAATCCGGAGCGCTGCCAAGGGAGCGCCGGGGCCGGGCAGGCTGGGGCCTTGCTCGGTGGGGTGCCCTCATCCCGCACCCGCTTTTTGCGAGCTCCAGACTAGGCGGGAGAGCCCAGCCCTTGCAGTCTCATCTCTGCCGCCTTTACCCAAACAAGCACCCTCAAACAAATGAGGGGAGTAATGAGAGTCCGTGTTTATTTTGCAGTCTGAGCCTTGAGGTCCAGCTGGCTTCCTGAGGTGTGACAAGGTGCAAGATAGCAAGAGAGGGTCCAAGAGGAGCCGGCAAGGCTGAAACTCTGCAGCTGAGATAAATGGTGAGGTAGGAGCTGCAGAGGCTCCTACACTTACTTTTTATAGAGCACAGCACATACTTGGGCAGATGTACGCTCCACCTCCCACTCGTATCGTGCAGCGCGTTGCATAATCTGAATTCAGAGAATTAACAGAAACGGGGAAAAAAAGAATGCCATTTTTCCTCATTCCCATCCAACTATAAATCATTTTGTCTCTTAACCTATGTTAGCTGTGGAATCTGAGAGCAGCCTGTCCATGCCAGATCCGTTGGGAAGTACACGGGGGTGGACCAGAGCTTGCTGAAGTCTTAAAGCATGAGAGAACACATTAGTGCTGAGCAGCCTTAGGTGTCAACCTCTAAGTACTCCTTTTGTGTATGCCTTTTAAAGAATCTGCTGTTAGCATATCAGAACTCCAAAAAGAACAGATTCTGTTCTTGTCCTCTATGAAAAATACCAAAGATTTAAAGTGCCAGAAGTCTCACTGATTCATGAAGGTCTTGCCTAACCCAGGAGTGCAACAGCATGGTCTGTATGCAATCTGTAGCTGTTTCTGCTTCCAAGTTGGGAAGCCAGTTAACCTGTACATCAAATCATTTCAATAAGTGAATCACTACCTCACTTGCCTTCTTCATGCGGCAACTTGATTTTAACTGTATTTGGTTCCACCTCTCCTAGCACTTTTGGTGTCTGGTTTTGGTTTAAATATGATAAGCTTTTGCAGACTTTCAATTCTGAAGCTTCATACTCTTGTTGGAGTTGTACTGGAGCTGGCTGGTTACAGACACATTAGGTTCCCTTTTCAAAGATGTGTTCATGCCAAGGATGCAAAGAGCCCTGCAGGGTTCAGGGGGATGATTCGTGCACGGTGCAATACACGGATACCTCTGACGGTTGGGGGCCACGGGTTACAACGTCAGAACAAGTTATCCGTCATGTAGGCTTGTAATAGATATATGGGACTAATGTGTTATTTGACAAAAACCAACCCACCACCATTCTGAGCTGATTCTGATTTGGATTCTCAGATCCCAGAGGCACAACACAACTCAGTGCCTTGATACTCTCCCAGTTTTAAAAGGGTGCACTTTCAAACCCAACGATTTCAAATGAAACCAGCATGGTAAGTCTGATAGGACAGGACAGGAAGCTCATGCTGGGCATCACCTACACATGATGAGCTCTGGAACCAAGGGGGCTCAAACAGAGCTGGGCACCTTCAGTCATACTCCAGTTGTTCTCATCTTTATTGGGATGTGTAAAACAGACTTCAAAAGTGGAGAAAATTAGTTGGAATTAAGAATTACCCTTTTTTGACTGATGATTCATTAAGCCTCATCAATGGGCACTGCTGGTGCCTCTGCTTCAGGTGTTTGTTCTGGGGTTTAATTCACAGTAGTTGAAATCAATGCAATTGCTACAAAGGCCTCACGCTGCTGAACAGTTGAAAGTCTGGTTCCTCTGAGAGATTTGCCTTGGCTACTGGATTTGCAACTGCCAGCTGCACTTTCTGGGTGAGTGTGGAGCATCAGAGGTGACACAAACACCATCTCCTCAGTGATGTTCGCTTTAATCTTAACATGCAAATCCCAGTGTTCAAACCTTTCTTCAGGTAAAGCGTTCTGAAGATGGAGCTGAAATGATGATTGATGGTGGGAGAGTTTTTGTTTTTTTCAACCAAACTTGGCTAAAAGGAGTGAATTCACTTCCACTTAACAGGAAATCAATGAGGGTTGAAGATCTATACTAACCTTACAGCATTATTTAATAGAGCACAATCTAATAAGAGAGTTATCAATCAGCCTAAGTGCTGACTGAATGGGTTGTGAAGCAGCACTGCCTGAACCTTGCATTAAAAGCTTATAAACCCATGTGCTTGGGAATGGCCTTTTAGAGACAAATTGGGCAAAACAGCCCATAAACCACATTCACCTGGAAACTCTTTAACATCCTCAGAATGTTGGATTCCATCTTAAAGGTCCTTTCCCACCTAAATGATTCTGTGGGAATCACGAGGTTTGGGGATCAGTCAATTAGTACTGGCTATTCTGGTCTTTGTTCAGTCATTCACCTCCAGAGCAGAGCTGCTCCAGCCCTCGCAGCAGCTCCATGGCCTCCTCTGCCCTCGCTCCAACAGCTCCACGTCCCTCTGGTGCTGCTGCCCCAGGGCTGGATCGGGGCTGCAGGGGGGCTCTCCCCAGAGCACAGCAGAGGGGCAGGATCCCCTCCCTGAGCTGCTCAGGCTCTGGGGTGCAGCCCAGCACACACCAATGGGCCATGAGGAGCTTCTCCACACGCAACATCGCACCCCCAAGTCCTTCTCCTCAGGCTGCTCCATCCGGTCTCCCCCATCCTGAGTCTGTGCTTGGGACTCCCCCGATCCAGGGGCAGCAGCTTGCTCTTGATGAGCTCCATGAGGTTCACATAGTCCCACCTCTCCAGCCTGTCCAGGCCCCTATGGATCACGTCCCTCCCTCCAGCATGCTGACTGCACCACACGGCTCAGTGGCGTCACAGACGCAGCCTCTGGGGATACCTCACCAGAGTTCTCAGCTCTGTTCATTGTTTTCTAGGTTTTTCTGCTCTTCCATTATCAGACACTTCAAACCTGGCAGTTGTTTGTTCAGCCTGCACCTAGAATGTGAAAAGGTTCAACAGGAAATCAGATTCTCAGGTGTTTTTCCAGAATCAGAGAATCAACCAGATTGGAAAAGACCTTTAAGATCATCAAGTCCAACCATTTCCTATAGGGCAAGTGTACAGTTTCCTAAGAGGCTGGAGATAGGTTCCCAGCTCCTCACCAGAAGGTTTCTGGATGGTGCCTAAAGTGCAGTAAATCTCGTATGTCTTTAAAGCAATCCTGGTCATTTTGTGGGATCTCTTAAGAAAGGAAAAACAAAAATAAAGTAATAATAAATCTGCTTTCTCCTTCCCACTTACATCTGGAAGTTCCTAACAAATCCATCCCATAAAACTGGAGCTGCACACACCTAACTAGCTGTCAGCGAGTCTTACACAGAAGGATTGGTTATAGTAAAGGCTTCACTTTGCAAGTAAAACTAAAGCTGAGATAATGAACTCAGAAATGAATGTAGGAAACCCAAGTAAATAGTGTTTCAAGATAAACATCTGTACATTCGGTGAGACAAACCTTCGATCCATCTCCGTTTTCATCACACAGGAGGAAAACCCATACAGGAAACTTAATTCTGGCCAGCCTCATTGGTGGAATTTTGAATGTTTGCTTCATGGGTGAATGAGTTTTATCACTCACTTCTGTATTTTTAAGTATGTAAACTATGCAAGGGGGAAGAAACATAACACAAGCATGCAGGTCAGCCAGCTGGCACGGGAGAATTCCTTCTTTGCCTAATGGGGTCTGTCGGGGGCTCCCCGTTTCTTGTGTGGAGTTTGGACTCTGACTCAGCACCTGGGTTGAGCAGGTGCTTTCCAATCTCCTTTCATGCAGGTGAGCGCGATTTTTGTGTCCCTTTTAGGTAGCTCATTCCTCTTCACTGCAGTGAGGCGTCAGACGCTGCAGGAGCCCTGGCATCGCTGGTCTTCACAGAGAGACTCCTTCACTCCAACCTGCTCCGTTTCCTGCCATCTCTTCCGAGTTCCTGCCTGGGGCATACCACAAACGCAAGCGCAGCTCCAGGGCTCTGGGCTTGCAGAGCACCAGCTCCCTGCATTTGTTGGGATGCAGGGAGCTGCAGAGGAACGGTTTGGCTCTCGGGCAGTGTGCTGTCACTGCATGGGCTGGTGGGGGAATGAGGGAACCCACACACTGGCTGCTGGGGTTTGCTCTTGAGGTTTGAGCAGCAGCTCTCGAAAGAGGAAACCTGCTCAGAAACCCAGCCCCTGAAGCACAGGGGCCTTCCTGGAAGTGTGCTCAGCAGAAGGACCGGTGCTGAGGAGCCTTCACAGCCCTGAAGCAAGCAGGTCTTGTATTTGCTTTTCCTAACAGCAGAATGGGCATAGAATCCCAGGCTGGTCTGGGTTGTAAAGGACATCGAGATCATTTAGTTCCAACCCCCACATAGCCCCCTAGCTTGTGTTCACCCTTGTTCTTCTCACACACCTTCAGCTCAGAAGTCCCCAGGACCTCTCTATCTGATAGACAGACAATTCCCCTTTGGAACACATTCTTCTTTAAAACTACAGAGGCTCCTTTTCAACTACCAGTGGACTGCTCAGTACATTCATTTATCACAGAGATGTTTTCTCCCTCAGCTATCACGACAGAGCCCCGGCCAACTCCAGACCTCTTCGGGTCTGCCCATCCCCTTTGGAAGAGGGGCAAGATGATGAAGAAATCAACCCTAAATTCCCATCTAAAGCAGTTCATGGGTTCTGTCTGAGCAGGTTCTTCTCCTTAGCAGATGACTTTCTGAAAGCAAGCTCTGTACTCCTAAAGCCCCACAGATTCACTCCATTTCCTCCACAAGAGTGAGCTTTTACAGCTCTTCCCTGCCTCTCTGTGTTGTGTGAAGTAGCGTCAGGCCTGACCCATGTCCTGGGACAGCTCCCCGAGCATTCACCCCCACAGGGCTGGATGGCAGCCCACCACTGCTGCCCGCGGGCTCCCTTCCCAGGCACAGGCAGCTGGAAATGGCTGCAGCTCTCCAGCAGCAGAGGCAGGTGCCAGGTTCAAGAGGACATTCCCACCGTGCAGCTGGACCTGCCCCCTCCACTGCCCCATGCTTGGAAAGAAGGGAGGATCGTCCCTCATGCTCTTCAAGCTGGGGCTCTTCAAGAGAAGTCATCAGGGACCGCTGCTTGTCCTCAGCCCACCTTTGGAGGGCTTTGTACCCAACTCACTGCTTTTCAGTTGTGGGAACACCGCCATGGTTCTGTGCTTGCTGGCGCTACCTAAGAGCAGAGCAAGGCAAAGGGCTTGTGCATGGCCCAGAGAGATAAGGGTCAAGAGAAGCAGCATCACATCAGCACAGAACATCTGTGCAGCTGCAGCAGGATAACATCAGCACCCTCATATCAAACCCCTGCAGTCACTGGGGGTTACCCGAGTACGTGACCTGCTGCAGAGAGATGCAACATCACCTTGCCTGGCTCCCGATGGAGAGGAGAACTCAGAAAGTCCTGGTAATGCTGGAGTTTTCCCCTCACTGAGGTCTGGGCAGCAAACCCGGATGTGGCTTCAGGCAAAGAAGAAAATGAGAGAGTTACCAAAAGTGATGTCCCAGCTAACCCAAACCAGAATGACTCAACAGCTACAGAAGGGGTGGAGAGCTGGGAACTACTGCCTGTATGACCGAGTTCATGTGCTTCTCAACTAATAGTTATCTGTAGCTCCAAGCTCTCACACAGAAAAGACACTTGTCTCTTGGCACATGTCCCTTGGGATAGACTCTGGAATGACTGGCTGAACCTGACTGACTGTAATAGGGAAGAAGATGCCAACTAAGAAGATGTTAATGCTGCAATCCAAAGATATTATCACCACTAGTAGCTGTACCTGCCTAGCACTGCAGTCAAGACATAGCAGTGACCTGGTTTCAGAATAAGCCACAGAAGTGCACATGGGCTGTATTTCAAAAGGATACAGAGATGGAGGTGTACAAGATCATCAGCTCTGGGGTCCCCAACCCAAGAAGGATTTGGGTCTTGTTGAATTAGTCCAGAGGAGGCCATGGAGCTGCTGTGAGGGCTGGAGCAGCTCTGCTCTGGAGCCAGGCTGAGAGAGCTGGGCTGGGGCAGCCTGGGGGAGAGAAGGCTCCTGAAGGGGAGACCTGAGAGCAGCTCCAGGGCCTAAAGGGGCTGCAGGGAACCTGGAGAGGGGCTGGGGCCAAGGGCCTGTAGGGCCAGGCCAAGGGGAATGGCTTGAACCTGCCCAAAGAGGGGAGCCTGAGCNGAGACCTGAGCTCCAGGGCCTCAAGGGGCTGCAGGGAACCTGGAGAGGGGCTGGGGCCAAGGGCCTGTAGGGCCAGGCCAAGGGGAATGGCTTGAACCTGCCCAAAGAGGGGAGCCTGAGCTGAGCTCTGAGGCAGAAGCTGTTCCCTGTGAGGGTGCTGAGGCGCTGGCCCAGGGTGATGGCCCAGAGAAGCTGTGGCTGCCCCATCCCTGGCAGTGCTCAAGGCCAGGTTGGACACAGGGGCTTGGAGCAAGCTGCTCCATGGAAGGGGTCCCTGCCCGTGGGAGCAGGGGCTGGAGCTGGAGGAGCTTGAAGGTCCCTTCAACACAACCCATTCCATTTGCAGAGAGAACGTACTTTTATATTTGAATGACTTTAGTGTGCAACCAAAAGATGGAACAAACTGGCCCTGGAGGGAGGAACCAGAGGACTCTCTGGTTGGTCTGTGTTCAGAAATCCACCTCCCTCTGGTTATCTGAACACATTTCCAAAGCAATTCAATCCAGTCAGGTTATCGGGATCTTCTCACATCATCCTGCAAGTTTTGTGGTCCCCATCCAGGACTAAACCCAGAGATTGTTGTACAACGCTCTGTACCTGCTGAAGCAGAGCAGGTTTGTATGCAGCAGGCTGGGAGACACATGCTCTCCATCCCACCCCAGGCATCTCGGGTGACTTCCTGTAGCTACCAAGAATCATTCACTCAGTAAGTGAATGAATTAAGACTGCACAGGCAGACAAAAAAGTCCAGACCTCAGTGGGAGTGCAGTGAAGGGGCTGAAGCTCTTCCTCAGAAGGATGCTTTCTAGCCTGTGGTGGGCTCTGTGAGATACTCTGTTTAATGAGTTTACCTTAGATGCAATTTATAATGATGCCAACTGAAGAAGCTGATCTGACACCAAGAAACTGAAGTTTTCTGTGCTCACTGAGTTGAATTATTGTGTTCATGCAACATAATTCCCAGCTTTTTTTCCCCTCCAATATAGGAGCTGAGCTTTAGCCCTGACAATTGACTGTTCTCCAAATGAGCAGTTGAAATGTCTTTTCCAACTGAGGAACAAGCAGCTGTTCGAGGAGGATCCCTGCTTTAAGTGATCCCATAGGGCAGAAGGAATGGGAATGTAAGGGGTCATTGTCACCAGCCCTTCCAAGAGATACAGGCAAGAGAAACCACGGGGAGAGGGTGCTCAGCAAGCGATAAGGGTGGTGAAGAGAGAACCGTTGGGGAAAGCAGACTGAGCAGACCCCAGCTCCTTGGGGTACCCAGTGTGTCAGGGGGGGAGGTGGCCTTGAGCTCCCAGGATGCGTTTGCAGCTGGCAATAAGGAGACAGCACTGATCAGGGAATGGAATAAGCAGAGCAAAAGAAGAGAAGGCAGTGGAGGAGGAAGCACAGTGAGCTCTTACAGCAAGTTTGGAGTTGCTCTGAACACAGACCCTTCCCATGATGGACCCGGTTCCCACAGTATCCTGCAGCCAACACCATCCCAGCAGCATCACTGGGATGGGTGCTGTGGGACTGCTCAGGGACAGGGAATGCTCCCAGAGTTAGATCTTCTTGTTTTGCTGGGAGACTCACTTCCCAGACAGTATTCCCTTTTCCTTAACCTTACCCATAATGAATGTACTAAAAGCTGTGCTTGGAAATGAGAACGGAGCTCTCAAGTGGACAAACATGAAAAAAATGAATTAAAAAACCAAAGAACCACCAGGTAAAATTCTCCCACTTGAAGCTGCAATGAGAATATATTTATCTTTTGTGTTGAAAACTGCTTGGGGTGCTTCCCCCTTTAGAACAGAGTCCAGTGCTCGCAGCATGGTGTCATCCTTGTGCTGGCACACAGAGCAGTCCCACAGGCCAAACGCTGGCCACCAGCACAACAGCGTGGAGTAAACCTGATCCATGATCCAGAAGGGAATCTCAGCCACAGCCATAGCAGTCGCTATAACGACATCCCACTCCGCTTCTTGGAGTCCTTCCGTGCAATGGGGCTGAAGGACAAGATCTCCTTGTAAATATGCTCTTGAAAAACAGAACAAAAGAACCAGGAAGGTGTCATATTAGAGGACATGAATGAAAGTGTGAATGTTCTCTGTGCAGAGAGGAGGTGCTCACTGGAGGGGTTATGGCAAGAGGTTATGGAAGCTGGAAGAGAGAGACAAAGCAGAGACAAAAGTCTGCCTGAAGAGCTGGAGGAACCCTTGCTGAATGCATAAAAGCTGAGCATGGCAAGGGAGCTGTGCGCTGCCATCATCAATCTATGCTTTACCCAGCTAGAATCACAGGATGCCTTCAAGCTCCTGCAGCTCCAGCCCCTGCTCCCACGGGCAGGGACCCCTTCCATAGAGCAGCTTGCTCCAAGCCCCTGTGTCCAACCTGGCCTTGAGCACTGCCAGGGATGGGGCAGCCACAGCTTCTCTGGGCCATCACCCTGTGCCAGCACCTCAGCACCCTCACAGGGAACAGCTTCTGCCTCAGAGCTCAGCTCAGGCTCCCCTCTTTGGGCAGGTTCAAGCCATTGCCCTTGGCCTGGCCCTACAGGCCCTTGGCCCAATCCCCTCTCCAGGTTCCCTGCAGCCCCTTTAGGCCCTGGAGCTGCTCTCAGGTCTCTTTAAGGAACTTTCTCTCCTGCAGCCCAGCTCTCTCAGCCTGGCTCTACAGCTCGTGTACAGGAAAGAGAGAGGGGTAGGGAAGTCCCATGCTAAAGAGGAGCTTCAAGGAAAATAAACTTCTCACTTCTCCACTCATCTATGGAAAGCTTTTCGTGTTCCAGGGAATCATCATAAGACTCTTGTGCTTCTGTCTCCTCCTCAACGTCCCGGAACTGCTCAAAATAGGGGTGAGCCAACGCTTCCGTGGCTGTCACGCGCTTCTCCACATCCAGCTGCAGCATCTTGTCGAGCAGGTCCACTGCTGTGGGGGACAGGAACAGGGCTAAGCAAGGGGTTGGTGGAGAACAGGCACCCTGTGCGGGGCCAGGTGCTCCCAGCACCACATCTCCACACCTAAAAGAGAGTCCTCAACCTGACCAGGGGAGTGTGGAGCTCCCACTGGAGGGGATGCAAAGTGTGCCCAACAGCAGCCTCAGGGGGCTCTTGCTAACAGAGCTGGAGGAGAAATGGTGCCGAGATATCAAATTAATGTTGAATAAGTCCTGGGGCACAGATGGGGCGGAAAGAACACAAGAAGTCACCAACTTCAAGATGGTTTTCAGCTTCAGTCATTCGCTTTGGCCCCCACAACTCCAAGCACTCTTAACATGAGTAATCTGTACAGAAATCTCTGCATCTCTGGTAGACGTGAAGGCAGGAAATGCAGATACCCTCTAGCCTGTCAGCCCAGCCCCCCTTGGTTTTACCATCTTAATCCTTTCAGGTCTTAGAACAGCTTTGCTCGCTCTTGCCTCTCATCTGCTCAGGAAAATTGTTCCTTGCAAGAGATCAGGTTTTGCCCTGAAAATTGCACTTGGATGAATAGATCCTGGTTCCCAGCAGTTCAGAGTCAACCGAAATAAGAGCTTATCAAAACTGTGATGCCTTTGATGCGGAGCTGGGAAATAATAATGAGCACAGAAGAGGTGCTTTGTTTCTCTGAACACTCCTGATCACAGAGCACCTGCTTGGCTACAAGCACCGACTTCTGGACACCAGCACCGGCCAAACTTATCCCAACTCTCATACCAAATGGAGCTGATAATGCAACTGTCCTAATCCCATAGCCTGCATCCCATAGCCTCAACATCCTGTTCAATCCAGCACCAGCTCTCTTCTGGCTTGTTGCTGTGAGGCAGAAGTTTCTCTCTTCCTCAAACACTGCGTGTTACAGGCTGTGTCCTCTCAAAATTAGAGAAGTCAGGAGCTCAGAAGAACAGAGCATTGCCATGTTACCATCAGGAAAGGGTCGTTCTGCCTTTAATTCCTATGATGTGCCCAGGGGCACCAACCTGCAGGGAAGGAAGTACCAGGAAACTGCGAGAAGGAGAAGTGAGGCTGGGGCTGCAGTGGCCAACCTGCCCCTTCCAGCAGTGAGAGCTCCTGAGAAACCCTGGCCATGCCTTACCCTGAGGATTGGCTTTGGGGAAAAGCACAGACAAATCCTTCTTGGGGATTTTAGGGAGGGACTTGATGTAACTCTTGGCCTGAAAGAGATGCGAGGAGCAGATGTGAGGAGGTGTGAGACACAGCTCTTGGGGCTCAGCTGAGCAAAGCAACTGAAGAGAACAGCAAGTCATCCCAGGTGCCACATTTGAGTCACCACTCTGCATGGAATCATTTTAATCAATTGAGATATTTCTGCTCTAAGGGCCAAGCTGCAGAGCAGAGGAGGTTGGTAGCTTGCTGGGGCATCAGGGTCCTCTCTCGGGTATCCCTGCAATCCACACCAGTTCCCAGTGCAATGCCAAATCCATCAGATGTTGCTAGCAAAGAGAATCATCTTCCCTGTCCTGGGGAACAAGACTGCTGTCACTCACTCCTCTTTGGTGGTGGACAAGCAGCCCCTCTCCCGTCCCAAAGCTATGGCCAAGGTCACCCCTCCTCACCGCACACATCCAGACTCAAATCCACAGGGATCCGTACCGCTTTGTCCTCCAGCTTCTCCACAAAGTCCTCTCCTGGATGCCCCGTGACTTTCAGGATCTGAGTCAGCTGATCCAGGTCTGGCAGCTGTGTTAAAGAGCACCCATCGGGGTGAGCCCTGGACAGCCCCAGCAGCTCAGCCTGGGCGCTGGGTGCTGCAGAGCCACAGGGCCCGGGGGAGCTGTGAGGGGTTCCAATACAAACCCAACAGAGCCACGCAAGCAGGGATGCACGAGGCTGCCAGAGCCAGCTCAGGGGCTTTCTGCCTGGAATCCATCTTCAGCAACAGGCAGTATTGCTGGCACAACTCTGCCGGGGGGCTGGGGGGTACGGGAGGGTTTGGGGATGGAGCTATGGCTATGCCATGGTTTAGTGTGGGGTGTCCCTGCTTATGGCAGGGGGGTTGGAACTGGATGATCTGAAGGTCCTTTCCAACCCAAACTGTTCTGTGCTTCTATGATTCTATGTGAGGTAGACTGACACAGAGCACTCATGGCCAGCACAGAGGTTATTTCTAAGGCCCCCTCCCATCCTCTCCATTTCCCTGCAGTTACCTCCTGGTAAACCAGGCTGACTCCTGCTTTTCTCATTCATAAAAGCCCCTTCACACCCCCCAAGAACCATTACTCCCCCCAGGGAAAAGGTTTAACTGGAAAGGATACAGTCTTTTCCTTTAAACAGCGTTTTCCCAGTCAGCATTTCTGCCATGATACAGCCAATAGACCAGATATCCACTGTTCAGAGAGCAAAACAGGTAAAAGCAGGACAGTGAAAAGGCAGCCATGGTTAATGGGCTGTTGCTTTGTTGCTTGCAGCAGGCACCAGTTTAAATGTCACTCCCGTTTGCCACCCTCCCCTGTGGTTTCTACGCTGCTAAAATCCCTGCTGCCATCACTTCCTGCAGGCAGGAGCTCTGGGAGCCGTGCAGCAGCTTTGAGACCCGCTCTGCTTTAGGGAACGCAGGTGATGAAGAGGGAAAACATCCGGAGGATTCCATGGGATGTGGCCCGGGTGTGGCCCGGGGATCCCTGGGCTTGTCACCAGGCAGTCACGCTGCTGCTCACCTGTCTGGTTGTAGTGCATCCAGTTCAGAATGACTTCAGGGGCTCTGTACCAGCGCGTGACCACGTACCCGGTCATTTCAGCATCAGCCTGTCTGGCCAGGCCGAAATCCAAGATCTGCAGTTCACCAAGGGAAAAGGGAGAAGGAAAGGCAGAAAAGAAATCCTACAGGCAAGCAAGAACCTGCTTCCCAAAGGAAACAAAGCCGATCCAATCAGATAATAAGGAAGCTCCAACTACACCACAGCCACCCACGGGACAGTTCAAAGAACTAACAGGTTTGTCTTAATTCCCTTGGGAATTGCAGGCTGGCTGCAAAACCAGTTGCGTGAAGACCCTGCCAAAAGGATCAGTGCCGTGAGCTACCCAAAAGGTCATTTCTCTTCTTGAAGCTTACGTTTCAACTCTATGAGCTTGGTTCAATTGAGCTGGTTCATAGCCTGGCAGCTCGCAGGCCACCACCTCTTACCCTTTCCTATCAAAACACCTGCAGCTGACTGGCAATGGCCTCTCCCTCAGTACTGGAAATGAATGTCCCTTGACCCAACCTCTCCAGCCATGCACTGTAATACACATTGGGGAGGAGAGGTGCCAGAGCACTGAGCTGCAAGGAACCTCCTCAGAGCAATACTGAAAATAGCTTTGTGTGGCATCACAACCACCACGTCAATGAGAACCAAAGGGCAACTGTGGCTGACTGCAGTCATCCTTCAGGGATAATACACCTAACACAAGGATTGCTCAGCAGGATTGAATTTACTTAGGAAGTTGTTAGGAACTGCCAAGAAGCAGGAATTATGACAACAGGATGTTCATTCCAAGTCCTGGGCCCTGATTCAGCAAGTTACATCAGCAGGTGAGCATTTCCCACTGCCTGCAACCGCTGAGTAATGCAACGCCTTGAACCGGCTCTCAGGAGGAAAGGGAAACATGACAGTGCCAAACTGCTGCTGGCAGAGCAGTTCCTCCACCATCTGATAGGCTACAAAGTGGTGCTTTTCCACCTACCTTCAGCTGACAGTCTTCGTTCACAGCCAGGTTGCCTGGCTTCAGGTCCTACAACAGACAAGAGTGGAGTCATGAGGATACCTGGAGTTGCAACACATCCATGTGAGCCTCAGCCAAGCCTCTGCTTGCCTTTGACAGGGTCCCATAACAACATCCCAACTCCAGTGTCTGTACAGCAGTCACCGTGCTGCTATACAGTACAGCTTTACACTACTGGGGGCTTCTGAAATCGTTTCAATTCAAAAAGCATCGTGAAATGTTTCTCAGCTCATCAGAAAATACAGCACTTCCTCAAAAGAGGCACGAGTGAGCAAATCCAGATACAGGGCATAGGAGGAGAAAGACCCTAGAGCAGAGACAGCTGTCAGTGAAACGATGTTTAGGAATTGATTCACTTTACAACCAAGCTGTGTTTCTCCTAAACAGACAAAAAGCAGAGGAAAGGCACACATGAACTCACCCTGTGTATGATGCCAGCAGAGTGGATATACTGCAATGGAAGGAGAAGCCACAATGTGATCGCCTGCAGACAAGACTCCCAGCAGAGAAATGAATGCTCCAAACGAGGACTTGCTGCAAACATGACCCTGCAGCAGGGCCCGGGCAGCAGATCCTGCTCTGAAGCCTCTGCACTGAATACCTGACTATTTGCCATGATATCGCTGCTCTAAGAGGAGGTGTGGAGCAGCAGGGCAGAGATGGAGCAATGGCTCTTTAGGGCAAGCATCCCAATAGCCTCAAACTACCACACATCGGGATTACAGGGAGAGCACAGGCAGCAGAGGACAGGGAAACTCTGTTATTCTGAGTGTTAACCTGTGTGGGAAGAGCAGTCCAATTGTCCACTCACAGACCTGACTACGTGGCTTTTGTCACACCAGTTAAACCTTCGGTGTGTTCTTCCCCCCTCTGTTTAATCTTCAGCTAACAGTGGTCTGTGGAAAGGTGCTATTAAGATGAACTCATTAGTGCCTGGAAGTCCCTGCTGTGACTCCAGGTGAGGGGTGTTCCACTGTCTCCACAGCCCAGGTCTGACTGCTCTCCTCTCAAAGCCGGTTACAGCAGCAAATTCCTTCCTGATTCCATTGGACAGAAAATCATTCCCTCCATCTGCTCCCTGAGAGCCTCTGGGAGGAATTCAGCTGAGGCTCCTGCTGCTGCCAGCCTCTTTCTGCACAGTTTTGCTGAGGGTTCTGGCTAGTCAAAACCCAGCACGGCTGCTGCCATGGTGAAACCGGTTGCCAGGGTTAGGCCTGCTGTTTGCTTCCACAGCCAATTGACTGATGGGAACGAGCAGCCGCTTTATTGGAGTGTGCTGGAAAGAGCAGTTCAACAGCAAATATCTCAGGGGATGCCGTGAACCCCCCCAGACCTTCCCACAAGTGCTGGAAGGGGGCTTAGTTGTGGCCAACCCAGAGGTGACAGCAGAGGAGACGCAGGGAGCCCCTGAGCTCCTCCAGCCTCACCTACCTTCAGCCCTTTCAGCATTTGGTAGACCAGGTACTGGATCTTTTCATCACTGAATTCATGTCCCATGATCTTCTGTAAGTCTGTCCGCATGTACGGCATCACCAGGTAGCTAAAAGGCAGTAAGACAAGGCCCTGAGTCTAGAAGCAGAACACAGGGAACCGGACTAGCCTTGTCCTCTCTCACTTGGGCCTCTTGAGGTTTTTGGCTATGTAACCTACTGTCACCACGTTGAGCTGTTGTGACAGTGCTGCGGGTGACCGGCGCAGCCTGCAGTGATGCTGGGAGTTCCACCTGCTCTCAAAATTGCTCTCTCCTCCCGTTAAATCAGATGTCTGACATCAAATAAGGTCAAGGATGTTCCAGACTCCAAGGATCCTGAATTAGTTTAGTTTAGACATCAAGTGATGTCAGTTCCAGATGGCCTTACACCATCCAGGAG
This sequence comes from Agapornis roseicollis, assembly GCA_002631895.1. NCBI lineage: Eukaryota > Metazoa > Chordata > Aves > Psittaciformes > Psittacidae > Agapornis > Agapornis roseicollis. The sequence goes on from NDXB01013864.1 coordinate 65,544, forward strand.
CTGGAACAGCTTGTGCAGCTTTAAAGAGCCTTGCAAAGCCACTGTGCTGGCTTCCAAATTTATCTTGGTAACGTTCTGCAGCCTGCATTGGAAAACAACATTGAGCGTCCTCCAGTCTTTGGCCTGCATGCTGAGACTGCTCATTAGTTGATAGCCTTGCAGCAGGAACTGCCCTGAGAACCTTCAGACACTTCTGCAGGCTGCTGAGCACCCAGACGCAGGCACTTGCTGCTCGTGCCCAAAGATGGGAAAGGGAGAACTCCTCCAGCCTGACCAGCAACTGAGAGAAGTGCCGAAAGAAAGGGCCCAGGCAGCCCTGAGATGAGGAGAAAGGCAGAGCTTTAACACTGTAATCCCTGAGCGGGCCTGATGGACAATGCCTGTCCCATTCTGAGCACAGCTTCTTAGCTCAGCAGCCCCACAGGCAGCACGTCAGCATGGATCATGATGCCTGTGATATGCCATGGAATGTAAAGCCTCGTTGTTAGGCACCTTGGTCTATCTGCGCTATGTTCTTCCAGCTGCAAGCATGGCATGGGGTCTGTTCGTGTATCCTGGGTGGTTTAACCACAGGAACTGGCTTGTGCTTTTGCTTCTCCTTGTTTACAGGGCATGGCTGGCTTTAGTCTGGCCCCTTTTCAACCCCATCTATGGGACTGCACCTCAACCTGATCTATTACCCTGCTGCTAAGTCATAGGCATCTTGTGCAAGGGCTGAGTTAGAGCAAATGTGAACTTACAAGTCCTGAAAGCCCTGGTAGGAGGCAGCAGAGGTGAAGACATCAAGAAGCCCAATGACCTGATGGAGAAGTAGTCCACATTTAAACCTGGAAAGCGTTTGCTGAGCACGTGTGGACTCAGGTAGCAGCTCTCCATTGGCACACGCACACGGGTGAGCACCAGGAACACCACCTGAGGAATCTGAGCACTGCTCACTATGCTGAGCAGCCGCTTTNTGGGATGGAGAAGTAGTCCACATTTAAACCTGGAAAGCGTTTGCTGAGCACGTGTGGACTCAGGTAGCAGCTCTCCATTGGCACACGCACACGGGTGAGCACCAGGAACACCACCTGAGGAATCTGAGCACTGCTCACTATGCTGAGCAGCCGCTTTTCCTCTTACTAACCCATGGGAGCACCCATTACACATCTGCTTCAGCCTGGTGCCAGCTGGGCACAGCAGGCAGGTGGCAGTTAAACCCTGGGACTGCCCACATGTGCCAAGTGTCAGGGCCTCCCAGTTAAAACAAAGGTGATGCCATGGGGAAGGACTCGCACATGGCAAGAACCTCACCCTGCTTCAGCAGCAGTGGGAAGAAATCATAGCATCAGGGAATGGGTTGGGTTGAAGGGACCTCAAAGCTCCTCCAGCTCCAGCCCTTGCCACGGGCAGGGACCCCTTCCATAGAGCAGCTTGCTCCAAGCCCCTGTGTCCAACCTGGCCTTGAGCACTGCCAGGGATGGGGCAGCCACAGCTTCTCTGGGCCATCACCCTGTGCCAGCACTCAGCACCCTCATAGTGAGTACTTACATTCTCGTGTTGCATGTGCTTCAGCAGCATGAGCTCTCTGTATGCTCTCTTGGCAAAGATCTCTGACTGGAACGGGCGGCAGAGCTTCTTGATGGCCACCTTCTCCCCTGTCTTCTTGTCTATGGCCGAACTGTGGCAGACAAATAAAAACCAGCAGTAGTTTGGTACCAAAGGTCCTCTCCTAAGGAAGTGCTGATTCTGGAGCTCACAGAAGAGGAGCAAAGAAAGGGCTCTTGAGAAACCCAGAGGAGCTCTGCACAGGCAGGCACTGCCCTGTGTAATTTGGGCAGCAGCCCATGCACTTTGGAGATCTAGGTGGGACACCAAACAGAGCCTCAGTGGCCATGAGCCTGCAGAAACAAGCTGGAGCTGACAGAGCTGTGAGGAGAGGGAAACCCACATGGGTAAAGGTCAGAATTAGTTCTGGCTCTCCCTTCCCTTTCCCTAACACAGGGAGATAAGGGAATAAAGAAACTCCTGCTTTGCCATCTGCTTGGAGGCTGTTGTCTTTTGAGGCACGTCAGCTCTGGAGCAAAGACGGTGGCTGTCACACACAGACTGCGGGCTGCTGGAGTGACCTCTCCCACATTTGGGACCTTGGATGCTGTGCGTATGCAGGTCTGGCTGAAAGCGAGGGGCTTCTATAAAGCAAATGCAAACAGAGCACAGCAGCAGTCACTGGAGATGTGACATGCCATTCCCTATTTGTGCTATTCGTGCCTGGACAGGGGGATCCTGTGATGCCTCCTCTGCCTCTGGAGGCTCCTGGGTTGCAAGGGAGGCTCTGGGTCTCCAGTGGGAGACAGAGCTCAGTCAGGGAGCTGTAATCTGGCGTCTCAGTGGGATCTTGGTGCCCCAGACCCTCCTCAACCCCTCCAAGAGGCAAAGAGATGCAGAAAGGGTTTTCCCTGCTGAATTGCACTGTGGGTTTCCAGGGCAGTTCCCACTGCTTGGTAAATCCCAATCTCCATGGGAAGCGGAGGGCTGACCATCGGCATGTGCAGTCCCACAGCTCAGGGTAACCAAGCCAACACGAGGGCTGGCATCAGCCCTTTGCACAGGCATCTTCCCCACGTCCTCTGCAGGGACATGTGGCTCATGCTGCCACAGTCCCCAGCTGCCAGGCTCCTTCCTTGAGGCTCTCGGAGGGGCAGGTACCACAGAGCTGAATCAAGGATTACGGTGTCCTCCAGGGCCGTCATTCAGAGGCAAGGCATCATAAATCAACAGGGAAATGCTGTTTATAACATCACAAACAGCTCATTCTGTCGGGTTTAGGGGTAATGGCGTTAGGAGAGGTGGAAACATCCCACTCTGTGTAGCTTTCCCTATAGTTCAACACTGCAGAGGGGTTATCAGCTCCTTGCTGCGCATCTTGAAAGTCTCTTGCACAGCTTTTCCTGACTCTCAGCCACAGATGATGAGTTGCGGTGCCACCGACATCAGCCCGGGCTATCACAGCTCCCCTCAACCAGCCTGTCATCAGGGCAACCTCCCCTCTCTTTGTCCCTTCCAGTTGTTCAAAGTTGTGCGTGACAAGAGCAAAAAGCCTCCTTTGGGAGCGTTTGATGGCAATTTCACCAGTGCATTCAGCTGGGAAAGGCAAAGGGAGAGGCAGGAACAGCTTCAGCACTGAAAATCCCAGTGATGAGTTGTCTCAGCTTCAGGACTTGAGCAGGCAGAGAGAACAGCACAAAGGTTTCCAAGGAGCCAGGGGAAGCAGAAGGGACTTGGACCGGAGAGTCAAACAGGTTCAGGTTTGGGGCAGGTTTCCTGATTCGATGGTGCATGTTTTCACTTGCCTTCCCTGGAGCAGCCAAGCCCCCAGGACAGGAGAGTCTGTGCTGGAGCCCCCAGCCCAGCACCGCTCACTGTGCTGCTTTCACCCTTACCACAGGCACAGCCAAAGTTAATTCAGGGGATGCAGCCAGGCCCAGCTGGCAGAGATGGGCAAGACCAGCACTGAATGGCCCGAATCACAGAACCCCAGCCTGGTTTGGGTTGAAGGGACCTTGAAGCTCCTCCAGCCCCAACCCCTGCCACGGGCAGGGACCCCTTCCATAGAGCAGCTTGCTCCAAGCCCCTGTGTCCAACCTGGCCTTGAGCACTGCCAGGGATGGGGCAGCCACAGCTTCTCTGGGCCATCACCCTGTGCCAGCGCCTCAGCACCCTCACAGGGAACAGCTTCTGCCTTAGATGCAACCTGAACTGCCCCTGTTTCAGTCTGAACCCAGCACCTCTTGTCCTGTCGCTGATGAGGAGTCCCTCCCCACATCCTTGTAGAAGAATCTTCTTCCACCACTTACGTTCAGCTGGAAACTGAATCACTCCAGACTTTGGCAGGATTACGAAGGGGACTCACACGTTTGCTGGTTTTCCTAAGTTAGTTTCGGCACAAATCCCAGCAGCTCCGAATAGCGCCGGGACCAGAAACCTTCCCCGCCATTCCCAGCAGAGGACAGCAAACTCTAAACTCCACAGGCTTCCCCCTCGGCTCTGAAGGAATCCTCCCTGCTGAGCCCTGCCCAAGGATGCTGCGACCACCACCCCGGCCCCGGGGCTGCTTCAGCACCCACTGCTCCCTTCCCCGAGGCCTCGGGGCACCCGAGACTACCACAGGGACCAGTAAAAGACGGGTCTTGTCCATGTTGGGTTTTCTCTGGTGTGCAGAGAGACTTTGGCAGGATTTTCTCTTTCCTTTTCATGTCCTATTTTCTTTTACTCTTCCTGCTTTCCTTTGTGATAAAAAATCAGAAAATACTGTGCAACCATTAAAAAAAAAGAGACAGGTTTAGGCTTGCCTCGTTTTGAAAGATTCATTTCAGCATCTCAGAAGGTTAAAGGAACCTGAACAGTGAAAGGGGGAAAGGAAGCACCGGGGAGCTGCGGGATGAGGCCAGAGCCTGGGCCCCCGGTGTCCGGATTAGCTGGGACAGCCGCACGCCTGCCTTCTGTAGCTCGGTGTGTTATGAATCAAGTGCTCTGCTGAGGCCCTGGCACTGGGCTGCTTCAGATTTAACCTTCCCAAAAGCCCCTGTAAAGCAGGCAGGGTCTGGCTTGTGCTTGCTCTCACTACAGGTGCCTTTGCCCAGCTGATTCAGTAACAGCAGTTGTGCTGCTCTCCTGCAGGCTGGGCATCATCACCAGCCGGGAAGGAAGTCCCAGTCTGTTACTGAGCCTGGGTTTGAGTAATTCCTATCTTAGTCTTCCTAGCTGGAAGCTGAACCAAGGTGGATGCTGGATTGTGCAGCTCCTTTTCCAGGCAGCCCAGCACAGAATCACAGAACCAGGTAGGAAAAGTCCAACCATTACCCCAGGGCTGCCAGTACCACCAGCAGACATCAGCTGCCTTGAGCTAAAGCCATGCCACAGCACCCCTGTTCCAGCCAGGCAGGTGTTTTCCCCTGGTTATCTGACACAAGTCTCAATGGAAGCTCCAAAGCTGCCTGATCCCCAATGCCAATGGGACACCCCAAGGTGCCTCCCTGGCCCCAGCAGCCCTGCCTTGGTCCTCAAGCTGCTGCCTAAGGACACCCACCGAGGTGACCCCCCCTTTGCCCACCCGGGGTGACCACAGGAGGAAGCATCTCAGTTCCTTCAAGCAACCTGGTCTCCAACCTGCTCCTGCGCTGGCGCGGGAGGCCAACCGCCTTCATCACACAAGCAAACGGCCTTCCCTAATGGAGAGGTGCCCAGAAGCACGTCCTCGCTTCCCCTTGGTGTGACCCTTCAACACCCCGAGCGCACCCCATGCGGGCAGGGCCCCACTCACCACACTGAGCCGTAGGCTCCGGAGCCCAGGGGGTGGAGGGACGTGTATCTCCTGGGCAGCTCCCAGAGGGTTTTGTTCACCTCCTGTCTGTAAAAGCCTCTTCTCCTTGTGATGTTCATCGCCCGGCGGGTGTGGGACTGCTCCCCCCCCAGCGTACCGGGGCACGGGAGGGCCTCTGGGTGAGAGCAGGGCCGTGGAGCCTCCTGCGCTGGTCAGAGAGGCCTCAGCGAGCTTCCTCCTGCGCCTTCAGCTGCCGTGAGCGTGCAGGCACATGTCCCTCGGCCCTCCCTCCGCCTCCACATCGGGCGGTGAGGCATCAGCCTCCACGACACGCCTCGGTCTCTGCAGGTGCCTCTGGGCTCCGCTCCAGGAGCCGTCACCAGCGCCTCGGCCTCGATGCTGCCACCGGGCCCCCAGCCCAGCAGTATCTTGGGGGGGGGGGTGTCTCGTGAACTCCTGGCTCTGATGAGTAAGGACTCGTGGAGCCGGGGAATCCGGGGTTCAACCACAGCGCCGCGTCAGACAAGAGGAGCGTTCTTCCTCCCAGCTAACGGGGGACAGCTCGAGGCTCCTCGTGATGAAGGGTACCGGGCGCCACGTCCGCAGAGCAGCGAGGAGCTGGTAACATCCTCTCCCAAGCCAACTTCCCAGCAGTTTTCCATCTTCCATCCTTTCCACCTTCATTGCGGCGACTGCAGTGAGGAGGCTCAGGAGCAGCTGCTGGGATGGGTTCATCCCAGGAGCTGCTCCTGCCCCAGGCTCTTGTTCTATCTCCTCGGCAGATCCAACCCCTCCTCAGGCAGCGCAGTGCTCAAGTTCAGGGCTGCACCACCAGGACCAGGCCAGCAAACCCAGCCCGTTTGGTGAGCACAGAGCAGCTCCACATCTTGCTGCAGCTGCAGGAGGCTCCGGTGGGGCTCCCACACAGGAGGCAGGTGCATCCCACACGCTTCCCAAAGGAAGTGACTAAGCTGCACCTTACAAAGCCAGCCCGGCTGCTTCGCCACCCTCACCCCAACCCTGCCTGTAGCCTGTGTGCCTTCCATCCATGCCAGCCGCAAAGGTGGCCCTGCCCCGAGCGCATCCGCACGGCAGGACCAGAGCTACCGGATACATGGGAATTACGGAGAAGTATAAACCCATGAGGGGGGCTGGAAAAATTCATTTTACCTCCTTAGAGGCAACCACTGCGGCACGAATCAACCCTCACCTCTTCCAACAGCCACAGCAAGGCTCTACAAACCACCACCAAGGTGCTATGGCAATGTTTTATCTTTGCTTATGCAAATACATGTAAATAAACCACAGCTGTGGCAACAGCACAGTCAGGAAAGCAACCTACGGCAGGCTTGGTGCTATAAATACACCCGTGAGCAAACTCCCTGGACTTAAGCAAACATGTAACTTGGTTGTTACTTTATGAACACAGCTCTTGCTCAACTACACATGCACACAGAGGTCACCGTGCACAATTAAGGAGCTCTAAATATCTGGGGCATGCCTGGGCTGTAGAAAGACGAATTAATTCAAGTGCCTGATCCAGACTGAATTGGAACCTTAAGTGATTTGATTTTGTACAAGGAGTTTGTCTCCCCGATCCAATTCTCACTGATTTTAGTGCGTTCTTTTGCTAATGAGGTTGGATGAAGTTCTTTCCACCCCTACCCATCCTGATTCTGTTGTAACTGAGCTCATCCTGGAATTGTCTATCTTGGGTACTTTGGATTTTTTTTCCTCCCAGAAAACAGCGTCAGATCCTGGTGGGGCTTTTCCTCCCCTCTTGGTTTGCACAAAGGCAAGCAGAGGGTGAAGCAAGCAGGGCAGCTCCCACACAGCCAAGAGAACACCCCACACTGTTCTTGTATTCACTGTGACTGCTGCTGGGGAGCACATGTGTGGTGGGTATCTGACCTGGACCAACAGGAGCCACCTCAGCACATAAGGGCGCTGGGAACATCAGTTACTGCGGGTTTGGTCAGCTTCAGTCAGTTGTTCAGCGTGAAGTGCACCAACACTCAACAGAAGTCAGAACAGCTCTGCCGTGGAGCAGTGATGCTCCTGCTCCTGCCAACACCCTTCACCACCAACCAGATGGCAGCTGAAGAGGAAAACAGATCGCTTTTTACAAGAGCAAACACACACAAACCGGTGCTACTGGTGAAGGGTCCCCAGTCTGGACAGGACCAGACTGCTGGTCTAGTGCGGTTCTGTACTAAACAGAACATGGAAATGCTTTCTCCTGTGTCCCGTCCTCGTGGTCAGACTGAGCTATTTTTGTAGCAAGTAATTCCTTTGGGACAACTACGGCCACAATCCAAGGTCAGTCAACAGGTTCCGTGGCCTCAACCCCATGCCCCAACCACCACACACAGGATCCCCTGCAAGACAAGGGAGGAACAGACACTGCGTGAGCACCAGCCCCTCAGAGCAAGAGGTTTGCAAGTACCAGAGTGCAGTAAATCTGAAAAATAGGTTTTATTTTTTAAACCAGTGGTATCACGACATCTTCTCCTGCATAACCAATTACAGCAAAGCTCATGGCTAGAACCCAAAGAGCAGATCGTGCAAGCACATCCTGTTCAGGCTGCACCGCAGGCAAGGGAGTGCATCCCACATGGCCTGCCTCCGAGGACCAACTCCGCATGGCACATTCCCACTCACACACACAGACACACACAGCGCCTAGATTGGGTTTTAAAAACCTTTAGCAGTATCTGCACAAAATCACACTGTAGCATCTACACATAAAATGGCAGATTAAAAATAATCTCGCTGTAGGTTTAGGCTGGATCTACGTTTCCATCTGGATACCTGGACTGCTGGTCCAGCAGAAAAGGGAGGTGTTAATGTCTTCATTTTGTTGGGCTGAGGAGAGTTTTATCCCAGAGCATGACGTAACTGCTCTCTTCACCTCACACCTTTATTAAGTGTTTGACCTGAAGGGATCACTGGAAAGTAGCCTGTGAAGAATCAAGTGTCCCATCCCTTTGTGCAGCCTCTCCAAACATGGGGTAAAACCACTACTGACCATTCCTCTCCATCCCAGAGGTAACAAGGGTACAAAATACTGCAAAAGCCTTTCTCCTCGCATACACAGCTACGCTGTCCACACATAAATGTCTAAACCCATCTCCTTTAAGTCCTAAAACTGGGCTCCCGAGCTCACCAGGTGCAGTTCCAGCACACACTCATGCTGGGAAACCTCCCTCCTGCAGGTCTCTACCTCTGGGTGCTTCACTCATGCAGAGTCCTGTAAAATTCAAAGTATCTGAACTACATTTGCATTCAAACAAACTCCCTTTTCCGTGTTTCCTCGAGCAGAGATCAACCTGCTAAAAACCAGCCAAGCAGCGCTTATCCAAGGAAGTAAAAAAAAAAGAACAACCTCTAGTAAATGTCAGGGTTTTATACATAAATATTTATATTTATAGACAGCAAAAGGGAGATTGTGGACTTATGCATGCTTATTTCTTTGCTTTGGATTCCAATACTTCTAAAAACATCTTGTCAGGAAATAACTTAAGTTGTGGCACAAGATGCCATAGCTGGTTCTTCAAACACTTTACATTTGATCTCACAAGAAACCCTTCATCCCAACCTCTCTTCCTCTGAAACCAGAAGGTCAGAACAAACTAAAAGGTGCATGTGTCTATGCCGTATGATTTCTCCTTTCCTTCTCCGAGCCTCCAGCATGGCAGGTGTCAACACGTGAGGAAGGACGCTGTGATTTCACGGCACTGGCAGAGGTACTCCGTGCTCACCGACGGTTTAACTGCCCCAGTGCCATCCCCGAGAAGTAATGATTAAAATCAAGCAGCTCTACATGCACAGACAGCTGCAACATGCAAAACCACCCCACCTTGTAAGGAACAAAATACACCAATGTGCGGCTAGCAAGAATCTTCTCCAGCCTCTGTCTTCTGGGGATTAATGCTGGGAAGCCTCAGAATGAGAGGAGGCCAAGAGGGAAAGGTACAGGAACACTCAACCCAGGGGTAGAGGCTGCTGCCTCGGAAAGTTATTTCCTGATAACACAGAGTTCATGCCTGACTATCTGGGAGCCTTCCCCCCAGCAAAATCCAGCAGGTCAGATTTCAACTCTAGACTTCCTTTCCCCTCTCTCCCCATTCATTTAAGGCACAAACATATTTACAGGTTCAAACAAAACCTTTCCATGATCCAGGAATTGGACATGAGAAGGCCTGTACATTCTACTGTACCAGGAAGACCTGGACATAAATCAGCCATCTGGCATTGAGCAAGGACATCCCTCAATGCCACCTGCAGTCCTGAAGGAAACAGAGGACTCTCTAAGCCTATAAACCATCTTCCACTCTTTTGAGGTTACTCAGTTGTAGAAGAATTGATAAATGGCAATGGTTGTAACCAAACTTAACATCAACTCTCCCACCTCGCCCCAGCAGTGCAAATTGTTTGTGCACTGTTACTCTGGCAGGACTAATGCACGGGCACAACAGGTTCTTCAGAGGCTTGCTCCAGGCTGGACACAGAATACAAGAGAGCATGCAGCATGTTTACATAGACTCAGCTTCTTCCCTCCCCCTCCCACCCCCCAGTTCAACACACACAAAACCCCTCCACCAAGGAGAATATTGTGACGAGGCACTTGAATGATAATTGGAGAGTCCCTACAAAAAGGCCTTCCCCTCACAGTGAAGTGGGATGAGCAGAAGAGAGCAGTTTCTCAGGACTCCATCTCCTCTTGGTCAAGTGGTGGTGGCACGAAGCTGATGACTTCCTCGTAAGTCAGGCCTGGTGAGAAAAGTGAGACAGGAACTTAACAGGCAGTACCAAAGACATCCCTCGTGCAAGAAAACACAGTATTTTAAACAAAGAACATGGTTTAATTAAGAAAGAGAATGGTTCCTCCATTCTCAGGCACTACCATGCACAATAAAAGATACTTCCAGAGCACCAAGGAGGTATCAGTAAGTTCGCATATATGGAAGACATGAGCAATTACATCACCTACATGTCTGTATGCTTACAGTAGTAATTAGCTACCAGGGACCATGTTCCTTACATGCACAGCACATAACAGCTTCACTCGGAACAAACAGGACACCTGTGGTTTTAGCTGTTTCTTTTGTGCCTCAACTCCCACAGCTCACCAGGGAATCTGGCTCCCCTCCTGCCCCCCAACTCACTTTTCCATTCCTCAATCTCAAGTTCTCTGCTTTCAAAGGACTGGTCATAGGGGTCTGCCACTGGTTCATCATCCGGGTCATGATACTGAGCAAAGTAGGCATGAGCCAGTGCTTCTGCTGCGGTAATTCGTTTGTCCGTATCCAGAACCAGCATCTTCTCTAGCAAGTCCACAGCTGGGAAAGCACCACAACAGGAAAGAAAGGATTTACAGAGTGAGCTGTACAACACTGCTCCCTGAAGCGTAAGGTTGTCAGGGGGATTATTTTTTGAGGAATCTGTAGTTTCTGAGGATCCACCCACCATTCACAACCTCTTCCTCCTATACCTGCAGCCCACATGTGCTTTGTAAAGTCTGGAAATGGGGCACAGTCCTGTTCTGAACTACTTCTGAAGTCAAAACTACACTTAGGGAAGTCAGCGTGTCCCAAGACCCTCTATAGCTGCAGCCTCCAAAAGAGCATAGCATCTGAGAAGCTCCTTACCTAGTGGATTGGCGCCAATAAACACGTTTTCAAAGTTCATTTTTGGCATGTAAGACAAAGACTGAATGTAGTTCCTTGCCTGTGGAAATAAATGCTCTGTTGAAGCATAATACAATCCAGGTACCAAGACAAAGTACATCTCAATCACCTTGAAGCACTGATTATGGTCGGTCTCCTTGCTTTGCCTTCTCTTTACTTAGTCTGGTACTTACTAGTCCATCAACAACTTCCCAACTAAAGGCCATTCAAGACAGCAGAGGAAGAGCTGACAAGACTCAGGGTTCATGCAAGACTCAAAAGCAAAGAGGTGCTGCTCAGAGTCCCAGTGAGGCTGTGTGCAGCACAGTGTCAGCTGGGAAGCTGCACAATATGGCACACAACATAAACCCCACTCGCATCCAAGGCTCTCCCCAGTCCCTGAAGTGTGTGTCTGAGTATGTACAGTCTTTGTTTAGTACAAAAGTCTTGCTGAAGAGCAGGTAGGGAATTGCCCACCCCATGCCACATGCAAGCACATCACTTCCAGAAGCAGCCCTGCCCTGCAAACCCCCCTCATCTGCTCAGATCTCACCTCGTGGCTGGGCATCCTGTTAATGAGATATGCAGGGGGTGTCCCCGTCAGACGCATGATCTGCTGAAGCTGGTTAATATCTTAAGTGCCTAGTCAAGGGCTTTGTTAAAAACAGTGCAAAAACCATTTTAAACACCAAACAGCTACATACAAAGCATCTCTTCTGCAAACCACAAGGCAAAAGCCATCAGCAATCAGCAGGGCCCACTGGTTTCTTCATAGACTCCTGAAAAGTTTAGTAATTGCACCAGGGAACACTTAAACCAACGAGGAATTACTGATCAGTTGGTAACAGTGTCAGAACAGAAAGTATTTCTGCCCACCAGCTATAGCTTTAATTACAGCATGGCTGCCTTGACATTTCCCAGGAGTTCTAAGCCATCACAGTGGATGTTTCCTTTGGCTGAAGCTGCTTGTCACAGATTTCCCTGGGCTGCTGCATTTACATCCAGCCTCAGGGAAAGGAACAAGAATTAAACCAGAAACAACAATTGTATCCCCTGCACTGATTACCAGGTTTTTTTCTTGCTGTTCAGAAAGTACTGAAGTTCCTTGTGGTGCAAAGTGGCATTGGCTCACAACCGACCCCTCCTTCTAACAGCTTTGAATGCACTTTAAGATGTGGGTAAGGTGACAGAAGGCAATAAATGCAAAATTAGAACTGCATAAGACAGAGTTAGCTGATGTCAGTGAACCGAGAGGAGGAGTAAGCAATGCAACAGGAAAACACAACTAGTTAGTGACACACTAAAGCCCTCAATAGTTTTGCTGTCCCCATACAATGGAGAGAAATAGTAGTAACAGCACCACAGAATCAGAGAAGCCCAGGTTGGAAGGGACCTCAAGGAGATCCAACTTTTCTAGTTAAAGCATGACCTAGATTAGACATTACTGCATTTCTTTTCAAGCAGCCTCTTGATTTGCATCTAGCTAATAGCAATTACTCTTTTCATTGTGCAACGTTAAATAAAAAGACCGACTTCAACCTTACGTATGCAAGTTAATCTCGTGCTTGACCTAGTGAACATTTAAGCTTATCTCTCTAATCCCCAGCACTTCATATGCCAGACTACCCTTAGGTCAGTTCACAGGACGACCAGCTCCAACCCCTCCAAGGGCAGAACATCCCAAGGCTCCTTCTATCGGTCTGATAATCAGCAAGTTACCAACAGATTCCAGCTTCCACATATCTGCCTTCATCAACTGCAATTCAAGGCTAACCTCACATTTTGCATTTACTGTCATTGCTAGGTGAAAAAGAACATAAGGTACTGTACTAAATAAGCTCATCATCACCCTCCACCATGCTGATCCTCTGTTATATATCAGGAACAGCAGACTGACTCACTCCAGTACACTGGTAGCTACCTCTACACAAGCTCATTGCTCACTGTGCACACTTGTTAATCCGTGCTGCTATAGCACGGATTATAGATTAGTTAGAGCAGCTCTTGCTCTAACTTTCATGCACTTCACCTTCAGAAACAGGTAAAATTAAATGCCATTTAATAGTGTCTCTGCACAAGTTTCAGACTGCAACAATACCGAAATGGCTGAAAATAGAGGGCCCCATTTAAAAAGGGGACTGCAGAAAGCTTTTCGCTATTACCCTGCCAGAAGGGGCCCACACAGCAATACTCTTTAAACACACAGCACAGTAAGATATATTCTCAGCAGACTGTGTGCCATGGAACTAGCTACCACATAAAAGCACCTAAAAGGCATTTTGGCTTCTAGGCTACAAAACCAAAGGCTGTGGCAGCAGCATTTCAGACTTAATCATACTACAGAAGGGACTGTGTGCTCAGAGGGTAACATATTTGCCCCTGTTAAGAGCGAGCCCTGGGTAGGCAATCTGGAGAAACAATAATTGAGATGACCCTCAAGCTCTCAGCTGTGAAAAATACTTCCCCAGCAGCACCTGAGCATACAATAGATCACACAGTATAAACCCACAAACTGAAAGAAACATCACGAAGCAGTAAAATGAGACTACAGGAGGAGGGAATCATACCACAGAGGTAAGAGGAATGAAGATCAGATACACACAGCAGAAGAACTCAAAGCCATCGAAGAGCAAAGAATGACAAAGGAATTAAGAAAAAATAGGAAATACACCCCAACACATACTACAGGTAAGACTACAGGAGGGCAAGGCACAAACTGGGGACTTCCGAAAGGGCAGATATTACAATCAAAGTGTAAACTCACAGACTCTGAGGAGATTTTCTTCAAAAGCTCAGGCCCTGGGGTTCCAACGAGTCTCAAAATGAGCTTCAACTGATCAATATCTAATGATGGACCATAAAGGAAAATGCTGGGACAAATCAAAATGAAAAGCGCAATGTTATCAGCCTGTTGAAAGTTAGTTCCTGCCAAGGCCTCAACTGAGAAGCTGTTTTAAGCAAACTGCATTCATTGAATACCCCCTTATAACACAGCTCAGTCTGTACCTAGACAGATGGAACAACTTGTCTACAAGCACACTGCATGCATTGGATCAGCCACTGCATCCTTCACTACCACAGAGCAAGAGCCAGAGCTGCTGCTCCACTGGCAAAGGACCAGTTCACATGCTCACTGTGCTCGCTCAGACCCCGCACCACAGTACAAGCAGTCAACAGGATTAGGTTGTGTTAGTGACAGACAAAGTGAAGCAGGCGACTCACAGGGTAAGAACTGGTATTAAAAGAGTCAAGACCTTCTGTGAACACCTTCCAAGGTAATTCAGCCACTTGTAAAACTCAGAAAGTAAGAAAACAACTGGAGCCTGCTCGTGACCTGCAGCATTGCTCTGCCTGAAGATGGGGCTCACATTTAAAGGCTCTCCGCAGAAAGCTCTCAGGACATCACACGGCAGAGACAAAGAATCTATTACCTACATACCTATCCAAGCTGCCTCTCTGACAAGACCTAAGTGCCAAAATGTACACTTAAGGGAAAAATCCACTAAAGGCACTGGTTTATTTCTAAACCTCACAGTAAGGAAACACAAGGTGTCTTTGGTAAACCATTAGAAGAATGATCTCCCTCCCTCTCTGAATTATTCTCCATGCTGCCCTTCAAAACCTACTAGTGATTTCAGACTATGTCTGTAATGTTTACATTTGCCCTTAAAATCCTATCAAACCAGTCACATATTTTCCTTTCCACAGAAGTAGTCTATTCACTACTCACTGGCCTACTCACTAGACAATGTTTCTTCCAAGATCAATCCCTTCCTCATGTTTTAGCACACAGTTATAACTCCTTGTTTGAGTATGTTGAGTACTGCAAGAACCTCAAAACCCATCTTCTGTTTCTTAAGCAAGCCTCAGTTCCTGCAATACTGGCAAACTCTGTATGAAAGGAATTACAAAGACTTTGCTAAAACCTTTATCTTTTAATGTCAACTCTGGTCTAAAGCTCATCTAAAGCTTTACACATGACATGAATTAAAAGCCCTAGAAATAGTACTTTGTCACAACAGCTGAACTAACCTCTCACTTCTCAAGTTGCCAGCCCAGCTCCAACCTACTTAGGCACTCGAAACCTAAGAGTAAATCCAATGCATCTAGTTGGATTTAGCTTAGCTGCTGAATTGCCAACTCTTAATTGTCAATGCTTAAAATGAAATCAGTATATCCACTGGTGAGTTAGCAGAGGGTGCTATCCCAGCTCCAGTTAGGATAGCATCTAAGCCAGCTCTTCTTCAGGGCCATTTGAAACAGTCCTTAACACAGAATCATTCTTGTGCAAGAAACCCTTGTGCAAATTTCAGGCTGCTGCTGCTGTGCCTCAGAAGTCACATGCCACACCTGTTTAAATGCTTTTAAGACCATGTGTACCAAGTGTGCCAACAATATTGCCGCCACCTCTCTTCCCAAGAAAAGCGCTCCTGGAAGATCCTTGTGCAATATGCTTCAGTGGCTTCTCAGATAAGCAAGAGAAAACACAGAACATGGATTCTCTTGTATGGAGGTTTCATCCTCCTTGCATACTGTGGAACAACTCCGTAACTAATGAAGCAAGTCTCACATGCTGCAGGCACAGCAAAAGCCAATCACTGCTTCTCTTCTTAGGCTCCTTCTATAACCTGCTGAACTGCAGCATTCAGTAACTACACGCCTTGCCACATCCCAGAGCCACAGAACCAACTAGGCTTGAAAAGACCTTTAAGATCATAAGAGAAATGAGCCATAAACAATTAAAAGACAGGAAAAAGACTTAGTAAATACAAAGCAAAAGAAAATACAAGCCAGAAACAAGCATGTGCATGGAGAAGAAAAGCCCAGCATGCAAACCCCAAGTGTCATCAGCAAGGTACCCCCAGTGAGGCTCAGTGATTCCGAATTTCAGAGAAGAACCTGACATCACCAGCAGGCACTGCAGGGCTTTGAGAGCTTACCCAGGCAAAGCTGAGTTCTGTTTTAGCTGCCACCACAAGCAGGAATGAGACGTATCAGAAGAACATGTAATGTCAGATTGGTTAGTTATCAGGGAAGTTTCACACTACTGAAAAAAATAGTCATAAAAATGCTTTTCAGAGTTTAAAGGGAATATCATCAATTGAAAACATACAGAAAATTGGCTAAACTAGTGCAAAGCATTCAAGATACTAGTTGTATTTTACTATTTTATGCAAGTCAGCTTTCCTACTTATTTCTATGAATCAACATTACAACAGTTGTAAAAACATTCAGAATACACATGGTTAACAAAAACTGATCCTGACACAAGACCGATAGGATAACACCCCAAAGCAAGCCTCTAGCCAGGCCTCACATGAAAAGCCTGAAGGAGTCTGATTTTCATTACTTCCACCTTTTTGTCTCTGACTTGTCTTTCCCACAGTCTTGTTGGCCTTCTCCACCTCCTGGCAGAGATCTGCCCCGTATCAGAAATCCAGCTTTCACCCAAGTATTTCCACCCCTAGATCACAACAGGAACAATTCAAATAGTTTACGTTCAGTCTGAAGTCCTGCAGAGCTGAGCCACATTAATCACAGGAGTTTTTCTAAGCGTATCTACAATTGTTTCTTTAAGTCAATGACAGCCATAGTCAGAATCTCTACAGATTAGGTCCTTCACAACTTCAAACTAAATTCAGTGTTAAGTATCAGTGGCACAACCATCACAGAAGAGCACCATCTCAGAATACATCTTCATTACTTACCAGATTAAATTTACAGCCAGCCTGTACAATATATGCATCTCCAGGCCATATAAGGAACTATCTGATGGCCTGTAAATAACATTACACCATTTCTCCTAAATCCCTGGTGAAAGGGCCCAGTGTTTCAACCAAGAGAATTATCTGAACAGGAGAACGACTTGGGGGTGCTGGTTGATGAGATACTTAACATGAGCTGGATTCAGTGTGGGCTGCCAGCCCAGAAAGCAACCGTATCCTGGGCTGCATCCAAAGGAGCATGACCAGCAGGTCCAATGAGGTGATCCTGCCCCTCTGCTCTGCTCTCAGGAGACCTCTCTTGGAGTACTCTGTACAGTTCTGGTGTCCTCAACATAAGAAGCACATGGAGCTGTTGGTACAAGTCCAGAGGAGGACTACAAGGATGATAAGAGGCCTGGAGCACATCCCATATGGAGAAAGGCTGAGAAAGTTGGGGCTGTTCAGCCTGGAGAAGGGAAGCTGTGTGGAGACCTCACAGCAGCCTTCCAGTATCTGAGTGGGGCCTACAGGAATGCTGGAGATGGAGTCTTCATTAGGGACTGTAACAACAGAACAAGGGGGAATGGGTTTAAACTTAAACATGGGAAGTTAGATATAAGGAGGAAGTTCTTACTGTAAGGGTGGTGAGGCACTGAAACAGGTTGTCCAATGAAGTTATGAATGCCCCATCCCTGGCAGTGTTCAAGGACAGGTTAGATGGAGTCTTGGGCGACATCATTTATATGGTGTCACTTCCTCTGGCAGGGGGGTTGGAACTAGATGATCTTAAGGTCCTTCCTAACCCTAACTATTCCATGATTCTATGATTATCATCCTGAGAAAGCTCCACCTATTCTGTCACTATATATGTCATTTTGGAATGTGAAGTTATATAGTTAGAAAATGAATGTCTTAAGAACAAAAATCAAGAAGAATGTCAAAGTTTCTGCTGTCAAACAAGAGTAGTTTCCAGCTTCCTGAACACACAGAATATGAACTCCCACTGCCTCCAACCGCGAAGTGAATTCCCTAGTACTGCAGTGAATTTGGATGTACTGCATCATCAGCTACTAGAGGCATAGAATCAGAGTGGTTTGGAATGGACGGGACCTTGAAGCTCCTCCAGCTCCAACCCCTGCTCCCACGGACAGGGACCCCTTCCATAGAGCAGCTTGCTCCAAGCCCCTGTGTCCAACCTAGCCTTGAGCACTGCCAGGGATGGGGCAGCCACAGCTTCTCTGGGCCATCACCCTGTGCCAGCGCCTCAGCACCCTCACAGGGAACAGCTTTTGCCTCAGAGTTCAGCTCAGTCTCCCCTCTTTGGGCAGGTTCAAGCCATTCCCCTTGGCCTGGCCCTACAGGCCCTTGTCCCCAGCCCCAATCCTGGTTTCTTGTAGCCTCTTTAGGCACTGAACTGCTCTAAGGTCTCCCCTTAAGATGCCTTCTCTTCTCCAGGCTTAATAAGCTCAGGGCTTTCAGCCTGGCTCCAAAGCAGAGCTGCTATAGCCCTCAGAGAATCTTTATGTATGATTAACAGTAAAATAGACCTTGAATTAAGCACATTAATTGCAAAGTCAGCAAGGCAGCAATTGCACAGTGACACTGCAGGAGTAGCAGAGGCCTCAGCAAATCTGTGGGTACAAAGAAACTATTAAGAGCCCAGAAGCACCCAACAGGATCTGCATCAGGAAAATTCCTAACAATTTCTCCCTAAATCATGCATGTATAAAGACTTCAAAAAGCCTTCTGAGGGAGGAAGAAGCTACAACCATTTGTAATGTTACTTCTATTTGCTGCCTTTAGATATGAAGAAAACTGGCGTGTAAACTGACAGCCTGGGACCTTTCCAGATCCTTGGCTAAGAGTTACATGCACAAATAAACTCATAACCACCAACCCTGCTCCCCTTATAGTCCTAACCTCATGATAAATGGCACATGAGTTACCTGAAGTCCGGAACTTACACACAAAACTGTAAGAACTATAGTACTACAAAATTTTATCTATGATGGGAAAGGATCAAGCCTTTTTTTCTTAAAATCTAACCAACTCAGAGCAGAAAAAGCATTAAATTCAAAAGCTTTATCACCATCTGTAAAAGAAATGGAGCATTTCAGGTAAAGAATCACAAGTATCTGCTGGGAGATATAAATTAGTAAAGTATCTTAATATGCCAAAGCGCAAAATGTAGATCCTAACAGTAAACTTTAGTTTGCATTGTGGATATTATTTGTTATAATCTGGAGAAAGATTATGAGATGGAGACAGGCTGAAGAGGAGAAAAACAGATCAAGTTAAAGGAAAAGGGAACTGAAACCTGTCAGAACTGGAAGGAAAACCTCTCCCCCTATTAAAGAGTTTTGGAATTGAGATGCTTTCGACAAGTAACCTAGTGAACAGGAGGCCAGCACTTCCAACACTAGTTTGCTGGGCTTTTTGTCCACCAAATGCTAACATATTTCAATTAACAGATATAAATACTAATTGATAAGTTAAAATAAACAACATGTGATTGAAAGAATAAGCATTGCTAAAAGGCAGGCAATGTTATTTTCTCTGGCAAACAAAATCCAATTTCTTGGCAAAGAAAAACCTTGTTGGCAGTTACGTTACCCCAGTGTGTAGCTGAAGGAACAGAAGCTGGAAGGTAACAGCTTGATTCAGGTCTTAGCTCTAATTTCCTGGGGGAAAATCTGACCAACTCTCCTAAAGTGCTCTTTCGAATCTGCTGAAGTGTCCTGCCCAGCCCACTTCAGTGCAGCAACAAAACACTTTTGAAATGCTGTTATTAGAGGCTGATCTTTCATGTTGATATAAAGGCACAGTGAAAGGAGGCTCACAATCTGGTAACATTCAAGAATGGAAGTGAAACCTAAATGTTTCAGAGCAATATGGCATGAGATACTCGGCACTAAAGCATCTGCAAAGGGGCTGCTTTCAGAGCATTCTACCACGACACAGAGAAAGGCCAGAAGGTATGCTTCACATTTGCTAGAAACCTAAAGTGTGACAGGATTCTTAGCAGCCAGCCTACTCTATGCAGTTATTTTCTACAGAGTCAAAGAGCAACGAATTTAAATGAACGTAAAGAAAGGTACCTCCAGAAACAAACATGCGGGTAGTTCTGGTATGCTAACAGACAATAAAGAGGAATAGAACTGCCTTCTTTCACAGTGGTTGTTTTGCTTGCAACCAAATCATGAACTCACCTCATCAGACTGTGAGTAAAAGAAGCCATTAATTTAAAAACAGGATAAAATCACCCCACAAGCAAACCCAGAAAGAACTTCTACTGTGAAGCTCACTAAAGTGAAGATTCCAACAAATATATTACTTTTAAAGGATACGGTCTGTTCCAGGGAACAACGTTCTTCCAGTCAACAGTTCAGCCATAATGCATCCCACTGACCAAATATCAACTGAACAAAATAAAACACAGAACAATGTAATGCAGGAGAGAACAGTCTCAATAGAATCACCCTGTCCAAAAAGCACAAACAGTTTTATCCTTAAATGAGCTTATGACATTGAAAGGACCTGCGATGCAGTGCAAGGTAAGTGACTCTGCTCAGTAACTGCATCATCTGAGACGTGTCCAGACAACAGAAGTCAAGATCAGGCAGATTTTGCTTCCAGAATGTAATATGTGTTGGAACACCAAAGAACTAGGCAGGAAACTACACTACCAGAGAGGAAGGAACCCATTCAGGATAACCCTGAGGAATGAATTTGCATATGGCCCAATGGAAATTCTACCCAAACCACCACCAGCTATTACACTACAGATGCATGACAAGTCCACATACATGCAAGGGGAAAAGAGAAAAGAATTAAAAACAGTGCAGTATGAAAAGCACATTATTTGCTCTCCTGCACAAGAACTATTCTCAGCCTTTGCTTTTCCTCTCAGTGCCTGATCTAGAAGCATCATACGGAAGCATAGTGTGCTGCTGAGAAGATACTGGAAACTGTGAGGAAGATATAATTGTGAAGGAGCTGCTGAGAAGAAAAGAGAGGAAAGGAAGGGAGATTTATACTTTATAGCATTACTTCACACCTTAACCCGAGATACTTTTCAGTGTATTCCCAGTAGCTTCCTAGAAGCACAAATTCTCCTCATCCAGATACATTTCGTTCATTTTGAAAACCACCATGCTAAGACAGTATTTTGCTGATTGTGATTTTGAAAGTTTGAGTTTAAAGAAGTTTTATGAATGCTATCACAGTGATTCTGAACTTTCTAAGGTTCAGCAGACTGTGGTTCCAACACTCATTCCATGCCTTCCTTCTTTTAATTACCCTCACTGAAACGTAATTCCCATGACTCCCAACTTAGGTGATCAAATGTAAAGCAGCACATGTACAGGATAACCTCTTTTATTGCACAATTCAGGAACTGAAAAGCCTTGTGTTAGTTAACTGTGTTACCTGTCTGGTTGTAATGCATCCAGTTCAGCATGATCTCGGGGGCCCTGTACCACCGGGTAGCCACGTACCCAGTCATCTCATCATCCGTGTGTCGGGCCAAGCCAAAATCCAGGATCTACAGAATGGAAGAGACATCCACCAACTGCTGCAGTGGAACAACTCAAACTAGGTAGAGCAATTAGCTAAGCAGTTATTGGATTGGGTGGAGGAGAGGTAGTGCAGCTGCAAAAGCAGACGATGAAGCACATTTCACAAGCTGTTAAAAGACACCAGAACAGCGTAAGACTCAACATGCTGAATATTGTATGGATACCATGTCTCTAAACCAACTAAACTCAAACCAAATTGTTAACTCTCATTGAAAACACAGAAACGGATACAGGAAAACATCCTTACAGCTGGGAAAGATATTAGTACTTTAGGCCACAAAAATATTTCTGCAGGAATTATTTTGTCCGTTTAGTTCCAAATGACATCCACGTGGCATTCACTCAAATCCCAGTCAACCCAACAGAGCTTGTGATCACACTACCTTTAGCTCACAGTCTTCATTTACAGCCAGGTTACTAGGTTTTAAATCCTAAAAAATGAAACATCAGCATTAACAGTGGTACATGTG
Organism: Agapornis roseicollis; assembly: GCA_002631895.1. Classification (NCBI taxonomy): domain Eukaryota; kingdom Metazoa; phylum Chordata; class Aves; order Psittaciformes; family Psittacidae; genus Agapornis; species Agapornis roseicollis. The sequence goes on from NDXB01013864.1 coordinate 87,267, forward strand.
GTGTTTCACAAGTCTAAAGCAGATTAAAATGCAAATGCAGAGAGAAAAGAGATTCTAACAGGTCGTAAATATTAACTCTCCATACTCGGGAAATTACTTTATCCCAAAGCCTGTGTCACATCTAAGTGAAAACACATAAAAACTTATTGCAACACTAGTGCTGCAGATGTGTATTTAAATAGAGAAGCTATTTCACAAAGATACAAGCCAAACATCTGCAGGAACAGAAACTAAGGATCTTGACAACCACCTCCCACATTTAAACTTTTGACTGGTTAACCCAAATAATGCTTGTAAAATTTTTTCTTTCCTCTGTAGGTGCTGCATTGTAAGATTCTGTGCTACAATTTTAAAGCCCTTGGTTCAGTACAGGAAGCAATATTAGGATAAATACTCACCCTGTGTATTATGTCAGCTGAATGGATGTACTGTAAAGCAAGATGACAAGTTTTATGTAACAGTCCAAGCAGCCTCCTTCATGCTGCCTCACTAGACAATTACTGACCTACCCCATCCCTCCCAACTCAAACACTGCAGCTTGTCTGCAGGAGAAACTGAGTGTGTGTCTGTGGGCAGTGCCTCACTCTGCCTCTCCTCAGGATCACCCAGGGCAATGCCACCCTGGGGGGAACACCACAACTAAACAGAACTGAAGAAATGGAAGATTCAGAGTCAGAGCAGATGTTCAGTTCATCATCTTTCAGACTCTGCCTATAGGTACGTGTAAAAATATCTTCTTAAATGATACCTAACTTTACTATCGGAGCTCCAAAGAGGTATGAGTGAAAGAGCAATAAAAGGTTATCCCATGATATGTTAGGAAAGTTACAGAACTCCCACTATGTATCGATACGAATCTCTGAAAAAATGACACTCATTGTGAACATCCACCTCATACTGATGAGCTACCAACATTCAGGAAGGACAGGGACAAGTACCTTCAGTCCCCGAAGAATCTGGTATATAAGGAACTGCACATGGTCATCAGTGAGTTTTTGGCATTTCACAATGTTATTCAGATCTGCTCCCATCAGGTGTGTCACCAAGTACCTAGGAAGAAAAGAAACAGGCTATGAAGCAATCCCTTCTCCTGGACTAGGATAAGAACTCCCTATGAGGTGCCAGCAGCAGGGCTGACTGTTCCAAAGCATGTTGCTGAATGAAACATGGCTCATGACACTAATACAGTCATGAACTCTGTGTATCAGCAGGCTGATTTCTACAGCACTGGTCAATACAACACACGCGGACAAGTCTGTTGGGTCCAGTAGTTTAGGATGTTCCAGGATCTTTTGTGTTGGAATTCAGAACTGCTCAAGAATGGTGGCAGATGACTTAAGGTGGCAAATGCTTGTGTTATCATCTGAGACCTGATGAAATACATCCGCAGGTCCTGAAGGAGCTGGCGAATGAAGTTGCTAAACCACTGTCTATTACATCTGAAAAATCATGGCAGTCAGGTGGAGTTCCTGACGACCGGAAAAGGGGAAATATAACCCCCATTTTCAAGAAGGGGAAAACGGATGACCTGGGGAATTACAGAGCAGTCAGTCTCACCTCTGTGCCTGGCAACATCTTGGAGCAGATTCTCCTGGAAGGCATGCTAAGGCACATGAAAACCAATGAGGTGCTTGGTGACAGATAGCATAGCTTCACTAAGGGGAAATCCTGCCTGACCAATCTGGTGGCCTTCTATGATGGAGCTACGGAATNTGAAAACCAATGCTTGGTGACAGATAGCATAGCTTCACTAAGGGGAAATCCTGCCTGACCAATCTGGTGGCCTTCTATGATGGAGCTACGGAATTGATGGACAGGGGTAGAGCAGTTGATGTCATCTACCTGGACTTGTGCAAAGCG
>NDXB01013865.1:8018-18274 GCA_002631895.1 Agapornis roseicollis
TTCCCCCCCCCCCCCCCCCAGTAAAACCAGCCTGGGATGAACAAGCTTTGCAGCAGAATGGTTCAGGCAGTGACAAAACACACCGGAGAAGGGGGAAATGATCCACCCAGACAGACACCGGAGCCAGGAAGCTGCTCCCTGTCAACACAAGAGGCTGTTTCTCCCTCAGCCTCACATTTCCATTCAGGAGGAGGAAGAAGAAGGCAAGTTGTGCCCCCGTGCTATGCCATGCAGCTTGGCTCCCGGCTTGTGCGGGCTCAGGGAACCAAGAGCTGAAGTTTTGGGCTCAGAGTAGCGTTTTCCCTGCGGCACGCACATGTGGATGTGTGTGCAATGGGGTACCTGCACCCCAGCATCCGACAGCAGTGCTCACCTCCTCCCACACCCTGCAGCAATGCAAAGAGCCCTTTTTCAGGCACTCAGCTCATCCCAGCTGGATCTCCGAAGCCTTGCTGCTGCTCATCCCATTGGGAGGCTGCTGTTTGGGGATTGACAGCATCCCTGCTGCCCTTCCTGGGGTTGGAGGTTTTCCCTCCTCTCATTCACTGCTTCCAGGGCAAAATACAGGCCTTGATACTGCACTGTGCTGCCTGTAGGATAGATGCCCATGGAAATGTCCCTAGGACAGATGCCACCTCCCTGCAGCATCTCCAAATCCCAACCGGAGCAGATGGGAGTGTCCTCGCTTCCTCCGGAGCATACATTCATCTCATCTAGTGCATTAGAACTCTAATGGGTCAAATCCAGCTGTTCCTTACCCTTGTGTAAATCCAGAATAGCCCCTGAGTGCAACTGGGCCCATTCTGTGTTTCCACCAGGGTCAGGGAGTGGGAGCTGGCCCAGCAGCAGCAGCTATGGAGAGCCTGGAGCCGGGCTCTCTTCCCCTGCACACTGGTGTGGGAATCCTCAAAAGTGGGTTTGTTTTGTGCAGTTGTTTCTGATCCACACCAGGGCAGGGACAGAATCAGTCTCCCTGAGCTGGTCCCACCATTGGTGACTCCAGTTCCTATGGGTCTGACTCCAGCAGGAGTGGGCTCAGGCCTCCTGATTCCAAGCATTGCAATAAATCCTTCTAATACATTCCATGTCAGTGGTGATTTGGTTTCCCTTTCTTCCCCCACCCCCCCAAACCCTCAATAAGTTGGCATTTGAAGGATGCCAGCCTGTGCATTTGGCTGTGCCCATCATCCTCATGACTCCATCCCTACAATGGTCCTAGAGGCAGATCTCACTATCCATATGGTCTTCTGCTGGTGATCGTGTCCAGAATCTGCATTAACTCCTCTGGTCCTCAGGGAGTCACTCAGGGTTTACTCTTGGGTGTAAGATACCAGAAAGCCAAATTATGGGAGAAGAAAGGAGAGGAAGAGGAAGGGCAAAGGGAAGAGGAAGGGTAAAGGGAAGAGGAAGAGGGCGAGGAGAAGGAGAGAAGAGGAGAGGAGAGGAGAGGAGAGGAAGAGGAAGAGGAAGAGGAAGAGGAAGAGGAAGAGGAGAGAAGCACATTCTGTCCTCAGACAACTAGCTTAGCCAAGTGTGGCTCAGCCAAATAGCTTAGAATAAAAACCTTACTTTAGAGGATCTATGTTAGGTGAGACCAACCCCATCCTTCATACCTGTGCAAAGGAAAAGAGCACATCGGTCATATTTCTGGCTATAAGATCCTTTCCTACTCAATGTATGGGCACGTTGGCTTTCCGGTATCTTGAAGCCTAAGCAGACATGCCCAGCTTTAGGCTACTGTGACACCAAGCCTTGGGAGTGCAATAAAAGTCAGGATGCCACCAGGACCACTTGCAGAAGATGGAGAGATGGAAAGCGATGACCTTGGCTGTGCTAATGGAGCGTTGCGCATTGAACCATTGCTTTTGCTCATGATCACAGGGGCAGGATCAGCATGGAACCAATACAGGACCCTTATCGAACACCCTATCAAGAGCTTCACATTCATGCACCCGTTGATCTCTATGGAATCATTTCTGTGCAGCATTAGTGTGGAGAACACAAAAGTTGCTGGGTGAAGTTAGCAGTAGTCGTGTAGTTAGGTATAACCACGTAAACGCGCCGTTAAACATCCCTCCATGCAGTGCTAGTAAGTTCTGAGATTCGTCTTCAGCTACTTCTCTAAAGAGTTTGAAGGTGAAGTTTTGCTGATGCTGCTCCTGTTGCTAATGTAAAACTTTTAATATTAACCTTTTAGACTGGTGTGAGGTGTCAGCTCTCCACAAGTGTTAATTTACTCCCAGTTGGCCGGGAGCAGTAAGACGTTACTATCGCTGAGCTCTAGGATTTGTTTTAGCTTGTTGTTGCTTTCTTTTCCCCAGTCGGGATCTCAAGTTTCCCCCTTTCCCTCCCTATATCTTCTGGGCTGAGATGGTCTGCTTCCACTTACAATCCTTTATTGTAGACTACAGTCTTACTGGTGGTGGCCATTGCGATTTCTGGCTCCAGATGAGATGTCTCAATCTGTGAAACCAAAGAGAAGACAAGATCAGAATCATTGTGCTGCAGCAGGAGCTCACTGGATCAACGAATTAATGTGGAGAAGTACGATATGCAAATAATACCATGTCGATCATGCCTTTTCCGTGTCATTTTAATGTGCTTTACTCTGCTCAAGTCTCAACACAACCCTGTTTGAAGTGACTTATATTACATGAGATGATGCCCGCTCGCTGCCTTGCTATAATATCCCATGAATTATAGAGTGTCTCTGCAAATCAAACATATCCCACCCATCATTTTCCAGGAGACATCTCTCCCTTTCCCACAGCATGGTGCTAGAAGGAGCCTGGTCCCCAAAGCTGTTTGCATCCATAGGGACCAGCCAAGGGCTGCATGGTGACATAAGGAGACACAGCTCCCTCATCCATCTTCTGGACCAGTACTCTACATCCTCCACCAAGGAGGGATCACTGCTAAAATCTACCCGCCTCTTCCTCTGTCTCCATAAGGTCTCCAGCCTTTCCCTGTATTTTCCCTTTCACTGGCTTCACAAGAAGCTCTGAATCCCTCCAAACCTTTGCATCCCTGCGAGCGATCCAGGATGTGCCCATTTCCCACCGCAAGCGAAGATCCCGCTCCCAAGCAGGCCAGGGCACCTTGCAAGCCCAGCCTTTGAGGAACCCTATAGGTTGACTTGCTGCTGTCGCTGACACAATGCTAGGAACCCACGTTAAAATCGAGATGCTTTTGAAAATGTTTAACCTAGTTAGACAAATTAGCAAAAATTTGTGCAAAACAATTTAGGTATTTAAAATATTCAATGTTTTTAAAAACTGGAAAAACTGTTCTTAGCTTTCAGCTGCAAAAACCCAACAAAATATAACATCAAAGCAATCTTAACATGAGGTGCAACATAACCCTTCAGCAAAGCTGTTAAACAGCTACTGGAGCATCATGGGAAATAGCACTTCATTTATTCAAATGCACATATGTCAGGTTTTTGCACCATATGTCATTCCAAGCTATTTACAGTAATAATTAAATCTTAATCAACGTTTAACCTCTGTAAAATGTTTGAAGGGATCTAATCACCCTTCAGACTGCACTAATGAAGGAGAAATATATAAACATAAAAAGAAAATGATGCATAGATAGCACACCAGAAAGAACAGTAATTGCAAAATTGTATTTCTTTTAAATATAATCAGCAAATTATGTAAAGTAAGCCAACGAGTATTTTAAGTGAAGACATCTTGGGTGTCAGAGGTGTGATCAGCTAATTTTGTACTGCTATCCATAACAGATGTAGCATATTTTCTTTTCGTGCCATTATTAGCAACTTCACCATTTCTTTCTGTGCTGAAACACAAAGTGAAGCATTGTGCCGGGGAGAGCACCCAGCGAAGGTGCAGGAGAGGCTCTTCTCACCGACAGGATCCATTTTGAGGGAGGATTAAGTCGGATCTGCCTGGCTCTGACGCAGCTTTTCCTCCTATTGTTTTCTTCCTTTTCTTCCAGGGATGGAAAGCAAAGCTCCGAGGTGTTGGGGCTGCGGTGGTTTCACCATTGGTATGAGAATATCGAGGTGGGAAGTGCTTTGAAACGACCTGGAATTGGGTTATTCAACCCTGAGCATCCACGGTGGGGTTGGTAGGGCTTGGGGATGTGGGGCAGCTTGGAGAGGGCAAATCCCAACCTACTACTGGGAAGCCTCCATGGGAAGCTAATGGAGAGCCACCACAGCCCATCCCTCTCCAACAGGGGCTGGAGAGGTGGGAGCTGCAAAGGAAAAGGAAGGAAGTCACATCTGCCCTGGTGGACCCCACATTAGTGGTCTGAAAGCAAGATCCATGGGGAAACAGTGAGGACTTGGATATACTGAGTCTAGAAGAGAGGAGTTCAAGGGAGACGTGGTGGTATTTGTGTGTGCAAGAGGATACAGCATGGAAGAAAGGAGAAATGTTTCGTTCACGGTCTCTTGGGACACCATTCAAAAAGCATCGAGTAGGATCCAAGCTGAACAGCAGGAAGAGTATCCTAGTGGGAAGGAGCAAAGTATTGCAACCAAATGCTTGGGGAAGGTGTGGTGTCGCTGTGGTGGGAAGTTTTCAGCACAGATTAGATGAAACCCATCAAGAATAGTTTAAGCAGAATTGAGCTTGTCTTGATGGAAGGAGACAGATGAGATAACTGCTGGTAAGTCCTTCCAGCTTCCTCCCATGGGGCCAGGAGGAAAACGGCCTCCTTTCCCTGCATGGCAGCGCTCTTCATTCACAGCAAGGCTGCACACAAGGCTGTTGGAGGGGATGGCTTTAGGAGGGACAGGATTGAGGTGTGAGAGTTCAGGGACAGATTTCAGCGTCTGAGCAGAAGGTCAAGGGAATGAATGCCTCCTGCAAGATGGACACAGGGTCAGGGACTCCTCTGAAGATCTTGAAAGAAGATACAATTGGGCACAGACATTGATTTGGAGCTGGATATCCCTGAACTCACCTAAGCCCTTTTCTGAAGCCTGGGGTGATGTGAAACATTATTTGCTGGGATGTGACTGGTTTCACTGGAGCAACCTCTGAGGATGTGTTCTGGTTAACTTGAATAAAACAGACATCAAAACCTGCTCTAGAGCCTCAGCTCCAGGAGCTCCGAGGGCTGCAATTGCACCAAGGACAGAGGTACAAGTAACTTGCTCCTCCCATTGGGAAATTAAATGCAGACGAGCAAGGAGAAGCATTAGGGTGCTGGGCTCCAGATATTAAGACACAGCCTTACTGTGCACCACTTCAGTCTTTGAATCCCTCAGGGCTTTTTGTTGGAAGGGGTAATTCCACCTATTTTGATGCAGGCTGCTACTCTGGCTCTCCAGCATCCTGGACCTGCTTGGCCACTGTGAAGCACATCTGGAGGCACTGTGAAGCACATCTGGAGTTTCTTGTCCAGTTTCTTGTGTCTCAGCTTCAAAGAAGACCCCACAGTAGGTTCCTTCCTGGTCATGGCCATGCTGGAACCCCTCTAATAGGGAATGCTTTTCATGGAGGGTGCTCTGAGGAATAGGTTCTACCCTGTTGGGGTAGAATCCCACATGGGATGACTTTGTCTTTTCAAACTGAGTGCTTACACGGGACTGGGTTTGAATGGTGTCCATCCTCTTCCTCCTGGTAAGGTAGATCTACCTGCACTGGGGCAAAGGATGATCTCATTCCTTGCTCTGGAACGACAGCACTGAAGTGCTTACTGGAAAAGTAATGACTCCAGAGAAGTCCTGGAGGGACACAAGCTCACAACAGCACTGAGGACACCAGGGTGTAAAAGTACCACTCCAAAAGAGTGCTACAGGGAGCTTGTTTGGGGAAGAACCCCAGCCTTTCAAGCAGCACTGACCACTCTGTATCCTGACATAACTACATGTGTGGATGTCAGGATATAGTGAGGGAGAGGGAGAAGGAGGGAATACTTCATCCCTCTGTGAGGCTACCGAAAGCTTTGCTATAGATGCAGGGAGATCCTCACTGAGGACAAGGCCAAGGTTCATCTCCAAACTCCTCCAGCTCATCACAACACCTGAGAGCCGACACAGGCTGAGGATGCTCCTCTTCCCTCTAGCACCCAGCCAAGTGCATGAAGCAAGAAACGGCATCCCCTGACCTTACTGAAGCAACTGTTTATAAACCAGCATCCCCCAGGTGATGCAGGCAGGGCAACAGCGCTGGCTTCTGAGCGGCATTCCTGACCCAGTGAAATCTATCCCTCCTGGGGAACAAAGCCACCGCAAAGGGACTCGCCTCTCGCCGTGCCCACCGCGCGCCAGCTCTCTTCCCCCCATCCCTGCCTTGCAGTGGAAGCCTCTCTCCTCTCATCAGCACAGACAAGGCTAATTGGGGTGATAAAGAACTGGCTCCGAGTGCTGGCGTGGGCTGGAGGAACAAATGGTGCGGTGGTCACAGCTGGTGCTGCGGAGATGGAGAGGGAGAGGGTGTGAGGCAGGCTCCCGGCTCCCAAAGTTCCGTCAGCCCGTGTTGGATACGGGGTGACGAGGTGGGGGGTTGTGTGTGTGTGTTTTGCATTCGCTGCTGACACGGGTGTAGCGTACAGGCGCGTCCGGTGAAGCAGAAGCAGGCAGAAAGCAGATGCTTTTTGTTTGGGGTTGATACTCATTTCTATCCCAGCTCGGGAAAAGGTGTAGAAAGGAATGTGCTCCGAAGAGTGCAGGGAGAGAGATAGGTCTAGGCACGCTGCCAGGGATCCTGTAACGATATGGAAGGCAGCTAGGGGAGACAGGAGCAGATGGATTTGGCATACAGCTCATCACTCAGCCAAAAAAAGGGAGGGGGGGGAGAAGAAGGGAGAAAGCAGCCAATTTTGGGAGGGGGAGGGTCATGAGGACTGACGGATGCTGTACTGGGAGGTGGGGGAAGGGAGGACCAGGCTGGTCACCGCATCTTCTGCTGCTGCCTTGGCAGTGCCAGCAAGGGGGATGTGATGGTGGCCCCGGTTCAGAGCTCAGGAGGGTTCTCCCGGCCCTTCCAGCAATCCCTCTGGCATCTTCTCCTGGGCCATTAGACAGCAGGGCAATGCCTGAGGGCAGTGCCAAGCTAATGGAGCACTCGTGAAGCTCAGTGAGGTGTAACAAGGACTGTGGTTAATAAATGACACCATAGAACCATGGAATCATTTAGGTTGGAAAAGACCTTCAAGATAATCAAGTCCAACCATTAATCCAGAAGCGTCAAGTCCAACACTAAACCACATCCCTGAGTGCCATGTCTTTTAAACATCCCCAGGGCCGGTGCCTGCAGCCCTGCCCTGGGCAGCCTCTTCCAATGCCTGAGCACCCTGTGGGGCAGGAATTGTTCCTCAGCTCCAGCTAAACCTGCCCTGGGGCAGCTTGAGGCCGGCTCCTCTTGTCCCATCCCTTGTTCCCTGGGAGCAGAGCCCAGCCCCTCCTGGCGCCATCCTCCTGGCAGGCACTTGGAGGGAGCCCTCAGGTCCCCCCTGAGCCTTCTCTTCTCCATCTGAACCCCCCAGGTCCCTCAGCCCTTCCCCATCACCCTCGGGCTCCAGGCCCTGCACCAGCTCCATTCCCTTCTCTGGCCCCACTCCAGCCCCTCAAGGTCTCTCTTGCAGTGAGGGCCCAGAGCTGAGCACAGGATCTGAGGTGCAGCCTCACCAGCGCCCAGCACAGGGGCACTATCCGTGCCCTGGTCCTGCTGCCGCACTGGTGCTGGTACAGACCAGGATGCTGGGGGCTTCCTGGCTGCCTGGGCACAAGCAGCTTGTGTTCAGCTCCATCAACCAGCACCACCAGCTCCTTTTCCACAAGCAGTTTCCAGCCACTCTTCCCCAAACCTGGAATGTTGCAGGGGGTTGATGTGGCCCNCCTGGGCACAAGCTGCTCGTGTTCAGCTCCATCAACCAGCACCACCAGCTCCTTTTCCACAAGCAGTTTCCAGCCACTCTTCCCCAAACCTGGAATGTTGCAGGGGGTTGATGTGGCCCAAATACAGGCCCTAGCACTTCGAACTGTTGAACCTCACACCATTGCCCTTGGCCCATCAATCCAGCCTGTCTAGATCCCTTTGCAGAGCCTTCATATCCTCAAAGCAGATCAATACTCCTGACCATCTTGGTGTCATCTGCACACTTACTGAGGGTGCATTAAATCCCTTCATCCAGGTCCTTGGTAAGGATATTAAACAGAACTGGTCCCAATACTAAGCCCGGGAACACCAGTTGGGACTGGCCACCAATTGGAGTTAACTCCATTCACCATCACTCTTTGGGCTCAGCCATTTAGTTTTGCACCCAGTGAAGAGTACACCCATCCAAGCCATGAGCAGCCAGTTTGTCCCAGAGAATGCTACGGGATATGGTGTCAAAGGCTTTACAGAAGCCCAGTAGACAGCATGTACAGCCACTGAATGGGTCACCTCGTCACAGAAGGAGATTGGGTTAGTTAAGCATGACCTGCCTTTCATAAACCCATGCTGACTGAGCTTGACCACCTTCATGTCCTGTATACATGCTGCATGCACTCAAGGGGATCTCCACAACCTTCCCAAAGTCTGGCTGACAGGCCTGTACTTCCCTGCATCCTCCTTCCAGCCCTTCTTGTCACATTTATTAGCTTCCAGTCAACTGGGACATCTCTGGTTAGAGAGGACATGAAGGCCCAGCAGCTGCTGCTTCCAAGGTGGTGAACACTGTGCACACATAGATGGGGATGTGGGGCACGTCCAGCACCAAGAACAGGTTCTGCTCTGTCCTCAGTGTCCTCAGTGAAGAAACACCATGTTTTTCCTTGGATAATTGAGCTACTGCTCATCAACCATGCCATGGTCACCAGGCATCTCTGCTTGTAACTTGGTGCAACCATGGCATGAAAGCAGCTCTGTACAGTCCTATGGAGGCTTCCTTTTGCCTTCAATCCAACTCTACCCAGAAGCAGAACATCATTCAATCTGGTTTAAGATACTTTCTTGGGGTCAAAACCCACCTTGACTGGCTTTTCAATGGTCTTGGTCCCATGGTAAGGCTGCCTAAATGTTCTTCCAGGTATCTCAGACCTTCTTTTCTTCTTTCAATTGACAGCAGCTAACCCCATGCTGATGGGGCCAAAATCACAGATTGAACCTGTGCTTCATTTTATAAGGCTTTCCAAACCCGGGAGATACACACTGACTGAGCTAAAGATCCCAGACATCAGAATTTAAAGTGCTCTCCGCTAAGGAATCAGATGAGGAAATCCTGTTGGCTAAGGATTGTCTCTTGGAAATGCTACAGCCCTATGGCCAACCGAAGGTGACCTGGTAGTTGAGAGAACACAGGAAATGCCCCATCTCACCCCAAACCAAATCCCAGAAGATGTTCTTCACAAGACGCCCAGCCTCTGGTTAAAGAGACCAAGCAAGAGTGGAGCCACAAGACCTCTCAGTATCCTGCTTCAAAGGGCATCAACCGTCTCCATGGACCACATTAGTCTAAGCTCAGACTTACAGCTTTGCACTTATCGATCTGCTGCACCAGGAGTTTGCTCCTACCAAAAGGTTTCTTCCCATGAAAGGGTTCAAAGATTCTTAACTCTCCTTTGTTACAGTTCATAGAATCACAGAATCAACCAGGTTGGAAAAGACCTTTAATATCATCGAGTCCAGCTGTTCCCCAGCACTGCCAAGGGCACCACTAACCTGTGGCACTGAGGGCCTCGTCTACACAGTGTGTGAACACTTCCAGGGATTCCATGTTCCAAGACACACAAAACTCCTGCTTCTTCTCTGTGAGGTAGGGTATTGTTTGAGCTATTGGTGTTAAAGCTCTTTTCTGGCCAGTTCCCAGTTTTAATATGTAGTTAAAGAAACTATGTACCCCCAAACTGGACACGCTGGTTGAGAGATGCTCTCATGACTAACGTACATGATAACAAATTACTTCCTAGATAACTGATGCTCACTTTGCTGGCCAAACCACAAAGCTGGGGGGAAATGATCATAGAATCATAGAATAGTTAGGGTTGGAAAGGACCTTAAGATCATCCAGTTCCAACCCCCCTGCCATAACCAGGGACACCTCACACCAAACCATGGCACCCAAGGCTTCATCCAACCTGGCCTTGAACACCAACAGGGATGGAGCACTCACAACCTCCCTGCCCAACCCATTCCAGTGCCTCAGCACCCTCACAGCAAAGAATTTCTTCCTTAGATCCAATCTAAACCTCCCCTCTTTCAGTTTGAACCCGTTCCCCCTTGTCCTGTCACTGCAGTCCCTAATGAAGAGCCCCTCCCCAGCATCCCTATAGGCCCCCTTCAGATACTGGAAGC
>NDXB01013866.1:0-14063 GCA_002631895.1 Agapornis roseicollis
CCTGGTCTGTCTTTTATTTGCAGTGTACCTATAGAATCCCTTCTCGTTATCCTTAACATCCCTCGCTAAGTTTAATTCTAACTGGACCTTAGCTTTCCTTACATGGTCCTTAGCTTCCCGGACAACATCCCTGTATTCATCCCAGGCTGCCTGTCCTTACTTCCACCTTTTTTAAGCCTCTTTTTTCCTTTGAATTTTTCTCAGCAGCTCCTTATCCATCCAAGGAGGTCTCCTGGCCATCCTGCTGCACTTCCTTGTAGCTGGGATGCAACACTCCTGAGCTTGTAGCAGGTGATCCTTGAATATCATCCAGCAGTCTTGGGCCTCCCTGCCCTCTAGCACTATATCCCATGGAACCTTATTAAGCAGGTTCCTGAAGACGCTAAAGTCTGCTCTCTTGCAGTCCTGGGCAGTGACTTTGCTGCACGCTCTTCTCACTGTCCTGAGGATCTCAAATTCTACCATCTCATGATCACTGCATCCAAGGCTGCCCTGGAGCGTCACATTTCCAGTGATCCCTTCTCTGTTGGTGAGCACAAGGTCAGGCATAGGGAGATATGGTCAGCAGTTTGTGGAAGGCTACAGTTAGTGTGAAAACATTTTTCAAGTTCCCTTGAACTCAGCCTACTATCAACAGACGTTAACACTAGTTTTAAATTTCTGCAACTAATAGTTCACTCTATCCTCATTCAGAAAAAAACCTTCTAGTCCCAAGCTTGTCTCTCGTGAACATCAATATTGCCAGAGGTAAGAAGGGGCCTCTTGGCATTAAAAATCACATGGTGAAAAGACTACAAATTCTAAGTGCTAAATGAAATGCCAGCTAAGAAATTACAATACACAACATAATTTATATTTTATTATATAAAATGATGCACTGAAAACTTGAAATCCAGACTACCATTTCCTGGATAAATGCTATTTATCACTGTTCCACAGACTTGTACTTATTTTTCATCAATCTTTGTGGTGCAATTTGTTTTGCAGCCCTTTCTAAATAGCAGCCAAATTAAACAAGGGGAATGGCTGCTAACCTTAGCTATATTTTAGTGGAGAAGAGGAGAGACCAGATATGCAAGTGTAATGTCTCAACCCTAGCCAGCAGCTAAGCTTAGCCACTTGCTTACTCCCCAACACCTGGATGGGAATCAGAAGATTCCCCCTTCTCAGGGGGAAGAGAATCCAAAGTGTAGAACTGAGAAAACTCATAGGTTGAGATGAAACCAGTTTTAGAATTTAAATAAAATATAAGGATAAGGGTAAGTAATGAAAAGGAAAACAACAAAGAGAGAGAAATAAATCCCAAAAAATACAAGTGGTGCAAATTAGGACAATTGCTCACCAACCACTGAGTGACTTCCAGTTAGTCCCCCAGGAGTGTTCCCCCTCCAGCCTCCCTCCTAGTTTTGTTACTGAGCATATTCCATCATAAGTATGGAATAATTCTTGGGTCAGCTGAGGTCAGCTGTGCCAGCTATGTTGCCTCCCAACTTCTTATGCATCCCCAGCCTACTTATAGTTGGGGTGAGATAAGAGGCTTTGCTTCTGTGTAAGCACTGCTCAGCGATAACTAAAACATCCCTGTGCTACCAACATGCTTTCAATACAAATCCAAAACATAGCCCATGCTAGCTACTGTGAAAAAAATGAACTCTATCCCAGCCAAAACCAGCACAGCAAGCTGCCTAGCCTCAGGCTATGGAAGAGACTGACACAGGACACTTATTATAGTCATTATAATCATTTGGGTGATATACATTTTGCAACCATTACCATCATCCTATGTTCTAGCAGTCTTTTAAAATAATGAATCTAAGAAATTATAGAAAGCAAGTAACCAGAAGAGAGTGCTGGATACCCAGTTTTGAAAAAAAGACAAGAGAGGAGGCAGGAGTAATTATTTATCCTGTGTTCTGTACCTCCTCTCTGTAAGCTGCTCTCAGCTACATCCTCCTCTGTGGGCTTCTGATTTTAGTTCTCACCTCATGTCCCTCTCTCTCCCTGCATGTTACATATGTGCCTATCTGGAAAAGGTTGTCTTTTATTCTAATTTATAGCCTAATTTATTTTCTCAGTGTCCAAGATTTTCCTTGGTTCTAGGTTTTGGTTGCTTAATGAAGTTCACATGTCCAGTGGTAGAACCAGAAATAACTTGGAGATTCTGGATAACAGTGTCCTGTTATGATTTTTACACCATGACTCCAGAGATACGTGCATTATAAACCATTATCTGCAACAATAGTAAAAATATTGTAGATTTTTATCTTCTTTGGTCCTGTTCTTAGTGTTCATTACAGCAATACAGATTGAACAAGTGTGTTTTCTTCTTTTCCTCTTGGGAATAATAATTATACATTGTTACTTTTCTTTCCTGCACATTATGCTAGGTCTAGCCTTTATACTTTGACACTACATCATATATTTGTCTTAGTCTGTTAAAGCCTAAGGGGTTCCTATTGCTAGTTTAGATTTCAATTAACATTTTTAAACAGAACTAAAAATAGCAGCTGTCATGTTATATTCTTTTCCACCAGGAATGAAATGTCCTCCACTGTCTCTAAACCATAGTTTGTAGGACAATAATCACATACTCTATTTTTCACTGAAAGAACAGGCACAGTGCTTTGCTCTTTCCTCCATTCCCTAATTGGCATTAGTGTTTGCTTGCAGGTTTTCTATTCTAGATTGTGTGACTGGTATGATAATAATATACTTCTACAGATCTGAAAGTGTATAGTTCTACCTAGGATCTCAAAGCACTTAACCCAAGATAGTTATGAGCTGCTACTTCTGTGAAATTTTAACAGAAATTAAGCTCCCAGGAACAGATTTCTCTTTAGGTATAATTATGTTTCATTTCCATAAGAGAAAAATGAACCTAAGATAATGACAACAAGGTTATTATTGTCCATTTGGGCTCAGTGATAAATCTTTTATGTATAGTTAAACCAAGTGCGTTTTAACATTTTGTCACGTTGGTGATCTTGTGTCATAGTAGAAAATAGGCTTGGCAGTCTTTACCTTTATTGTGCAGGGAGAATGGAAAGATGCAGTTGAAAAAGAACAGGGGTGTTTTTTTTAAAAAAAAAACAACCCTGTACTTTGTTCATTGAATGATCTACGAGTCACAGCATCTGGTAATTTATTTATGCCAAGAGTTCATTTTTTTCTCAGCTTTTGAAAGCTAAGACTGACACTTTACAGGAAGCACAACAAAATGTGCCTTCTTTTTTTTTTTTTTTTTTTTTTTTTTTTGTAGAAATCCATTGTATAGAATGTCCATTAAATTTCTGTAAGACCCCTGTTGAGGTTTTCTCAGCTGCAATCTATAGGGTTGTTCTGAAAGGTCTAGATTGTAANTTACTGGAAGCAACACATTTATTGGAAACATTTTACTTGGAAATAAACAGGAAAAAAATATTTGATAACTTTCAAGAGATTCATTATAGACAACCTTTCTTAGCCTCGATGAGAACTTAATGGATTATTTGAATGGCTTGAAGATTATTTTATTAGGCACTTTTTCTCTCCACATGAATATTCTGTGAAGAAACCCCTAAACTATAGTATCAACTTTGTGATACTTTGTGATACTTTGAAGATTTGGGAATGTAGTTTTATTATCACTCCCTGAAAGGTGATAACAGGTCAAAGGTTTATTTTAATGACATGTTTGAGTTGGCTTAGAAACATCTAAATCCAGACTGATGATTTAAAAGAGTTTTAAACTGCCACATTTGGAATTTGAAAAAAAACAAAACCAAAAAAACCCCCAAAACCCTCTGGCTTTAAAGAACAGTTCTCTGTATTTTTTAATGAATACAGGAAAGAAGGATAGCTTAAACTATGACCTTAGAATCACCAGGTATGTGGCCGGACTGAGAGCCGTGAAAAGTGAAATCCTATGTCCCTCAAGCAGGTTCAGCAGTGCCAGCATGCCCCAGCTTGTGCAGTGCCAGTGTGTCAGAGGAAAGAGGTAGTTACCCAAGTTCTGCTCATGGAGAATGAGAAAATTGTAAATTTTAAGGGCAGAAACCACTTGGCATAGGAATTTTGAAAGGTAGAAATTTGCAGGTCGTTCCCAAGTTTGTCTATACTCACTTTAACTTTGCATATTTTGTACCTTAAAATCACACCAAAAGTACATATCTCAAACAATAAAACCTTTCAGTTTATATATTAACATGTTCACAATGCAGTAGTTAATTCAGCCAGTGCATAGCTGCAGATATTAGAGATGACTTTTCAACTGCAGCTATTTAGTCAGTAAATCTGGTGCACATGATACTAATCAAAGTCCACTGAATTCAGCTGAAAGGATTCCATTGATTTCACCAAGTTGTGGATCATGCCCTTGAGCAGTTAAATGCATCTACACACACGTTGATTAAGGTATTGTTTATGGGTTATGAGGATAACTTCTGTAGAAGACATTTTACACTTTCTAACCCTACTCTTGCACAGGTGAAATGGTCAAAGTGTACTGGCATTTCTGAAGTTTAAAAAAATACTGCAGCCTATTCAAATGGCTTTCTTCATGGGACAGCCATGCACTCAATCAGGCCAGGAAACAGAGGTTTAGAACAGCCTAATGCCTATATCTGGCAGTAATCAAAGAAGTCTATTGAAAAAGGGGAGTGGGGGTACGGAAATGGGTGGGAAGAGAGAGGCAGAGGAAAAAGGAGTGGGGGAAATAAATGTGCCTACTGTGGCTTAAAGCACAATAATTTAATTGTCACTATGCAGTCAATAAAAATGTAACAGTGTGAAGGGAGCACGACATAGATTTGCTTTGTCTTAAATGGTATATACTAAATGAATGTTCCCCAACTGAACAAGATTGACTAGTAAATTAGAAGAAAAATTGGTGTTATTTTACATTTTCTGCTTACATACAAAAAAGACATTCATTTGCAAGAAGAAAATTGGAAAATTGCTTCTTTTTCTCTGGCAGTCATTTTTTTAGGTCATCCCAAACAGAGGCAGCAGGCAAATTCTAAAGTGATAGTATGATTCAGTAGGTATCCTGCCTTAGGAAATCAAATTGGTGCGGTCATCACATTGACATGAATGAATATTAGGGATCAGGCCTTACCATTTAATATTCACTTAGAAACAAAGAGATGTATGAGAAATATACAGCAGTATAGACCCTAATACTGCACAGATGGAGTGCTGAAGTTAACAGGGAACC
The DNA here is from genome assembly GCA_002631895.1 of Agapornis roseicollis. Lineage (NCBI taxonomy): Eukaryota > Metazoa > Chordata > Aves > Psittaciformes > Psittacidae > Agapornis > Agapornis roseicollis. The sequence continues at coordinate 5,195 of NDXB01013866.1, forward strand.
ATGAGACAAATGAGTTCTATCATTGCAGACACTGAAAACTCAGCCAAAGTTTGTAAATGATTGTGAAGATGCAGCAACCTGTAGTATGCTGCTTTCTATAAGAATTTTGCATAAAAATTGTCAAATGGTACAGAAAGTGCCATGAGAACGGTACATCCTCATTACAGTTCCAGCCTCTTCATGGGCTTGTATATGTACAATATTATTTTTTCAGTTGAGACCAATTCCCCTCTTCTGAACATGGTAGATGAGGAGATTTAATGAAAGAACATTTACACTCCAAACAATTTGGGATGTTAGTTATGGATTCTTTTTGTCAGCAGGAAATCCCTTTTGAAGAAATAAAAAAGATATGCAGACTACAGTACATTTTGCCTTTTAAAAACTGAGTAAACAAAATATTATTTGTGTTCTGTTTGGCTTCACTGAGAGTATATTAGCAAGAAGATATAATCTAGACAGAAGAAACTTAATCCTGGTGAAGTTTGTTTATTAACACAGAATAAACAAACTTCTTAACATGCTTGTGTTTATCTTTGCTTTTGCTTGACAAAGCTCCCAATTCAGAAGAAAATTCTAGTTCTTTCAATCTAGGGACATCCTTTCTGTCTCCATAGTACTTAACATTTTTTTCTGCTGACTCTTTAAGTCAGCAGCCTCAAAGAAATAACGGTTTTTTTTCTAGAATTAATTCAGTGGCAGGAATCTGAACAACTATCTTTCAAACCTTATATCCCCCAATTACCAGCAGTGCATCTCTATTAGTTTGAATAAAAAGAAGGAGCCATGAGTGGAGAAGGACCAAAACTTCTAGCCACACTTGTTTAAAAAATAAAGAAAACAAATCAAAACAACCAACCACAAAAATCATGTGATTGATACAGTGGCTCATACAATCATTTTTAAAACAATTGAAGAAAGACGGTAGAATTTTGTTTCCTTAGAAAATATCAGGATACCACTTTTCTCTCAGCCCTGAATGCTACTGAAATGAGTTTTCTCTGGAAATGCCTTCATAAATGGAGTAAGATTTATTGAATATTTCTCGTTAAGATGCACTTTTAATTATGTTGTTCACAGAAAAATGTAGAAGGCATGTCCATTGTGCTGAAAGGCAAGAAATTCAAGTATGACTTGAAAACTGCTGGAAAAGATGCAGGATGATTGGAGGATTTATCAACCTGGTTTTGGCACCTCTACTCATCTTTTAGCTTAGTATTTTGAAAGTTCTTTCAAGTGAATATTAGCTTTTTATAATAAACTTTGCATGGAGTGGACTCTATATTGAATTCCTACATTTCAAAGTCCTGCTTCTGAAACAAAACTGCAAGTAATTACTGAAGTCAACAGGAATTCAAAAGTGTAACATAATGGATTACTGACTAATTATATGATAATATGCTCACAGCCTCATTTCTCATTCTTGAGGTGAATGCATGAGGAAGAATATTTGCTGGCCACATTTTGTGGATTCTTACAGGAACAGTAAAATGAGCTATAGCCATTGTTTAGAAATTCTGAAACAGTGTCAGCTGGTATAGATAGTTGAAAGACTTCTCAGTGCACATTTGTTTATAGGACATAGTTTGCAAATTTCAAGGCTTCATGCAGAGATTTCACCTCATATCTGTGAATAAACAAACTCCATGACATATTTTGTAGGTGACTATGTATGTAGACATTTAGTAGTGAAAAAGCCTTTTCTACATTTCCATAAACAGTTTGCATAAATCCCCATAGCTAGAGAATTTTAAAATCCCCCCAATGATGCTAAGTTAGTCACTTGAATGTCAAATTTCTGCAGTGGATCTGCAATGAAATAAATAGGGTCTCTGCCACAAAATGAAAACGTGTATTTTCACATCCACATATAAGTCAACTTCTTTTGTAATAGATGCAGCACATATACATTGAAAAAAATGTATACTTTTTTTTTTTTTTGTACATTGATTTCTGACTACTGGCGTGTTGCATATACACTGTACTCTTACATATATCTAAATGTAGAGAATAAGGATAATATCTATATTATTTCATATGGGAAATAATATATAGTTTGATTTATTTTATGGTAGCATTCTGAATTTATGGCATTAAAGGAGTGTGTAGGCAGGAATAAAACACTGGCAGGCTCATAGTAGCCTTCCAGTATCTGAAGGGGGCCTATAGGGATGCTGCAGAGGAACTCTTCATTAGGGACTGTAGTGACAGGACAAGGGGTAACAGCTTCAAACTTAAACAGGGGAGGTTTAGATTGGATCTAAGGAAGAAATTCTTTCCTGTTAGGGTGGTGAGGCACTGGGATGGGTTGCCCAAGGAAGTTGTGAGCGCTCCATCAGGTTGGATGAAGCCTTGGCTGGCATGATTTAGTGTGGGGTGTCCCTGCTTATGGCAGGGGGGTTGGAACTAGATGATCTTAAGGTCCTTTCCAACCCTAACTATTCTATGATTCTATGTCTTTTTTGGGCTTTACTCAAAGAATGCAAGAAAACATCTTGGAAACTGGATGAAAAAGATATATATCAATTGTGACTGATGGAAATATATCTATTGGTTAAATCAATGGAAAATATGCAAAAAAACATAAGCAATTCCTGACCAGAAAATGCACTTGCTAAGTACTTCTTACACGGAAGGAGAAGCATATCACGAGCGTCTCATGAGCAGCTGACATTCAAGAAATAGCCAGATATATGTTCAGGAGAAGCAGGGAACAATGACAGTAGCAACTCCAGGTCTTCAAGCTACTCTGTTTGCTGGGCTTCCTGTTTCCTGATCTACCTGAGAGAAAGATTTTTTCTTTAAGTCCTCACAAATTTGGCAGTATGGTCCTCTGTCCTTCAGATAGTAGGCATGTCTCTACCTTTATGAATGGGCAGAAATGTGAGGAAGAGCTTTCTTCAGATCTTTGATAGTAGCCCAATAATTTAGGCTATTTGTATTACAGGAAAAAAATTGGAATATCTCAGATATTGCCCTGGGAAAGACTCTAACTCACTGCCACACTTTATGAACTATGACATCTCCAGGCCAACCATGTTCCTCTGATTCTGTCATTCTTATCAGAGGCTGTTCAATGCCTTGAAAGGGAAAGGCAAGGAATAATATAAATCATTGACAGCTGCTGGGTTTTCATATTGTTAAGATCCATGTCAGACTGCACTGTAACTAATGGTGGAATCTATCTAGTAGGAGCTTTCTTCCCTTAGGACTCAGACAAGGAATCCTCCAGGCCAGATTCACAGCTGAAGTCTCGGAAAGCAGCAGTAGTACTAAGTGATAAAGCTGCTCACATCAACATGTGAAGTAGTTCTGGTTTGCATTACTTTAGCATTTTATATAAGTTAAATCCCAAGGGTAAGATGATGGAGAGCACACAGCTGCAGCTTTTCCTTTCCATTTTGGCAATCCCCAGTCCCCATATAAGCCCCCACAGAGCTGTGACTGCCAGGACAAATTAGAAGAAGCAAGAGGTGACCTTAGAGGTGATGCTGGGTCTGTATGAACTCTACCCATTCAGCTTTCAAAAAGCATGTCAGTGAGAAGTGTTCCCAAGTATCTGAAACCAGACTGAACAAAACTGTGGAAAATGTATTATGGGGAACAATTATGTGCTACTAGAGGATTGGATTAGATGACCTAATGGGACTTTTCCATTTCTTATTTCTTTGATACTTTGATTTACATTTCCAAATGCTTTGGTCCCTGAGGAACAGCAGTGAAAAGGAGTTGACATGATCAAATAGTCAGTAACACTGCTTTTTAACTTTTAGTGGAATATTTTTTTTCAGTATCTCTTTGCCAGATATGTAAAAAATGCCACAGAACTATGTATATTACATTGTGAAATATTAATGCTAGCTGGGAGTGCAAGGCTGATGTTGGAACTGACTAAAAAACTGTGCACTTGACTGTGCCAGTGAAAGCCAAGATGACAGGTTTTATTTTAATTTAATAAAATCTGAAGGTAGTACTGTGGAAATCTGGCCAAGGCTGCCTGGCAGACTGCCTTAAAGGGAGTCACTGATAGTTCCTTTCCTTTTTACTTTATTAGGTTCACCATTTTCCCGCATTTAACATAAAAAAAGTAATTTCCCAAATAGCAGGATTCCTCAGTTGTTTTATTCTGCTCATTTAACATCCACATTTTACAAAACTTTTTATTGAAATTAGGGTCCCTAAAACTCACAGCATGAAAAATCTGCATTTTACTAAGCGATTTCTTTTCTAAATTCAATATGATACTGAAAGTCAGAAGCACCATTTAATACCTGCCACTATGGAGAGATGATGGAGAGTAGTAAATACTCTCAAGACCTTGAGGGGCCATTTATAAGAACGTGAGGTTTAAGATTTGGTTGGTTTTTTTTTCCTTCTGTAAGGTTGTAGGTATAGGAGACTATCTGTCAAACTGAAGGGTGGATTAAGAACCACTTGTAAACCAGTCTTCTAATCAACTATTCAATAAATAGTGTTTTATATCCATTTTTAGCTAGGAAATCAGCAGTACAAATTAGTAGGAACACTTATCCAGAATAATCAGGGCCAGGCTAAATAGAATTTACTGCTTATTCATGTCTTATCTGACCCTCTGTTTTATTTCACCCAACAAAAGACTTATAGCACCTTCCCACCTAATGACCCTGATGCTACCCATAATCTTGTCCCAGAGATTTACAGCTTCCTGTAACCCTCAGATGTATTACTGATTTGTTTTCTATAAGTCAGCAGTTTCTAATCTACTTCATGCCCAATACATTCACCCCAATGTCTGCTGTATTAAGTTTCCCATCCTAGAACCCATGTGTTCCTTCTGAGGTGCAAGGAGCATTGTTTCTCTTAAGTAAGAAAGCTTATATGAATGTGCTTAGGAAAGTCCTACTCTCTTTCCAAATACTTAATCCTAGAAAGTCTTAGGAACCATATAAAACAGGGAAATATTTGGACAGGGCCTGTTCTCACAAAAGTCTCACAGACTGTCTCACAGACTTTTGCATTACCCTAGCACCCCTTTTCTTTAACGTCCTCTGGCAAATCCACTCTCACAAGGCAATATCCAAATGCCTTATACTTTCCTTACTCTTGAGAAAGTGATAATTGTGGTCCTCACTCAAGCAGGTTTTGTTGGTTAGAAAATATATTCCACAAAATCATAAAAAAGAAAGTGCAATGGCATATTCAAAGTCTGTGAACAATCCCTAGTAATAGATGAGGAAGAAGCAAATCTGATCTCAACAGCCTGGAGTATTGCTCCAGTCACTTGCTCGGCAGCTGTAGTAAATAGAGTAACTGGAATGGCTGAATCAATTTATTCATACTGTGAATTCATTAAGCCTCAGAAGACAGCCTGTGGGCAGGGTCTTCAGTCTTGTGAGGTTTGATATGTTTATTCATATTGATGGATTCACCAATGGTGAGCAATTTTACTATTCATTGAAATTGCTCTTTCTAATAAAAAATAATGTGCTTTCTCAGATCTTTCACTTTGTCTCAGTTAGCCAGAATGTGTGGATTTAATAACCATTTACAACATTGATTCCAATCTGGATAAAAATCCTTACAACCAAAATCAAGCCATTGAGTGGCATTATCTCTTCGACATCATGATACATGCTGTATTGAACCTTGCAATGCTTCATAGCCAACATAATGGGATGACACAACTGAAATTGAATAACAGACTACCTGTAATTAAATTGCAGCTATCAGTGTGAATGCCATCTATTTAATACACAGAGCAGAAAGTGAATGGAAGCATGTAAACGTGTTTGTAATGTTTACAGCAAACCAATTAAGACTTCAGGTTCTCTATTACCAGCAATATCACTCATCTATTCAAACCATCAGTAACTTCCTTTAGTGTTCTGTATTTTGACTGCACACATAAGACTATCTGGTTATTCCCATATCAGCTAGCAGCAAATGACTCCAAAAGTAATTTTATTCATTCATATCTAAATGTTAATTATTGTACTTTACTTTCTGGTGATTTTAAGAAAATAGACCCTTAGTATAAATTGTCATAATTTTGCTGATATCAGAAACAGTTCCTAGTATCTGAAAACTTGGCCCAAGGCCACAACATTTAAATTACAAGTTTTAGACAAATGTAACTAGAGTTTAAGAACAGGTAAGAAAATTCTAAACCTTATAAGGTGAAAACAACATGTTCCACATGCATTATGCTTGGACATTATAAAGCTCAGTAGTAGCAGCAAGGTGATATAGACCCTCCACCAGTATGGTCATAAATTCAGCCTACATAAAAAGCAAAGTACTTTCCACTGTAGCCATGAAAGCATTTACAATAATTTCTTCCCTGTGTTCTTCCCTCACAAATGTATGAAAACAACTGCTACCTCAGGAAAGAGGCCAAATTGCTCTCTTCAATTGCTTGGAAGGGATAAGAGATACCAGGCTGACACCAAAACCAAACAGATACAACTTTTAATGACATTTGGGTACCTGATCTAATCAAGGGTATTCAGGCTGAAAGGATCACTTTTATTACCTATATATGGGAGAAGCTAGCTTGGGAACAAGCTATTTTGTGTGTCCTAACTGTGCCAGACAACCCAAAGTGAGGTGTAACATACTTTTTGTGATGCATTTATTGTGGGGAAGTATTAGTTTTCCTCTAATAACAATCTTTCATGACCAAGAATTTCACCTTGAAATAAAAAATATACATATACTGAATTTTGGCACATAAGAAAATATTTTAAATAACTGAAAAATAGGATACATAAAACAGACCATCTTCCATTTTAAGCAGTTCTGAGATGTGTTAAAAGCAATCAGTTTTTTGCAAGAAACAGCGAGAACCTTGATAGAATTTCTGCACACTTCAGGAAAGGAAGTTGTGGATTCAGCTTTTAGTTTACATTCTATATCTGAGTGCAAATATAAATATAGCAGATGATCAGCTTGAATAATCCACTTATTTCACTGTTAACCTGGATGAATGGACAATCTGATTATTGTTCTTTTGCTTTGAACTTCCATCATATTTCAGATTGTTCTTTAATAAGAATTATTTTTCAGCACTGATGATCTTCAGACTATCTATGATCAATTTATTTTGAAATGTGAAAATTATAAAAATGAGAACTTAGTAACTACACTATTTTCTTTAAAAAAGTTTTGTAGGTTTGTTTGTAATAAAATAATAACTATTTTTTTTCCATATATGGAAAAATACAGAACTGTACATTTCAGGATATGAATCTGACAAGCCATTTTTTGCTTTTTCCTCCAATGTAAAACTATATGTTTTATAATTTTCTAAATTAAAATTCATTCTTGCATGAGCACACTGTACCAGTAGATCTTTAGAGGATAACAGCTGAAGAGGGAGACCCTCGAAAAATGTAATGCATATGGCAGATGCAAGTCAGTTTATTTTACACAGTTATATATGAACATGAATTGAACTAACCTTTTTGGAAACAATTTTAAATTGCCCAGTGCATCAAGAAATAACTGGCTTTCTAGTCCACAGAAGGTTTTTAACTGATGTATTCAAAGACAGCTCCAGTCATACGAGAATGTTCAAAAGGTTTCCTTAGGAATGAATAGTTAATTTAAGTATAAAAGAAAAATGAAGACATTACATCCATCATATCTGCTGCTTTGCTTTATTTTTCCTGTATCTAGATGCAATTTTATTTATTTCTCTATATACCCATGAAGAGGTCTGTTCATTTCTCCTGGTTTTATTCCATTACCCCATATATCATCAAAGCCAATCTAACTTCTACTAAAGTACAAGTCTGGGAATATTCATGATGAAAACATGAGAGCTTCTATAAAGATTCTTTAAAGGTTTTGATTTTTTTTAATATTGTATATATGCAATGAATTCCACATTAATCATAAACTTGCATGTTTAGTAAACATGATGTTTTTAATAAACTAATAAGAATGTTTGAGTTATATATAGAACACAAAGAATGTGCCATGTATTTAATGATTATTGTTGTGGATTGTTCCAAAATGTTTTCTGCAAAATCTAAGAACCGTATTGTAAACTCTTTTGCCCAAGGAGTTTTATTAAATTCAAATGATTCAAAAGCATTTATATGATGTGTCTGGGCTGGATACTTTAGACAGAATAGCAATAGGAACATCATGATACGCTGAAGTGGGCATTCTTTAGTTCATGTTAATGTGAGGTCTTCAACTGCAATAGCTTAGTTACCCTGCTAGTGAGGAATCCCTATTCTGAACAGAGAGGCAGAGGCCTTTTTTTTGTAGCCCAGGCTAAAAAAACTTCATCAGACTTGCCTACTATTCCAAAGTATCCTCACTACGGGCTTGATTTTACTTAAAACGTGTATAAATTTACTGTTATCCATATGGAACAAACATCACTGAGGAAAGTAGGCAATTCCAACCTAGTGTTATCTTTGGATATGCTAAGCCATTTTAGCAGCTGGTGCAAGTTAAGTTATGGCAGTTATATTAAATGATGTCAATATACACTAATTTAGAATGAGTTCCTTCATCATTAACATGAGTATTTTAGGAAACCAATTTAGAGCCATACATTATGTAGATTCTTTTCTCTACTCATAATCTCCCATCTGATATTTGATTAGGATATCGATTCCCTCTTATTAAAAAAGAAAAGTAAAAATCATCCCACTCACCTCCTTTTACCCTCTACATCCTACAGCTGTAGAATTCCACCTGGATTAGCAAATTGATTTATTGATAATAAACACATTGATCTTCTTTGCCCTTCTGCAAGCTGTATAGCTCAATTTCTCTATCCCCAGCTTTTTTCCTCCACAGAAATTTTTAATATTAGCTCCTCTCTGCTGCTGGCATTACTTTTTTTTTTTTTTTTTTTTTTTTTTTTTTTTTT
>NDXB01013866.1:35287-51798 GCA_002631895.1 Agapornis roseicollis
TTTTTTTTTTTTTTTTTTTCTTGTTGTTCTTTCTCTTATTTTTTACATGGTGTTTCAAATTAACTACAGAAGATGGTAAAAGTCTTATGGAATTTATCCACAGAGACATTGTGTACTTTATCAGAACTCATTGTTTTTCAAAACTTCTACTTAGCTGTGAGCTAATGATGAAGGTCCATCTTCTGGACCGTGTCTCACACGTATGAGAGATACATGTAAATATAGACTTTCTGAGAAAACACTTTGTTTTGCAGTCACACTTGATTAAATCTCTTAGTTAACGATAACACATTGTGAAAGGCAATTAATGAATTGGTCAGTATGTACTAAAAGCATCTTTCCTTTTTCTGCATGTTCCTTTCACATACCTAATAAATTATCTCAAATGGATCAGCATGATTTGCTTACCAGTCTTAGGCTAGAATTTAAGATGCTAGTATTCTGAAAAATCATTAGTATCCTGAGACCCTGTACCTGATGTATTGCCTCTTTTCCAGCCCTGTTCTGCCTTGGTGATAGTCAGAAAAGTCACTCAAGATGAATTGCTCATAATAAAAGAGAGTGAGCTGGCAAGTCTTGCCCTGTCTGAAGAAGATTTCAAGCTTCTACAACAGATGCCCCTTCTTGGCTCTGAATAACCCACTTTAGGTGCCTCTGCACACGCTGTTAGACAGAGCTTTTGTAGAGTGTATGGAGAAATGCAAATCCCACAGTTATGATAGGATGTAAAGGTAGCGAGGATTTTTAAGTGCAGGTTGGCTTAGTACTTTCTTTGAAAACATACTTAATGTAGCCGATAAGAAGGCTTATGGAGATATTTTATTATTTAAATGTACATAAATAGCAAAGCAATTTATAATAGTGCATTACAAATCCCCTGAGTTCCCACCTACATTCCAGCTCTCACAGCTCTTCCCATTTTCTAACTGCCTGGGGAACAGTGGATCTTGCCATATCAGTAATCTGATGACTGAAGTGTAACACCACTGTTTCTGACAACAGAAGCAGGTTAACCTGTGACAAACCTGAATTATATTTTTAAAATGCCACCAAGTTTTCACCAACTCAACTCATTAGCTAATTTAAGTGCTTAGTAAAATAATTGGATTTGACATTTCCAATGTGTTGTTTATATCACAGTGTAAGCTCCTCCTGTGGAAACCACTATATACATTGATGAGGAGATCTTGGGAAACTAACTCTGGACCCAGTATGTGTAAATGTTATAAATCCAGTATGCAAAAAATACTGATTTGTTGAGATCTCTGGAAATATTTTTCCTTACTGCATGAAAGATTTGTTTTAATATTTCCATGTTCATTTCCTTCTAAGTTCAGAGGACTAAATATAAATATGTAGGTTGATATCTATCTATTTATGTGCCCCTGTCAATGCTACAAGAGCAATGTTAATCATTTAGGAATGCTCAATGGCGATACATGTTACTACAAAAGGTCATTAGAAGTATTCTAACTTAAAAGCAGTTGTAAATGCCACAAAAGTCAAGCCAGAGACAATTTATGGCACTAATGTTTATAGTTTTTAGTGCTGCAGTGAATTCCTGGGAATAATATGTTAAAATTGTCAGCATATATATTGCTGTTGTTTTCCAGAATTTTCTGGTTAAGAGGAGCTGTCTATCTCTTTGAGAAAATCCTTGACTTGGCTAATTGTTTCTCAGGGAGATTCTATATAAGAATATTGCACTGTAAACAATTCATTTTCCGTGCATTCAAAAGATTTTTGAAAATTGTCCACTATTGGCCATTACTATAACTTTGTTATTTAACTCCTTCAGTGATACAAAGGGAGGTGGAAAGCCTGATAATTTGATTTCTTACAGAAAGTATTCACAGGACCCAGGTCTGATTTCCAGATGACATAATGGAAGTTAATGCAAATATTACTTACAGGAGTTCTGCAGTTGCTTAAATTGTGCTCTGCAGTTAAATTTGGTGCCATTAAGCCTCAGGACTAGGAGAGAAAGTTTTTTTCCCTGAAGATCAGATCAGAAGGGAAGACTCACCATGATATTCCTGGTTTACATGTCAAAAAACCCCTGAAATCCAGAATTTATCCCTACATTATGTTTCTTCACAGAATTGCATTTTCCAGACCCACAGGTAACCTGTAGCTCCTGCTATCTGAGCTATCTGCTAGAGGATGCATTCATCAAGATAAATGGATTGCTGTTTCTAGAGGTGTTTAGTTCTGTGTATAAGAGACCATCTGTTTTCTGATAAATGTTCTTGCTCATATTTGTGGGCAGGTTATTTTACTTATGCTTTTAAGCTTTGCTTCATTTTGTTGAGTTTGTTTTGGCTTGGGTTTTTTGCTTGGTTTTGTTTTTAAATGCATTTAAATAAACATCATAACAAATAACCACAATCTAAAAATGGAAAGCAACTGACACAGCCCTTTTTTATTTTATTTTTTTAATTTTTTTTATTATTATTTGAAAGTTTTCAGTTGCTTTAACTCTGTAAGTTCTTGTTTGTTTTTATCTCCTACATTTTTGGGTGCAAAAGGAAGTTTGCTATGTCTTTTCCAGAGCAGTCCATGAGCGCACTCTCTGTGTCTACCTGTTAAGGGCTCTAACTTTCAATCTATCTCCCATGAAGTTCTTGCTCACCAAAAATGATTAGAGCTAGCCAGAAGGCATAGGTTGTGAGGAGCATGGAACAATCACTGAACACAACAGTCACAGCACAGGGATGGCATAGAAGTAAACACAGAAGGGGTAAGACTACCCAACTTTTCATGGTGGATAGAAGAGAGAGTAGTATTGATGGTTTTCTTGCTGCCAGAACACAGGGGCCCAGGAAAAAAAAAGCTGCAAGTTACTGCTGTTTGCTACATGAATGAATAGTGTTTTGCACTAGGAGATTAAGAATGATGCATTATGGCCATTGATCGTACTTATTAAGGATTTTTTTTATGAGCAACATAAACACAAAAGATAAAAAAAAAACAACCAACCACCCAAACAAAAAAAAAAACACCAAAAACCAAAAAAAAAACCAATTCATAAAACTATCTCATCTCTAGTTAAGATTGCATTGGAATCCTATATCTTGCCATAAGGAACCATAACACAATTAGTTAAATACATAATGCAATTAGTTAAATACTTATAACATCTGTCACATATGTCCAGTAATTGACAGGAATCACTACATAAGTATTAAAAAAACTCTTGGTAGATTACATTGAAGCGGCTCATTGCTAACACTTGTGTTAATTATGACTGGATAAATAACATTCCTTTTGTTTCTTAAAAAGATAAACATAATTCAGAGGTAGATCAATCATCTGGAATAGCTGTAATATATATGAATTTAAAATTTACAATTTTAGAATGTCCCCTAATATCCTCTTTGAGATGAACATTTCAGCAAATATTCCTGTGAAAATAACAATCCAAAAGAACATTTACAAAATGTAATCAAAAAGGAGTAAACAGAGACGATTCAGGTTCACCATGAGCATATTGTCAGTACTTACCAAACAAGGAAACTTACTTATTATCGTTGCCATTATGATTGTAACAAACATTTATGGAATTTTCTGATGTATTTTCCCAGAACAATTTCTACAGCTTGGCCTGCCTAAATATGCCTTCTGAAAGAACATCAGGAGCTTCCTGGGGTTTTTTTTTACATTGGAACCAAATTTTGCCAAAATTTAAAACATTCCAGTTTTTATTTTTATTTGTAAACTCTTTTGAGAGAGTTTCACAATCCCACTTTGAAATTCAGCATGGAGAAATGCCTTGAAAAGATAACCGTGTTTCTTCGGTGAGCACATGCAAAGAGAGACGGTAGCTAAAAGAATGCTTTAGCTTTGTCTCTGAACTTCTGGGTTCATATATTTTATGCAATGCATTCCTGTATTTGGACTTAAAATCTTGACTTATCTAATACACTTGATGTAAAGGAATCATGTGCACTGGAACCTCTTTCCTCTTTACATCCCAGTCCTCATTTCACGTAATAATTTCTTACATTTAATTATACTTCAAGCAGGCAGAAATTAACAAAAACATGTAAACCTAGTTGTATAGAAATTTGATTCTATTTATTTTCTTCATTTCAATAGAAATAATGTGGTACATATGTTAGTTATTGGTTTTGACTGCTCCACATGTTTTATGCCTGACAATAACAAGTTTGCACCTGAGAAGTTTCTTTCACTGAAGTGTTTGTGTGAAAGAGAGAGAGATTTTGTGTACATATTATACAGGAGTTAAAGAGAAGTTTGTTCTAACCCCAGTAGATTATAGAGTAGTACCAAACACACGGAAAGAAAAAAGAACCAGAGAAATAGCATAGCACAGTTTACTGGAGCTAGGACAAAAGCTCTCTGGAAATAAAGCAATCCCCCAAAGTAGCACACAGCCTCAATGGACTTAAAATTGCCAGATTACATCAAATATTTTCTTTTCATATCCCTGGAAGATTCCTTAATAAATCTGGTATGACCATTCTGTCCATGGTGCATATAGTGCAGGTCTTCAGAAAATTGTCTTGTAAACCTGAGTTTTCCCCTAGTCCATTACCCTTGAGAGTTCCTCATTTCCTTCAGTCTGAGGCTGAATAACACTGGGCTACTGAGACTAACTTGAGCTCTAATAAAGAATAGTCCAATGTTTAGATTTACTCAACCATAAGTGAAATATGTGGCATTCTGTTATATACATATACACAATGCCACCCCTTCCTACCACAGCTTCACTTTCTTACTTATTGCTTCAAAAGCCCCCTACATTTTAGTAGCCTCAGGCATAGGGACAAACAAAACTGATTCTTAGCTCTTATTCCCATGACAGGGCAAGTATATTGCTTGCTCCTATTAACATGATTGCCCTGGCACATAGTAGGGCACACATTGGCAGGGTTTTATTTTCATGAAATCAAGATGCAAAGAAGTGCTTGCAAAGCTTGCAAATGTGTCTTATTCTTAAACTTGCTGTTGCTATTAGCTAAGACTTGTCTCAGTCCATGCTTTTGCTTGCAATTTCATAATGATTTAAAATCTTTTGGTTTTAATTAAAAGGATTTTTTTGTGAAAATTCAAATGGGCAATATATGGTGAGAGATAAACAGTTCCTCAATTCAGTCATGATTTTAAAAATAAAAATAAATCATGACTCCATTTCAACCTCAAAGCAAAGTACTTTAAAATATAATTCTTATATCATGTTATTTAGATTAATTGTTGGTAATATTGAAAACATCTTGTTTTATGAGTAGAAACAGGTATGGCATATGACAATTGGGATTCATGGTCTGCTGAGTAAAATAAAAACAAAATCACCCTTTAGCACAAGAGCTAGCCAGAGAAAAAATAATCATCTATAAATAGGATGTCATAAATATATAAAAAAATGAAGTGTACAATCTCAGAATATGGAAAATAAGTGTAAGAGAAAACTACAAGTAATTTTTCACATTTCAAAAAGCCAGGTAGTTCTTTCTGATGAATTATAAGATACTAAAAGGGTTGAAGTTAAATTCCTTGGATAATTTCTGTGCTTATTAATGTAACACTTGGCTTAGAGTATTTTGTGCAGTTCTGGTGTCCTCAACATAAAAGGGACATGGAACCGTTGGAACAAGTCCAGAGCAGGCCACAAGGATGATCAGGGGACTGGAGCATCTCCCATACGAAGACAGCTGGGAAAGTTGGGACTGTTCAGCCTGGAGAAGAGAAGGCTGCGTGGTGACCTCCTAGTAGCCTTCCAGTATCTGAAGGGGGCCTATAGGGATGCTGGGGAGGGACTCTTCGTTAGGGACTGTAGTGACCAGACAAGGGGAAATGGGTTAAAACTTAAACAGGAGAGGTTTAGATTGGATATAAGTAAGAAATTGTTTTCTGTTAGGGTGGTGAGGCACTGGAATGGGTTGCCCAGGGAGGTTGTGAATGCTCCATCCTTGGCAGTGTTCAAGGCCAGGTTGTACAAAGGCTTGGGTGGCATGGTTTAGTGTGAAGTGTCCCTGCTTACGGCAGGGTAGTTGGAACTAGATGATCTTAAGGTCCTTTCCAACCCTAAGTATTCTATGATTCTATGATTTCCTAAGTTCTAGTAATAAAAAAAAGGAAACACAACTTTAAAAACTCTTCCATAAGACTACAAGAAACAATTAATTTTTTATTCCTAAAAAGTATTAGCTACTATTCTTTCATTATTGTAGTATACATTCTTCACTTCAAAGAAGAAAATTTTTTTTTATTAATACTTATTTTTCCTCCTGCATTCAAAGATATGTTCCATTATTTTGCTGAGAATTAACTACTCTACATTAATGGGTTAATAAAAGTAGACATTGAGTATATTTCCTAGGAGTAGTTATGTTTTTCTTCTGGGTAGAACTTTTACACATACGCAAAAAAAAAAAAAAAGTTTTAGAGCTTTGTTTCAAAATAACCTTTTATAAATTTCCACAGACCCTTTAGGGCTCTTGTTTAACAAATGTTTTGCTAATGTAAAAGTAAGTGCTTGTACTTCAGAGAAATCAACACTGTTACTACTAAAAAGCTTGTTTAAGTACATTGAACTGCAGAACTGGCCTCAGGTATTCAGCTACTGAGAAGGGAGTATCAGAACAGAGATGTGCTGAGGGAAAATGCAGAGACAGCTGCACTAAACTAGATACTGGATGAGGCCTTCAGATAAAAAGATAAAATAATGAAAAAAATTCAGTTGTGTAAGTAGCTGAGGTGATGATTGAAAATTAGTCTGATAAATAGCTCTGGTCCGAAACATCCAGCTGAGATACTCCAAGGAAGAAAATGCAAGTCTAACATTCAGAAGATCACAGTGGAAATCTGTCTGTTCTGGAGCCAACAAGAGTTTTGCAGTGAGGTAATTTAACAACTTGGTAGTCTTCCCAAATCTGCTATTTGCTCATAGTATGATTAGTTAATCCAGTAAGACATTTCAGTGAGCTGAACAACAATTAAGTTGTGACCTAAACTATAATTTCTTATGTGGGCAATGGGGAACGGTAGTCCTATAACAATGAAATGTCACTGTTGATACATTTAATAGGGATGTAATATCTCTATCCTTCTGTATCCCAGTTGCAGAAGCAGAAAATTGAAGGAACAGAAGTGTGTTTTCTTTGCAAAGGACTCATATTGGTATTTATAAATCTGTAATATCAGATTTATATCTATCCTTAGTTCAGCAAGACTTAACAAAGTAGATTAGCCCCAGGAAAATGAAAGGCTTAAAGTATAATTAGTGAATTAAAATCACCCAAAAATAGGCTTTAACACACAAGTATGTTTTATGGTTTGCTTTGTATATCCATACAAATTCAAGTACACATTTGTTCAGAATGCCTGTAAAAAAGCTAGACAGCTCATGTTCCACTTCATCCTTAAAAAAAAAGAGATGTATAGAATTTAATGATGCATAATTTTGTGCTGTTCTCTGTGCAGAGAGAAGACATGTAACTACTCACTTCCAGATCAGGAAAACAATACTGTGTGTGCAATGCTAAGACTATAGAGGAAACTAAATCTAATAAAATAGTAGTAATGGGGGACTTCAACTGCTAGTGTATAAACTGGTCATATGTCATATTGGGACGAGGTTTAGGAAGCAACTTCTTGACATTTTAAGCAATTGTTTCTTGGAACAGCTTGTTCTAGAGCACACAAGGGGAGAGGTTATGGCCCTAAGTAATACACAGAGAGTTATTTCAAGAACTATAACTGAGCCACTAAATAATAGTGCCCAAAACGCAATTACATTCAGATCCTTGTGGGAGGGACTGTACAATAACCTGACATTAAACTTTAGAAAGGAAAAAATATTAAGTATAGGGAAATCACTACAAAAAAATCTTACCAAAGCCAGAATACACAAAGTTGTAAAATAAAAGGCAAGCTAGAAAATTGCAACTGTGGAATCTGCAACATGGCAAACACTCACCCACCTGGCCTTAAGGGTCTCTGAAGACATAAGGCCTTCCTTAAACAAAAGTGGAAGTGGAAAGGATTGATACTATTAGAATGAAAGCCTTTTTTATTGCTGTGATATCAAAGATACATCTTAATAGTTGATATAGCTACATCCATTTTTATTCATGGCACTGGATTATTCATAGGTCTTTCTCCAAAATGTAATGATTCAAAGAAAACTCCAGGAACAAACTTACCAACAGTTTTCAAGCTGACAAGCAGGTATTCTCTATTGCAGTGCTGGGAGACACGGGGGATAGCTCCTCCTAATGTTTCCCCGTATTGCTACACAAGCCATCCTTATATAGTCCCTGGGCATACATACATATTCATGAGGCTACATATGGATTAAATCATTTTCCAGAAAGTTCCCTGCATGCATACAGAATTGTGATAGTGGTCTCTGAGGGTCCTTTTCTTCTTCCAACAATCTTCATCACTCCTGGCAGCCTTTGAAGCACACGCAGTAGATGCTCATACTGGTCTAATTGGTTTGTTAGCACCAGAGATATAATAATCCTCCTATCCTCCTACTTATCAGTTAGTTTAACTGTAGCCCATCCTGGACACCTGCCCTTCCCAGATACTCCTTAACCCTGTGTCCTGTTCTTCTAGACTGTTTTTCTTAATGTCTTTATGTCAACTACAACGATTTATCTTGTACAAGAATTCTCAGTTTATTCTCTAGCTGTACTCTGTTTTTTTCTATGTATCATGCACCTCAGTAATTTTCCATTGCTACTGTTACAAAGCCATCAAACTTAACATTACTTAAAACTAATTCTAAAGGTTTATATATTCCATTTCGTGATTTTGTGCCCCCTTCGTTTCAGTAACTAGAACTCAGTAGTCAATAATAATGCCTGTAGACCTACAGAATTGAGCTTTACAGATCATGTGTTCTATTTTTCTCATTTATAAAAAATGGAAATTTTGGTGGCCCTCATGACAGTTTAATTAAGTTTTCAGAGAGGCTGTGAAGTTTTGTTATTTATTTCAGTGAGAACAGATTTAGGACAGTTCAGGATAGTTTTCACAATCCCATGCAAAACATTTTTAAGGGTTTTATTTCAATTCCACTTCTTGCAACCAAAGAACACTCCAAATCAAATGCTTAAGATTTGATTTTGTGAAGGCAGTCATTATAACTGAACTTTTTTTATTACTGACTATATTCAAAATTGGAAAATAATGATATGAAGAGATACAGATAAAGTGGTTTGGGAATTGTGATTTGTTACTTTTTGGTGAAAATAAGACTGCCTGTTTTATGATGACTAATTCATATCATGTGTTTCTAGTTTTCTATCTCCATCATAATTTCCTTGCATTCTAAAAAGAGAAGGCTTTTTAAATCTTTTTATGAGATAACAAAACACAAACAGAATAATAACTACAAGAAGTCAACAGAACATTTTTTCTTTCTGGATCTTTTTTGGTAACAATTCCCATGACCGATATTTTCTGTCTTATATTTATGCTGTATTATTCACTAGTTCCTAATAATTGCTTGCATCCTTCCCATAGGAGCTTATAGCCTGGAACCTTAATTTCACTTTTCTTTAAAAGGTTTAATGTCCAAATCCTGGTATGGGCCATTTTTCTTTTTTTATTTTCTTCTATTCTTTCTATAACCTATAGCATTTCTAATATACACTTGAATGATAAGTGGTTCTGCAGCATAAAAGAAGCCACTTTCAAGGTAATGCTTTTATGGCTTTCTTGCTAAGAATTTCCTTTTGTGATCTCTTTTGTCAACTAAAGAAATAATTTTAACCACAAATAATACCACTAAATTTGTGGGGGTAACTAACAGCTTAAAGATCCTATCCACTTGATATGACAAATTAACAGTTACCTGCTGGCATCTGAGACCTCAAAAATATTTCCATCAGAACAATTCTCCTCTTCAGAGCTGCTCAAACAGAAAACAAAACTAACCTATAAAATGAGATTGTGAATAAACATCAGAAAAGTCAGCTCATGACTCTGCTAATACTTATATTGTTATTATGAATTTCATTATAATGTAGCTAATCTGTACCATACTACTTTGAAATATCAACAGTATATGCTATATGGATGGGAAAAAATATAAAACATATCAAAAGGTAGAACAGGAGCAAGAAAACCATCCATCTATATCTCAAGGTACAGATTCCTTGACCTCTTGAACACTTCATAAGTAGTGGTGGGTGATGGTTATCTATTGGGAATGCTGGAAAGTTGTTCCAGCTCCTGTATTAATATTTCCTCTACCAGCTGAAAGGACAGCCAAACTCCAGGCAAGAAAAGATTGCATCAAGTATTCATGTTTAATCTTAAATCAAGCTCTTTCTGAGAAACATGGTTTCAAACTAATTACTTTTCCCAGGTCAGGAAAAAGTAGAAGACCTTCTGCTGCTTGGATATGAAAAGGTACAACAAATATGATTCAGACCAAACAAAAATATATTTGTTTTATGTACATAAAGTCAAGAGTATAACTTTCACATTCATAAATACTGAATTAATGTCACTTCAGATTTATCATATCATCATATGTACATCGTATGTTTACAACTATAAAACATCCTGAAAATGACCTGTTATGCATTTTTATTTGCTACATTTTCTTTAGATTGCATACAAGGAAATTAGTTGCAATTTTAATATTGCAAAACCACAATGTTTGACTACATATACATATACTTTTCCATACTGCAGTCAGCACATACATTGTTTAATAAATCAAGTGTATCTATTACATTAAAGGTTTAAATATGTGTTTCACAAAGGACCATTAAATATACAAATCAGGCTTGCATATACAAGTCTAGAACATATAAAATTAAGTATGATGTATTTAAAAAAAAGAAAATGCAAAAGCACAGAACACCTTATATAAATAAAACATTTCAATTCTAGGCAAGAAAAATAATACAACACAACTGATTATTCCAAGGGTGTACTCTAAGAAAGCAAAATGTGTTCAGGCAAATACAAAAGACCTTTGAACAACTCAACTGAATTTTTAACATAGAGACTACTTGGGTAACTTTTCCAGAATCATGACCTCAGATACAGAAAAGCTGGACCCACTGAAGCTAATTGAAATTCCTTTCTTCTACTTACCTTTACAGAAGTAATATGGTGTGCATTTAAGGTCAATAGCAGTTCACACATGTAAAACTGACACACATACTCAACTTTGTATAAATTGTATGGCACAAGTGAGACTTCTAGTGCTGCCTGCAGACAAAGTGGCCATGTTTTTGTTTCTTAAAACAACTCAACTTCAAGTACTTATGTTTAAAAGGTTCCTATTAGGTGGTTTCTTCAGGAGAATACAGCAGATCACCAAGAGGCCAGATAGGTGAAAGATCAGTGTCTGATGAAGAGCTGTTGAAGAAGGACAGGGGACATGGCTAGGCAAGGAGGCTGTAGATAAAAGAGATATATGAGGACTCTAAAGCATAGAACAGTCTTGAAAAAGAAATTGGGGATCATGTATCAGGGAAACCAGAAAAGAAAGTCAATGATAAAAGAATCAGTGGCATCAGTAGGTAGAACAGAGTTACAAACAGCATCAAAATTTAAGGAACGGAGGTAGCGTATTTCTAGTTTAGGGCTGATCAGCCGCTCACAGTCCCAAGGACAAGAAGATTAACACAAACAGGAGCTGCAGTTTCTGCAGAGGCAGAATAACTTGGGGTCATCTTTTCTCAAAAGTACTCTGCCATCTTCTCTTCAGTCCTAAATCTATATCCTGCCACTCCTAGTTCCTTCCTGACACTAGCAGAGCTCAGCTATATTTATTACTGTTCCTAGTTTTCATATATGTTTGAAAAGATCCAGTATTGTCATAAGAGATCTTAGCTGCAAGTGATGCTGAAGTTTGAAAAGGGTTGGTAGGCTATCTCTTGCCTACACCCAATAAAATATACTTTCTTGCCAAATCAGGATCGTAGTCTGAGATTCCTGTAGTCTGCTGTAACAAGTGTAGGTGAAAGCTAAATAACCAAACATGTATCTCATTCTACACTAATGATGATGCATATGGAGAATGACAATCTTGTATTGCTAGAAATCAGCCATATTGTGAATCTAAAAGTTTTTGCTTTGCTGAGGAGCCCTGTTTGTTGTCAAAGTGATATTGTGTAAAGGAGTTTGCTATTAAAAACCTAAATTAGTAGGTCAGCATCAAGAAGAATATGTATACAGAAGTTCTTGTCGAGTACAATGAGACTGCTATATCACCATTGAAAAGTCAGGAACAGGTTTATTAAAGTTGCTGAGCTTTTAACAATTTGCATTATAATTCTATTCTGAACATCTGTGGTGCTATGTAATAGTGATTACACTGAAAAATCAGTATCAGACTGAGCTCCCAACTGACTGTATCTGTACATATGTCAGAGCAATGCTGGGAGGGTAAGTTAATGTTAAAGTATCACTCCAGCACCGTGCTGAAAATAGCCTTATAAATCTTCCTGAAAATACAGCAATTTTGTCTTCAGAGTAAGTCTGGACAGTGTGTGGTAGTAAAATATTGAAAACACCCACTGGACATTAAAGTATATGTAAACTAATGTGCTTTCCCTGAGTAGAATTTATACAACAGACTAATGAAAGAGAGGGGTTGTGGAAATAAACCAGTGTGTGACAGGGAAATTAAAGACTGTATCATAGTGCAGACATATTGGGGAAATAAATAAGGGTTAAACAGCTGGCCTTAATTCTGGTATATAATCATTAAGGATGAGATTTGGAGCTCAACATGTTTTTAACATATTGAAAAGTATATACAAAAGTGGTGCAAACACATTGCAGGCTATATACAGCTGTAATGACTAATAACATGAAGTTTTAAAAGCATAACACAGATCTCTTTCTATGTCAAAGCAGGATTGATTCTATGTCACTCCTGACAGATATCTGTCTAACTATTTCTTAAAGGCCTTCATTGATGGACATTCTTCCTGAGGCAATCTACCCTAACATTTCCCTCACTATCATCACTGTTCAAAAATTCTTCCTAATATGTAACTTGAATTATCTTTAATGCAATTTAAATTCCTTATTTCTTTTTCTATCTGCCACAAACATGGACAACATGTTGTTCCCTGCTTCTTTGCAGCAGCTTTCTGTATATCTGGAGACTGTTATCTTGTCACACTCAGTCTTCTCCTCAGGTTAAACAATCCAGTTCACTCATTCTGTTCTCCAAGGTCACGTTTTATAAACATCTAAGACTTCTAATTATAATCTTCTGACTAGCCCTAATTGGTCCACATTTTTATTAAGTACGGTACATAAAGCTGGATCTGATATTCTGGCAAGATACTACAAGTTGAATAGTAGTGCTCTAGCCAAGAAGAACAAAGAGTTACTTCACAGGAAGCAATTAAATAACATAAGTTTGAAAGAGACAACTACCATATACTAATTTTTAATGTGGTAGATAGTTTTGGGGAATTAGTCTCAGATAAAACAAAATAGTTTTCTTCTGAAATGTGCTTGCTTAATTGCAGTTACTGGGATATTATATAGTTGTAGAGTGAAGCACATCACCAGTGATATATCGTTCACTCTAGCCCCTTCCTCTAGGTTGTTCAAGAATGGCAGCTACAGTGAATAGACTTAGAGTTGTGCTAAAAAGCTTCTGGCTAGTGAGCCATGTTAGCTGTCATCTCAAGAGAATCTCTTCAATCAACATAATAAAATATGTTAGGAAAATCCTAACATGATTAATTCATTGTAATCTATCAAACCTGAAGGAACTGTTACGATGGAAAAGTCATGGATTCTATTTATTATTGTTACCAGAGTCACAGCTGTTTCAAGAAGAATGAAGAAACAATAGGTCAGGTTGCATGCTGCACCATACAGATTTACACTGAGGATTTTTCCCTTGGGGTTAACTAAAAATTGACTCAGGTAGGAGGGAATTTGGAGCTAAGAAAGTAAAGGCACTTTCTAGTTGTAAAAGCAAATCCGTGCACAGAATTCCAGGCAAATAAAGAGTGTATAGTTTCTGAAGCAAAGAAGCTCTCTATATGTTACAGTACATTGGATAGGACCAGCTCTGTGTACTGATGAATTACTTGAAGCCTTCAATAAATATTCACTTTGCTGTTTGATAAAGGTTGAATAACACTTAGAAATTGACAGTCATGTGATTGAAAGAACATCCCCACAGAAGTGTACAGCCACCTCTTCAGGAAAAGCTTCTGTATTTTAGTAAATTTTTGCAGCATCTTCTTTTCTGTATGGCTGGGGTGAGTATTGGAAATCATAGAGCTGCAGCAAACTAGAAAACATGTATTATCTTTCCTTACTTCTTCCAAATAACAGTTCTGTGACATCAGAGTAGCAGTACTTCCACATTAACTTTGTTCTGCTATCCTTTCTCAGATTCTGAACTGAAGCATCTTTAGACTGGCTTATGTTGACTGTACTGCACCTAAGATAAGAGTGCAATACATCAATGCTCATTTTCAGTCAGGTGTTTCAGCTGTTGCTGTGTTGTGCTGAGGATGCCACATTTCCAAACATGCTGCTAATTTTTTAGCCAGAGGTTTTCCACAATCAATGTCAGCTGGTGGCAGGGTTAATGCCTGTGCAGGGTGTGTCTCACATCCACTCTCTGCACCTACTGAACTGTCTTGTGTTTGCCAAATGTCAGGGTCCTTCCAGCCCGTGCTCCTTTTGGCGTGGACATAGTCCCAGTCAGTGCCCTGCCTTGCAGAGGACCTCCCTCTTGTTGTTCCTTGGCAGACACAAACTGAGTGAGAGACCTGCATTTACTTCAGCTTCACACTTGCATCTCTCTGTACCAAGATTTCTACAGGCTTCAGTAAACACTGCTCTTACTACTCTGTCATAAAACATTTTGCAAACTTAACCCCTACAGGGGAAGAGGGACAGTAAGTCTTAGATTATAAGTTTGCATCGGAGATAATGTGATTCATAGTCAATAATGCTGGAGATGGCTTCATCCACTTTCCTGCAGCACTACTGCACGTGTACTGTAGTATATGTCCTTAGGAATTTTTTTACGCAGCTCAAGCATATGAAACTGAGGTACCTTGATAAATTCCTTTATAAATAAGTTATCTGCTTGTGCATTCTTTGCACGTACCTGCAGTGAAGGGGTTTCATTCTCCCAGGAGCACAATAAAGCCAAAGACAAGCGCTTGATATCATCTGTAAGCAGTTTGGGTTTTAAAACTTTTTAGGAAATAAGGAAGGAACAGTCCAGAGATATTAACATGTGCCTGAGCAGGGCAAACTGGTTTCCTTTCAAATGAAAAATAAACCAGAAGCAAAGCTCCAGGAGCAAATCCAGTGCACTCCGGCTGCCAATGGGCATACACTTTACTGGAACTGCCAAGAATTAATATGAAGTATCTCCCCCTCCCCAAATGTAGACATCCACACCAGCTGTTATGTTCTATAGTTCTACTATCATGCTTCAGTATATCTAACATAGGCAGACCATTATGAATGATTCAGTCTATTAATAGAAATGAGGGAGTTTTCTTCTTAAGTTATATTGCACAGTTTATATTTGGTGTGTATGGATTTCACAGGCTCCCTGTGGCAAGATTTTACAGAATTAGTATGATTTTCTTTAGTATATGACCAAGATACATGGATTGGTTTAATTATAACATTTAGAGTGATTCTGAAAGACTTCAGTTATGATTATGTCTCTTTCTCTCAGCAACTTTAAAATAAAATGACATTACAGTGCTAGGAAATTCATTGATGAAAACTGTGTTTCTCAAATGAGTATCTACAAAAGGTGCTTAAGCAACCTATTGAAACAGTCTGTTACAACTTCAGTTCATGAAACATTTTCACTAAATGCCTGTAAACCTAAATTCACTATTGAATTATGTTTCTTCCTTGGTGCCAGTGAGTTGTGAAAAAAGCTATGAGTTATGAGGGAAGATATCTTGTGATTTATAATACTGATATCTGTTGCAAGTCTGCTTACTATTGTCGTAACTTTAACTGATTTTTTACTAGTCTCAGTCTTACTCTACATTGCTACAAAAAGTCATGAACTATTAATAGGAAAATAAACTGAAACATCAGGGCAGAGCAAAAACATTGGTGAATTTAACACATTCCTCTAACTCTCTGATTAATAAGACTCTTGAAAATAAATCTCTCAGATATGTAGTTTGCATCAGTAGCCTGAAAAATAAGACATGCAAGTGTTTGTGGAATCTGCCTATTTGGGTTTAGGAGCATGGGGAGTTTCTACACAAGAAATCCAGTTGAGTTAGTTACGTGCTGAGACATTTGCAAGGGCAGATCCCAGATGAGGAAAACTACAAAACAGAAAACCTGAAAAAATCCATTTCTGAAGGAAATCATTTAGGAGCTGCAGAATTAATCAAGTGAAATCACACTAGAAGCCAAGACAAAAGTATGCTGCTTTCCTTTGATTACAGGTTTTCACATTCTGATAATTTAAAAAGGGGGGGGGGGGGGGAAAAAAAAAAAAAAAACAAAATTCTCTTTTTTACAAAACCGCAAAAATCTTT
>NDXB01013866.1:68722-81562 GCA_002631895.1 Agapornis roseicollis
TTTTTTTTTTTTTTTTCTTGCAAGCTAACAGGGTTTTGTTTTAAATTGCTTTAAAATTGTTTTCAAATATTGCTATTAAAAGTTCAGTAATCTGAAATATAAGTCACAAATGGCTACAATTTTATATAGGTACAGTTATATATATACATAAATGTACATGTCTGATTTTTAATAAAAATATAGTCATCCACAGTATGCATTCCTGAGAGAACTGATATGTATTACAATGACAATATCATTATTTCATTAACATGTTTTCAGGAAATGTTTTTTTCAAAGGATATGAAGGAGAAGCAGAAAATACGGAAAGTATGATCCTTCCCAATGAAAGAAACTAAAAAGTTCAAGTTTAATAAATCAGGACTTAACCTAACGCAAACTTAGATTTTTTGAACAAATACAAGTGAAACATGTCTAATTATTCCTGCATGGTGATTTCATGAAACATCAGAATTATCATATTTCCTGAGTGCCCAAATTATTTGACTAGATCTAGCTGCAATATTCCATAGGATTTGCAGGCCAAAACAAAACTGAGTTTTACATAAAATGAGAAACTTTAGACTGTTGGTTGTTTCTTTCTTTTTGAAGCTGGCTGTTCTACAGCAGTGCCCAGGTGGTCTCCAAAATATCTAGAAACTAAATATTAACTGGCATCAACCTACATTTGTAACTCTTAACAGAAATGAAACTGGGTTTCTTTTGAAATCCATTTATTTACAAGACAGATATTCTAGGGGGTTCCTACATGCTTACATTGATGACACAGCCCTTTTCAAGTAGGAAAGGGGAGAAGAGTAGTCTATAGACCAACTCCAAGAGAGATTGTAGTTCTTTTCCTTTTTTAGTTTTAGAAATTCCTGGAAGGAGAATTGCATTTGCTAAAGACCTTAGTTGCCAAACTTGAGGAGACTTAAAATGTTTCCTTCTGAAAAACCTGCCTCCCAGACAAGTCAGAGTTTTGTCTGGTTTTAATGCCAGCTATGAAAAGAATAGCGCAACTCCTGCCTCATTTACTCAGGAAACATATTTTCCAGTTTTGTGCCAGAAAACCGATTTCAGATAAGTAGTGTTTTATATAACTGATGCTTTATTATGGATTATATTCATTAAGAACACCAATGTGGAGGATAGGAGCAATAGCATGTGTGTCAAAACTAAGCATGTTTGCATTTAAAGAGGTGGGAAAGCATTAGGAAACGGTGAGGTGGTGACACCACAAAAGTGAAAGAAGATCTGTGAGGAGTGAGAGAAAAGAGACAGCCCTCAAGCACAAAGTAAAGCAGCAGGCTGAGGTGAAAAAGTGAAAGGGAGGCTTGAGGTAAAAGGTGACAGAGGATCAGAAAGTGTAGTCTGGAAATCTATATAAAGGGAGCACAGAGCTACTCATTTTGAAACAAAAAAAGTGACCCTCATCCCTTCTTTGGTTCCAAAGGAAAGGTGAAACTGTAGAAAGGAGGGAGCAACAGACTCAGCTAACGGAGGGAGCATCATATCGGAGAGACATATTTTAATACTTGGTGCTGGATTTTTACTGCTTGCAAAATTGCCTTTTCAGATAAAACACATGAGTGGAATTTATAGTGTTTCATTCTTTAATAGAAACCATACTTTATGCTTTTATCAGTTCCATCCTGCATTTGTTATGATATTCAGCTCATTTCCCTCTCAACACACTCATTGCAAAGGCTTTTTGGACAGGAAGAGTAGAGAGGGAAATACTTCAAATGCTTGCAACATTTACGTGTAGTACAGCTCTGGAAAATATAGAACACCTTTCCAAATAACTTCTCGTTTTGCTGTGGCTTTCTGGGACAGAGTTAACTGCAGTGTGCTCACTTGACAGAACACTCCCATCAGTTTGCTTTCTGAATGAGACAGCATTGGCAATATTAATAACCCGTTAAAACTGAGACTTTGACACAACCTTTTATCCTCATATAAAATAAGCTTTAACAAACCAGTGAAATAAAATCTTTCTTCCCAATAGAAGGTTTAAGTTGCAGCCAAAACAGGGTCAGCATTACCCACCCTTTCAAATTTTCCTTGCACAGAGGCATTTAAAGGCAATTTCCAGTCTTAACGTTCAACAGAAAATGTTGATCTGCTGTAGAGTTACATTTACATGCACATGGGTCCACATAGACACCTCTTTTTGTAGTATTCAGCCATTGGCTGTTATTGCTTCCTAGTGATACAGGAAATTCTCTCTCTTTGGTGCAAAGGAAGTCTTAGGAGAATTAAATCTTGAGCTGTATTAATTCAGGTGCTTTGAAGTTCATATGGAATTTACCAAGAAGCAAATGTCTGCCTAGAATTTCAGTGTTTTTCATCACATACTATGCTGAGCATAATGATGATTCTGTCAAAACTTTCCATGAAACAAGTTTTTGTTCTCATTTTACTCTGATTTGAAGGCTGAGCTTCAATACAAAACAAATTTTCAATGAAAATCATTAAAATAACTTGCCAAACATTTCAGTTTGAAAGTGTCAAAACAAAATTTTCGGACCCTAACGGAATGTCTTTTTCTTCCCAAAATAAAATTGTCGAATTTGTCAGGTTTCTGTAAAGCATTTTGCTTGGATGCATTGGCATTTTCTAATCTCTGATAAATTGGTCTGTCAAAATATTCCCATCTGGCCCTATAATAAGGCAATAGAGAATTCTACCAGTTGAAGTCAGGTCTTTTTTGTTCAGGTACAGCCATTATGAGGAGAAATATTCATATACATATTTGAAATTTTTATATAGACCCTTGGTTTTGTTATTTTTCCTATAGTTTTCTTCAGTATTAGAAATGAAATATCAGGATATTAATGTTCTTGTATTTTCAAGTAATACCTTTAAGTTACTCTGTAAAAGCACTAGGAAAAAAAAACCCAACCCAAAATCAAAACCAAAACCAAACTGCATTTTAAGAAGCACAATCAGCTGTTCTGGGACAGCATTTCTGAAGATCTTATGATTTTTTTCATTTTCCACAAAACAGTGCACATTAAGAAATAATGTTCCATAAATAATAGGAATGTGCTTCAAAACAAATGTCCACGGTACTAAAAGATATTCCTCTTAAGAATGCAGCAATCTACAAATTTGGTCAGGTTGGTGTGAGAATCCTATGAAAAAATGTTGTTAAAATGAGCAATTATTTTTCTTTCTGAATAAAAATCTTCCTTTGGTACATTAAAATCCTACATTTTGGTGGTGTTTAAAACTATGACATGTCACTTACATGGAAACAAACCCTTTAATGACTCTTTCAGTAATGTTATCTATGTCATGCCTTCCCTGGTCCTTTGCTGAAATCATTATGCTGAAGTCCCATCTGGTTCTGAAGTCAGAGGGCTGCAGCAGAGGCTGGCTTTTTTTCCTCAGTAATCTGTAAAGATTTTATTTTTGCTTCATGGATTTTTAAACTGTGCAGTGAAATTGATGAGTAGGCCACAAAGTCATTCTACCATAAGAGAGAAAATTGCCAAAAGGTGATAGAAGACAGTAGGAAAAGGAGCAAACAGAACTGGACTAAGGAATGAAAGCCTCTTTCCATAAAACGTTTTTTTTTTTTTTTTCCTCTGAAGGTCTCTGTGTAACATTGGTTTTAGTGGCCAATTTCAGCTTCAGCTTGGGTTGGATTTATTGAGAGAGAAGGCTAGAAAGGCTGGCATTTCTGAGGTGGTACAGCACAATGAAGAGCAGCTGCACAGCCCATCATCCTTAGCTCTGCAGGAGCATTTGCCCTGGCCAAATCGTGGAATGGCCGAGGCAATTCTGCTGTTCAGACTCATACTCAGTGCATCATGAGCTATTAATACAAGCCACCCAGCACTGATTTTGTAGCATGCAGACTCTGAACAAATACAAGTAATTAAAAAAACATCATTTGGGAGGATGTTTATGCAGATCTTATCAATGAGAAATGAAGTTAGCAAAAGCATATAGTAGGAATCTCCTAAATTAACTTGTTTGAGAACTTATAAACAGGCTTACTCATTTCTCTAAGTGATTGGAAGGGGATGTTTGAGGTTCCCAATTCAATTAATGGTGTTATTTTGAATGTCTAGTACTGGTAGTAGTTTTATGATATGCAGTTCCCTATTTTCAATATATGTCCTGCATCACAGCCACTGAACATGATTTGCCCCAAACTGTACTTTGCTAGCCAGTTTCCAGCTGATGTTTTAAGCCCCTATAGTGAGGCAGACTAGTGAAATGCTGCTGACAACCAGGTCAAAACTTCCACAGCCTTGGCTAATACACATATGGAGATGCTGATGCAATTCAAAGTAGCCAGACTGTAACTTCATTTTTTCCTGCTTGGCAGAGTGATTCCCAGCTTCCTCTCATTTGTTCCAGTAAGTTTATTCTAAGTGAAATCCAAAGAGGTTAAAAGAAAACAAGATCTGAAAAGAAATGAGGGGAAGAGGGAGACAGAGACAAAAAGAAATGAGGGGAAGAGGGAGACAGAGACAAAAAGAAATGGGAGGAAGAGGGAGAGAGAGACAAAGCAATGGTAAGTGAGGGAATAGAATAAAAACAATGAAGAGCAAGGATTGAGGTCCTGAGACTTACATTTATAGGAAGCATAACTTACATACATATTATCTGTTCATGTTAAGGCACAATCCCCATTTTGCTAAGAAGGTATCTACGCTCTGAGTAAATATATACATTCCTGTTACAATATAATAGTATTTCACATGAGTAGTAGTGCTTTCTGTGAATTTGAAAGTCTCAGAAATTACAGAAGAAGGTTTCACAATTTGTAGAAAAATGAAATGAGAAACACTGTTCCTATCAGAAGCAGTCAGCCTGAAGTAGATTGCAACATGACAATTCATCCCACTTGAGGTTTTTATCTCCCTAACGACAGCTAAATACAATCCTAACCAATTATTCTTTCTTTTTATTTCTTTCACCTTATATAATCATACAAAAAATTCTGTGCTTTCAATACAGTATTGTTCTAAATCTGAAGGAAGTTTTCAAAATGACTAATTTCTTTTTTTCTTCAAGCAGAATTGTGATATGCATTTAATTTCATAAACTTAGATGACATGGGAACAAAAGAATATCTTAAAATTACTTCAAGCATTTCTATCACTGACAGCGTATGCTGAATATAACATATAATTTTCAAATTTAATCTCTTGAACTTGTATGTTTTATAATACTGAGTTTACTCATTGAAAATTAGATACTGTCTGGTGAAAAAAAATTTCCACCCAGAACTTTATGAAATTGTAAACTGGAAATTTTCCCCATTTCTTAATGAAACCTATTCTTAGAATTAAGTCATTTAAACATTTGAGGAATATTTTTGAGTTATAAAATAAGTACAGTGACAAGCATGTTCAGCTATGAAGCTTCAAGTACATGAAGACTGGGATATTGTTTCCATCTATATACTCCTTTGCCTAGAAATCCACACTCACTTGGCTATGAAGCTGGGGAGATGAGTGAGTGATCGCTGAAGTTAATAAGAGGCTGTTTTTCTAGTATAGTGGGTAGCAGCTTTTTCTTTTATTGCCTATTGCCCAGTATATTCACCTTCATATATCTCCTCTTTTTCCCCTAAAAGAGAGGCTTTGCTTCCAACACAGAGCAAAGAAGCCACTCCAGGGTTTGGGTTTGGGTTTGCAGTTTTTTTCCCCTTTTGAAAGGCAGATGTTTGGTTTGGTTGTGTGCTCGGTGGCTTCAATTTTAAATTGAATTTCTCTATTTTAATTAAAAAATTCTGTAGAATTACTTGTGTGTAATTACTTTCAATGTTCTTTGTCAGTCTCTCACTGACATCCATTGACTGATTTCATAATTTACTTCTGATATGGAATCAAGTATGGACTAATATTCAGGTTACTAGTTATTGATACCCTATGTGAGAAATGCTAACTGAAAGTGCCAGCATATACTACATAGATATGATATTAGACAAAAAACATTCATCTGGAAATAAAAAAAGATAACCAACTCAGGAAACTCAGGAGATGTTAGTATTCATTTGAAGCATGGTTTAGCATGTAAGCTAAATGTTTTCATATGATGCATATATTATAGGATTTACTTTATGACAGTTTCAACTGAAAAACCTAGTAAACCAAATTACATCTGGAGATAGTTATTGGCTCTTGTCTGCCTTCTTTATTGTCATGTAATCTGCTGGATTTTATTTCCCACACGGTGTAAATACCCTCACTACTGGGCTGTACTTTCCCTATTATACAGGCATCTTAATTTTAAGAACTAGTCCTATTTGTCATGATGGGCATCAGCATTATAGCATAATGAATACTCTAATTTCCTCTAATTTTTAATAAAAAGTTTAAGCAGTTAAAATGTACAATCCATTGTGTTCATTATTGACAATGTGTATTTTGATGCTGTATTTATTGTACAGCCATGCAGATGGAGCATAAGAGATATTCTGAGGATATTTTTTTAGTCTCCAATTCCAAACACTGCAGCCAAAATGTAAAAAGACCTTCTCTCGTACATGGATGTAGTGTTTAGGGAATTTTCAGATGAAGTGCTTTGGAAAATTGAAGGTTCCTCATTTTCTATATTGAAATGTCTTCCAGAAACATGGATAATTAGATATTTGGCCTTTCTGTTGGTAGAACCCATCATCATTGGGAATCAGCCCACGTTCCCTTCTGCCTGCTCTAGCTCTTCAAAACTGGACAGAAGCAACCACTCCACCTCCTTCTATAAAATACTGAAGCAATTGAGTTGACAACCATCTTTGATATGCTTTATGATCATCTCCTCTTGAATATTTTGGTAAGCTACATCATCTCATATACTTCTAGAACAGCAGACTGGATCCAGGATGGAACTTGCACTGTTGTTAGCTGCAATAACAGCTCTCCCAGTTAATATGGCTCCACTACTTTCATACCTCCACATTTTGTATAACCTTGGTTAGTGTTGCAAAAAGGAGTGCAGGATTAGCCCTGAAAAACAATTTGGTCTCCATGGTGATTTTATCCTAGGCCTCTGTGAAGAAACTTTCTAAAGGTGCCCATGAGAGTAGTTAAATTATTCATTGTGAATAATATTTATTCCAAATAATTTTTCCTGGTTGAAAATGACTCCTGAGCCAGGTCCTGTTGCTGTTTAGGATTATCTGCCAAGTCGACTAAGAGGCAAAATCTCCAGCTCTGGTTTAGTTACAAGCATTTGCCTGCTCCTGATGATAACCCATTGTATGTGATTTTGCACATACTATCAGTCAGGATGATTAATCATTTAAAAACAAACACATAGAAAATGGTGAAAGCATGCAATGCACACACATGTCTATATCTTAGATGATAATTATTTTTGTAGGAAATTATTTTCTTTAGGTTTCAAGCTTTCCAAATTCTGGTAAATGATATACCACAAGTAACAACAACTGACCTTGCTGTTTCTGTTCATGAAAATTGTCAAAATTCATCCAGCTGGAGAGTACACTATGATAGTGGCATTTGCTACAAATACATTTGCCTGTAAGGAGAACATGTTGCTTGCACTATGTTAGTTTCAGCTTTCAGAGTGGTAATGCCTTTCAGTCACTTCCAATCTGGCTAATAAAACTCAGCCCAATAATTTAGATGTGAAAGACTATCATGTCATTATTACAAAATTCCTGAGCTCCTGTGCCCTCCTGGGACTACTCAAAACTAGGTGTATTTTTGGTATCACAAAATGATAAATTGCAAAATATTTCTAGAGTTTAAATATTTCTGAGAGAGCAATTCTTCACTCCCTCCTGTTTACAAGGGAAATACTGTCTACAAATAATACGTTACATTAGCTGTCCTCTTTATCATAAAGCCATGTTGAATACTTGTAACATTTATAAAAGACACCAACTGATTGCAAGATGAGCGTTACCCTTGAGCAAATTATGAACACATTTATTTCAGTCTTATGCATTTGAAACTAATTTTCTGGTAGTATCAAAAGTGTTCATAGAATTAATTTCCTGTCAGTTCAGCAGTATTCAAGTGAATATTTTATGATTTTGCATTAGCTGTATTTGTCTAGAGTTGTGACATGATCGAGTCATTCTCTGAGGGAAACACATTAATAATTAATCTCTGTCCAATGTGGAGTGCTAAAGATGACAGCATAATTGTACATTTCAGAGACCGTTTCACAAGGCAGAGAATGAGAATTGCCCTGCCAACGTTTAAATGTCAATTTAGAATTTCTTTCTAAAATTAAAACAGTGTTGCAGAAAACAAAGAGAAAAAAAGAGGGGATAGAAAGACTGATGTCAAATTTGGAACCTTGTCCTCTTTTTGCTTTCCATTTCTTTTAAAATGTGAACTAAATGTAAATGGCATTACAAGAAGAAAAGGAGAAGGGAGAAGGCAGATAAATGATCATCCCTAAGATTTTTTTCTCCCCCTTCTTTTGGCAATATAATATCATCACTGGTTGTAGTACTAAAGCTGTTTAGATGATAAATGCAACATGCATAGATTAGCTCTGGAGAAAATACTGCTGCCTGACACTGAAATCTTTGATTGGTTTCAGCCCTTACATTTGCCTCTTTTTTACCCTGATAACTTCAGCAGTATTTTAAGATTTTAATCTACTTGCTAGTCAAATACCATGGATGGATCACTATATTATTTATTATTTATGTTTCTTTTTCAGCTTCTGAAAGTAAAACATTATTGGGCTTTAGCTAAGAGATCTCCAAAATTTTCAAAGCATATATTTTGGAACCACTTAGGTTTCCCCAATGAAAAGTGCCTGAATTATCCTGGAGAGACAGCTGAGCCACATTTACAGATTGTGTATGCAGACCTCCCAATAAACACGTAACCTTTAAAAATACATAAAATAGAGACATACTGGTGTTTCTGTAAGCCTCTTTTTTTTTCCTCCCACCGCCTGTGGCTGACACCATGCCAAAGAACTCCTGTTTTGACTAGAACCACTGTGATACCTCCCTTGTTCACTTATCTTTTACCATGCATCTTTCTCCTTACAGCTTTAGACAAAAACCCAAATAAGAAAAAGTATCTGAATGGACTCAGGCAAATATGAATAACTTCAAGAATTCTCCTTACAATCCATTTGCTTCAGGTCCCTGCCTTTGTCTTCCATTTTCCCTACTCATACGTTACCCTTACAGATCCCACTCACTTGTATGTTCATTTCAATCGATCCCCTCCTAGAAATCCTTAATTTCTTTTTTGCATTAAAAATTTAGCAAATTACATCAATTTTCTACAATCTGTGGCCACTCATTCACTATTTTTTTTCCCCTAACCCATATTTTTCATCTCATCAGTTTAGATTATAAGCAATTTAGGAAAAACATTTGCTCCTCTGCCTCTGTACCTCATCTACCACAATAGTTGCTACTTGGTCACTACTGTCTGAAACATGATTGATCATAATAATTAATTTAATTTCATTTCACTCAACCCATTTACATCTCTGTGATATAATTCAAGAACTTTCTAGGGTAAACACAAGCTCTTAATGGACACAATCCCTGTGTTTTAAGGAGCATGTTTCAGATTTCTTGGCACACTAATGTAAAAAAGGAGCATTTGTGCTGGTTTCAATGTTTGATTCTATTTTACTTGACAGTTAAGTGAAAAGAAAGTGAGCTGAACAGAAATTGCTATGATGCTAAAAGTGATTGATACCCCTTATCACTGAATATGTTCATAGTTGGGATCTCACTAGGAATACAGTTCTCGACTACTACTTAATTTTGCATTTGCTAAAGTTGAATTTCACAGCAAATTTAGCATTTTTAATATTTTTTTAAAATATCTGTTGAATCACATCCAAAGGGACCTTGACAGGCTGGAAAGATGTGCTGTATAAACCTCATCAAATTCAACAAGGACAAGT
The DNA here is from genome assembly GCA_002631895.1 of Agapornis roseicollis. Lineage (NCBI taxonomy): Eukaryota > Metazoa > Chordata > Aves > Psittaciformes > Psittacidae > Agapornis > Agapornis roseicollis. Next base: position 78,590 of record NDXB01013866.1, read on the forward strand.
GTAAAGTCCTGTATCTGGGTCAGGGCAATACCCAGCACAGATACAGGCTGGACAGGGAATGGACTCAGAGCAGCCCTGAGGAGAAAGACCTGGGGCTGTTGGTTGATTGAACACTTAATATGACCCCACAATGTGTGCTTGCATCCCAGAAAGCCAACCATATACTGAGCTGCATTAAAAGAAGCATGACTAGCAGGTCAAGGGGCACGATTCTCCCCCTCTACTTTGCTCTTGTGAGACATGACCTGTAGTACTGTGTCCAGCTCTGGGGCCTGCAACATAAAGAGGACATAGACCTGTTGGAGCAAGTCTAAAGGAAGGCCATGAAGAAGATCAGAGGGCTGGCATGCCTCTTCTATGAAGACAGGCTGAGAGAGTTCAGTTCAGAGAAGAGAAGGCTCCAGGAAGATGTTATAGCAGCCTTCCAGTACCTGAAGTGTGCCTAAAAGAAAGCTAGAGAGGAACTTTTTACAAGGGTATATAGGAATAACACAAGGGGCAATGGCTTTAAAGTAGAAGAGGGTAAATTTAGATTAGATATTAGGAAAAAGTTCTTTACTGTGAGGGTAGTGAGACACTGGAACAGGTTCCCCAAAGAAGCGGTAAATACTTCATCCCTGGCAGTGTTCAAGGCCAGGCAGGACAGAGGCTTGGGTGACATGGTCAAATGTGAGGTGTCTCTGCTCACAGCAGTGGGGTTGGAACTAGATGATCTTCAAGGTCCCTTTTAACTCAAACCATTCTATGATTCTATGCTTCAGGATTATTTTCTTTTTTTTCATTTAATAAAGTATGTTTTTATGAATATATGTTCCCATGCTTTAAGGAACAGTATAAAAAAAATTGTTATTAAAACACTAGGAATTTTTTGCACCTAACTTTTTACTTCTGTGTATAGAGTAAGGTCACTACAGATTACTAAAGACAGTGAATGCTGTGTGTAAATTCATACAGCCATACACTTTAAATTTTATAAGTAAAGCAATAGATGCTACTTCTACAGTGATTATAGCTCATGTAATAAATCATAGAATCATAGAATAGTTAGGGTTCCAACTTTGCTGTGAACTTATTTCAGTAAAGATCCCCTTACTCTAATAAAATGTTTGACCAGAGAAGAAAACACAACTGATCAGTGTTCACTACACCTTTCACTATTTCTGAACACACTTTCATCATGTGTCTTATTCTCCACACTGTCAATAATTGAAGTCTCTCCAGTATTCGGATATTAGAGCTTCAGAACACTCAACTGCTTGTGTTTGGTTTTTTTTCCAAATATTTCTATAACATGTTAGAATAGACAAAAATCTTTTTCAACTGTCATTCTTTGAAAAGCATGTAAATAGGATCACACAAGGTACTTAGTGATTCACACTGCTAGGAGGCTGATAAGTTGTTCCATTTTAAATTTCAAGAGCATCTAAGGAAGCCGATAGGATTCATCAGAATGATTCTTTTCCTTAGAAAGAATTTTAAACTACTCCTCCAGAATGTTCCTTTTAAGGTAATTTGTCTTTGATTCCAAAGTACTCATTTAGAAGAAAGTGACAACATGACCCTCTAAGTATGCAACATGTAACACTTAAAATTCTGCACTTTTCAGACAAAGCATAGTATTTACACCTGGAATACACTTGTTCACTAGGTCCCTTCGGCCAGGCTGTGGCCCAGAGAGAGCACAGAACACTGAAAAAAGTGCATGTAGTTTTAGTAAATATTTATAGATCACAGGTAAATATTTATAGATCATAGGTAATTATCAGTAATGAAAATGTTAATGCTAATGCTTTAGCAAATTTAAAAGTTATACATGCTTATCCTGGGAATAATGCATTACAAACCCTACCTCTGCAGTAGAAAGGGCAGTGGCTTGATTCTTGGTCTCCAGTTAAGTTCAGTATTTTTATTTTAACCACAGACAGGTTAATGGTAAAGAGAACTTTGTGATATTCTGTAGCAGCAAAAGTGTAGGTTTTCTGTTTCTATGAATTTTCAGATTGGAAATAAAGCCCCTAGGCAAGCATTCCTTTGGGAGGAATGAGAATTGGTCATGCTGTAAGGCAAAGTCAGCTCCAAATATAAAAAAAAAAAAAAAATACCCTACTTAAAATAAGAACAAAGAAATGTCATGTCAAAAAAGCCAAACTTGAATGAGCCAGTAGCTGCAGCATGAATCTCACATGCATTTCTCTTTTCCATTCAGGTTCTTCCTTGGTAACTGGTGTTTATTTCATCTGTGTTATAAGGACTTAGGCAATCCAGCAGTCTAGGGGAGAATCCTTAACTCACACAGAAGACCCTATGTACTTGTTTAGTATACTTTAATAAAATATGTGTTTTATGACTAGAAGTAACTCTTCAGTCTTTTCTTACTATTCCACCTTATGTGCAACTGAAACCTCAATTAAGATGTCATTTTTCCCATCTAATGTCAATGTTGTAGATTTTTCAGCTCTATTGACATCTTGCTTCTTTTGTTTTGTGTTACTATACCCTAGAATTTAGTATGCTGAGCCTTATTCTTGCATTACAATCTATGTACATTGTTGATACAGGTTTACTCATAAAATTTGTCCTTGCATGCATAGCTAGAACTTCATTAATGCAAACAGAAGCACTTCTGCTATTATTAGTGACATCTAACTGAGTGAAGATCTCTTCATAGCCAAAGGAGACAGAATGGCTTCCAAACACAATGATTCAAGGCACTCAGAATCCAACTTTTCTCCACTTATTGCATAAGTAAATTAATATTGACTGTCAATAAATTAATGTTCCATTCCTTAAAATTAGAATTTTAATAGACAAATCTCTTATTAGTCAAGCATCAGTTTATAGTGGTTTTGCATGGAGAAATAATGACTTTGGATAAAAAGGCTAAAAATATCTATTCTAATTTAAAACAACTAGCACCCTCCCCCCCCCAAAAAAAAAAAAAAAAAACACAAAAACCCCCACTCCAAAAAAAAA
>NDXB01013866.1:88045-120369 GCA_002631895.1 Agapornis roseicollis
AAATGAGGAATTTCATGTAAAAGAAGAAATTCAAGAGACAAATAGACCAAAAAAGTTCCACTCAAATTTGGTGGTTACTTGGTGAGACAGTTCAGAACTACCCCTCCAAGGTAACAGTGCTAGAGTATAATAAGGTAAGAACTTGTATATAAGTCAGAATAATACAATATATCTCATGTCTAGACAGAGACCACTTTAGCAAGTCATTCAAGAAGAATTACCACTAGGCAACAGGATGTCAGTCATGGTTTCAGTTTGTTTTGTTCTTCATAGGTCCCTGGAGATGAAATTTCAGTTACTGAAGACTAACTAGCTAATAGAACTGGTGAACCTAGCAGAAAACAAACACTCAGAAACAAGAAACATCCTTGACTGATTTCCACAGCACACGAATGAGGTCACTAAGAAGGCAAGGAAGAGTGTAATCTTTTGGATCAGGTTTGTAAGTGGTAAGAGCTATATTTTTTTTCCATTTTCTTTCTTACAGCTTTTCTTTCTTATTGCTCATATTCTAAGATTTTTTCACAACTGTTTCTTACTGTATGGCTGTATAGCTCCTAATATTTATGGCGTAAAAATGATAAATTATGGATTTTGTCATAACCCATTGTAATCAGCCAAATAGCTATATTGTTTACACAGTACCATCTCTATCACTATCTGGATATAAGGCACTTGTGCAGTCAAACACTCTACCTCCAATGCAGCTTTTTTCCCTTGGTGGCCAGAAAAATCTATATAGCATTCAAAAGAAAATTATTCTAATAGCACAGCATAGATAACTTTTACATGGTTATATTAGTCTAATGTTATTTTAATGGATTAGGTTCTTCTTACCTTTCCCTAAATGAAAGGAATGATAAATAGCAAGTAATAAAAAAAAAATGAGATATCTTATTTGGTACTGCTATTTCAGCAGATGATAGTAATATGAAAGTTTCATTCACAGAAAAAAATAAAAGGAGAGGAATGTGGAGCCTCTCAGTTAAAACTGTTCAGGGTATCTCTGGTTTGAGGGATGGTTAAGATCACATAGAAACAGGGAAGAGTAGACCACTACCGGGAGCAGACCAATACACAATTAATTGTCAAGATGACTACTTCTCAGAAGATCATGCCTTAATTATCCAGATTTTCTTGAACTACTTTATGAAAAATTTGGACACCTTTCCTTAGCAAGTGCACTTTTGCCTATTAGGACAGAAAAAAAAAAGCCCAAGATTTTAATGAAAGAAAACAAATAGTTACATTTCAAACAAATTATTTAGTTGAAAAAGAAAGCAGTATGCCATGATAGCAATCCACACTAACCCTGAAGGGATAGAAATATATGTTAATTAGCTAAACCAGGTATAAAGTTTTAACTATTCCAAAGGAAAATTGGAAACTGTATCTGCCTTGGGATGTTTTACAATACAGACATCAGATACAAACCTTTCAGTTACATTTGCCTGACTCCTTTTGTCCTCCACAAACTCACCCAAATACAGTAAACAGGAGTCTGTCTGAATTGATCAACTGATAAAAAGATATTGACGTCTCTTCAATAATGTCAGTAATATCCATACTGAAGTTCTCTGGAAATTAACAGTATGTATGTAGTGCTTTGATGAATAAAGATGTACATTTAACTTAATTTCCAATCGTTTGGAGCGATAAAGTAAGGCAATTAAGAGTTGAGCCTGCTGCACAGCTGGGTCAGTTAAGATTTCTGTATTCGCTCCTGCTTGCTGGGATTTTTTTGTTCACCACTTTCTAAAGCCCCTATTTTAGCTTTACTAATTGAAAAGCAAGGTATATATCTCCCTATTATCAATGCTTCTCAGGAATAGGAGCCTTGTGAAGGTATTACAGAATTTGTTCCACTACAGAGTCTGCTATCTACCATGGGCTTTGAAAAGAGTGCAAGTGCACAATCCTAAATTAATACTTATGTATCAAGAGACAGATTTATATCCTTTACTGTGAAATAATGTATTTCTTTCCTTAAAAGACTTTTTCACTAGATATGCTGATGTAACTTAAATGCAGTCTGTCACCACTATTATATACCTGAGTATGCAGTTCTAAGAAACAAAACCACATCAGCAAATGCTCAATAAATAACAGGCCTGAAATATCAAAAACCTGCATCATAATCATAAGCAATTTCAACTCTATTTGCCTAGTTTTTCAGAATATCTTCGTACAATACAATAGATGAAAAAGTTAAGCCATAGGAATCTTTAGAATATGAAACTTTTCCCCTTCTGTCTCTTGCCCTCTTTTATCTCTGGATTGTGAAATACAGATATAACTCTATACTTCTGTTTTCATAGTCCAACTGACTGAGACCACCTTTATCAGTTCAAATTAAAACCTCTGATTGCTCAATTTTAAAATATTTTGCTGATGTCAGTTGCCCTTCACATTTTTGTCGTGCCTGAAGGGTCAAGTTGCTGTTCTGACATATGCAGGTGACATTGATTTATACAGTCTTGATAATTCAGCCAAGACTTGTAGATTTAAAGCATTATTATCATTATATTTATCACATTATATTACTAGGTATCAGTTGGTTGTTCAACTCTATGAAAACATCAGAATACAGCACAGTAATGAGAAGCCCATTGAAACACTGGGGCTTCAGAAAAACAAGCTCATTTTGTGGAGAAAGAGCCATTCAGGTAACTTAATAAAATCCTAGTTTTCATAACAGTGAAGTTTATAGGAAAAGGGTGGCAAAACCCCCCAAACAAACACAAACTCTTTGAAGGAACACTTAACAGATCCTACAGGTTCTCTTTTTCCATAGAAAAATCTGGTTCTGAGTTACCCAAGTTATGCACAGGATTGTAAAGTCAGAATTTAAGAATAAAAATGAGTTAGTTTATACCTAAAGACCAGAAAATAGACTGAGACCTAGGCCTTTTCAAAGACACTCTATTCTTCACAAAGTCTCATATTATCAGCTAGAGAACTTTCACCTCACAAGCCTCATAAGGACAATCAAAGAACTAGTAATTTTTATCTCAACAATACAGAAGAATATGAACACCTGCTTATAGAAAACAGTGATTTACATATTGCCTAGCTACAACTGCGATACAAGTCTTCATTTTCAGCAAGAAGTAGGCTATAGAGTATACTCTAAAAGAATAAACCCTTATATTCTCTGAAATTGTAAATATTTTCTTAAGTAATACAAAGCAAATAAACCAAAAACATCCTAAAAGAAAGGAATGAAGAACAGAACAGCTGACAAGACCCTAATCATCCTATTTTTTTCCAAGTACCTTACACAAAATGGATTACCTTCTTCTCCATAATACACACACCTCCCAGCTGTCCTGAGCCTTTTATTAGTCCACCCTCTATTAGTCTCACCAGGGTATTTTATAAAACAGGCCTCAGCAAGGCACTGTTCTTTTGGGCTAGAAGGGGTTGTGAGATAAGTTAGAGCATTGCTCTTCCAGCTTTAATGCTGGTTTTTTGTTTGTTTTTTTTAATCAGGAAAGAATATTTTAATGTTTTTTTCTATTAAAATTTTTAAATTTTGGTATAATTTTCATGTGATAATGGCACATGATGTTTAACCAAAAATTGTAGCTTAAATTCTAGAGCATGTATTGTATTACTACTCAGCATTCAACAACTGTTGCTTCTAATTCAAGGCTTCTACTCCTGTTTTCTTCTAAATAAAGACTGAAATAGAAGGGTAAGTTTATAAAGGTGTTATTTGGGATCTGTTAGACTTTTCTTTTTTCCTGTGTAGAAAAAAATTTTCTACAGTACATACATGTTACTTAAGGCTATTCTTGTTGTTTGCTTCACCAAGTAGTAAGATATACTCTTTATGTTTGCACAAATATATTTCTAATTGAAAACTCATTTTCAGTTTATACATATTTTAAAAAAAACTGTTTATTACTAGTGAGTATGTATAAAATATCTGAGAATGTCAGGTTGGAGCACATCAAAGTTATTAACTGTCTATCCATGGAATGGTAGCAATAGGTTACTTCTTCACTATGCATTCAAGGTCTTTGGAATATAGAGCATCATTTCTCTTGCACAAGATAAAAATCAGGTCACAGAGCATGTATTGTTTTACACCTACTTCTTAAACCTTAAATACTTGAAATCCTGGTGAACGTTAATGGTATGACTTTCTGCTGTATCTCACACTCTTGTAGTCTAAGCTGTACCATTTTAAGTGCTGGAGTTTTTTCCTGCAAATGTCCTGTGTTCATATTTCTGCTTTCCTAGAATATTTGTATAAGAACTGCCCTTGATAAAGGTGTATGGGATCCCCTGGTTTAATGGAGGGGGAGATACATTGCGTATCTTATTTTTAAATCACAGTATACAGAGGCATTTTTGCTTCTAAAAGAAGGCTTTACAGCTGTGACAGTTTTAATCTAGTTTTAGAAGTAACAAAATTGTTTCCAATATTTTAAGGATTCAAGCTGCTCTAAATTCAGCCTTAGAACATATTGGTAGATGATCCTATCAATTTATTAAAATGCAGAAGCGTATACAAAGGGACACAATTCAGTTCTTCTTAGCAGAAATATTCAAAGTGTGAATGTAGCTAGATATGGAGAAAGTCTGTTCTGCCTTCAGGGGCTCTGCACAGTGACCCTTCCGCCCAAAGAGATCTGATATTGTGAAGTCTGATTCCTGTCCTTAGCAGGAGCAGTGGAAAAAAAACCAATATCTTAAGGGAGTGCTAGCTTGTGCTTGCTACCTCCCAGTGTGCTAAGTGACTGCAGCAGCCACAGCAGAGCTGGTATAATTAACATACTTCCCCTCTGAGGTGTGGTGCTGGAACAGGAGTAGCAAAGCAAGTACAGTATTATTAATGAACAAAATGGGATTCAGAATTAGTCATCCTGGGCCTTCCTTATATTATTAAATCCACATATGTGGGTAAATATATGTTTTATATGCATAATATTATTTCAATTCATATACTTTGTTTTTCATATCATAGAATAGTTAGGGTTGGAAAGGACCTTAAGATCATCTGTTTCTAACCCCCCTGCCATATTTAACCCCAAACTTTTTTTTATTTTATTTAGTTTGCTCCTTGTGCAGGTGTAATTACTTTTTAACTAGTAGGAAACCAACCATCTGACACTTCAATTTACATCAGGCCTGCTATTTATTTTTAATAACATTTATGAATCTCTGAGGTAGAAGAAATCTACACACATTTTTAGAAAAACAAAATCAGCAGGAATTAGAAAATCTTTAGCAATGCTTCGAGCTTCTTTATGAAAAAAAAAAAAAATTCTGAGAGGTTTTTTCTAATTACTTAAATGTCCATGAGCATTTCGGATTTCGAAGAGTTTCTGAGAAAGAAACACCTTTCTAAAACCCTTAGACCTTCAAAATGATTGGTGCTTGTGATCTTGGCATTTCTCCATTTCACTATATCTGTCTGTCCATCTTTCAGCTCAACTGGAAAAATGACTTATATAGGTGATATAAAAATAATTCAGTTCCCTACCCTTTCTGAGTTAACTCAGAAATAGGTTAATTGGAATTCATTATATACAGGCGATAAGTTGAAATAAGTGGGATGAAGATTTTGAAGTTCTATGCATTTCCTGTCTCATGTAGCTTTTACTCAGCTGCCTTCAGCAGATTTCAAAGTATAAAAGATCTAGCCAAGTACAACTTAATCAGATTTTCTGATACATTCTAAAGAGAACAATAACCTTGTTTTCTTATATATATAATCAGTAGTTATCTTTTTATTAAATTAAAAATATGTAAAATTTTTAATTTATTCTCAAAATTATTCTAGTATAATTTTTCTTCTCTTCCAAAAAGTAACTTGTCCTGCAGTTTTGCTTGAGGAGAATGTCTGCTTCATTGGGTAGTGGTTCTATTCTTTGATCTTTCAAGTGATTTACTCCTTTTACTTCTTTGCCTCAGTCTTCAGTGGCAAATGCTCTGACCGCACCACCCAAGTCTTGAAAGACAGGGACTGTGAGAATGAAGATCTTGGGTCCACTGTAAGAGAGGATTTGGTTCAAGACCATTTTAAAAACCTGAACATGCACAAGTCCATGGACCCGATGAAATCCATCCGTGGGTCCTGAAGGAGCTGGAGAGTGAAGTTGCTAAGCCACTGTCCATTGTATTTGAGAGATCATGGCAATCAGGTGAAGTTCCTGACGACTGGAAAAGGGGAAATATAACCCCCATTTTCAAGAAGCGGAAAATGGATGACATGGGGAATTACAGACCAGTCAGTCTCACCTCTGTGCCTGCCAAAATCTTGGAGCAGATTCTTCTGGAAGGCATGCTAAGGCACATAAAAACCAACGAGGTGCTTGGTGGCAGCCAGCATGGCTTCACTAGTGGGAAATCCTGCCTGACCAATTTGGTGGCCTTCTACAGTGGGGTTGTGGAACTGATGGACAGGGGTAGAGCAGTTGACGTCATCTACCTGGACTTATGCAAAGCATTCAACATTGTCCCACACGACATCCTTGTCTCTAAATTAGAGAGACATCAATTTGATAGGTGGACCACTCAGTGGACAAAGAACTGGCTGGGTGGCCAGTTATGGTAAATGTCTCAGTGTCCGGCTGGAGGCCAGTGACAAGTTGGTGTCGCTCAGGGTTCGGTGTTGGGACTGGTCTTGTTCAACATCTTTGTGGCTGACATGGACAGTGGGATTGAGTGCGCCCTCAGCAAGTTGGCCAATGACACCAAGCTGTGTGGTCGGGTGGATATGCTGGAGGGAAGGAATGCCATCCAGAGGGACCTTGACATGCTTGTGAAGTGGGCTGATGCCAACCTCATGAAGTTTAACAATGCCAAGTGCAAGGTCCTACACCTGTGTTGGAGCAATCCCAGGCAGAGCTACAGGTTGGGCAAAGAGGAGATTGAGAGCAGCCCTGCGGAGAAGGACATGGGGGTGGTGGTCGATGAGAAAATGAACATGAGCCAACTGCAGCGTGCGCTTGCAGCCCAGAAAGCCAACCGTATCCTGGGCTGCATCAAAAGCAGTGTGACCAGCAGGTCAAGGGAGGCGATCCTGCCCCTCTACTCTGCTCTCGGGAGACCTCACCTGGGGTANTTCAAGAAGCGGAAAATGGATGACATGGGGAATTACAGACCAGTCAGTCTCACCTCTGTGCCTGCCAAAATCTTGGAGCAGATTCTTCTGGAAGGCATGCTAAGGCACATAAAAACCAACGAGGTGCTTGGTGGCAGCCAGCATGGCTTCACTAGTGGGAAATCCTGCCTGACCAATTTGGTGGCCTTCTACAGTGGGGTTGTGGAACTGATGGACAGGGGTAGAGCAGTTGACGTCATCTACCTGGACTTATGCAAAGCATTCAACATTGTCCCACACGACATCCTTGTCTCTAAATTAGAGAGACATCAATTTGATAGGTGGACCACTCAGTGGACAAAGAACTGGCTGGGTGGCCAGTTATGGTAAATGTCTCAGTGTCCGGCTGGAGGCCAGTGACAAGTTGGTGTCGCTCAGGGTTCGGTGTTGGGACTGGTCTTGTTCAACATCTTTGTGGCTGACATGGACAGTGGGATTGAGTGCGCCCTCAGCAAGTTGGCCAATGACACCAAGCTGTGTGGTCGGGTGGATATGCTGGAGGGAAGGAATGCCATCCAGAGGGACCTTGACATGCTTGTGAAGTGGGCTGATGCCAACCTCATGAAGTTTAACAATGCCAAGTGCAAGGTCCTACACCTGTGTTGGAGCAATCCCAGGCAGAGCTACAGGTTGGGCAAAGAGGAGATTCAGAGCAGTTCTGTGGAGAAGGACTTTGTGATGGTGGTCGATGAGAACATGAACATGAGTGGACAATGTGCACTTGTAGCTCAGAAAACCAGCCATATCCTGGGCTGCATCAAGAGGTGATCCTGCCCCTTTGCTCTCATGAGACCTCACTAGGAATATTGTGTGCAGTTCTGGTGTCCTCAACATCAAAAGGACATGGAACCGTTGGAACAAGTCCAGAGGAGGGCCACGAGGATGATCAGGGGACTGGGGCATCTCCCACACAAAGACAGGCTGAGAAAGTTGGGACTGTTCAGCCTGGGGAAGAGAAGGCTGCGTGGAGACCTCATAGCAGCCTTCCAGTATCTGAAGGGGGCCTATAAGTTTGCTGGGGAGGGACTTTTCATTAGGGACTGTAGTGACCAGACAAGGGGTAACGGGTTCAAACTTAAACAGGGGAGGTTTAGATTGGATATAAGGAAGAAATTGTTTTCTGTTAGGGTGGTGAGGCACTGGAATGGGTTGCCCGGGGAGGTTGTGAATGCTCCATCCCTGGTAGTGTTCAAGGCCAGGTTGGATGAAGCCTTGGGTGGCATGATTTAGTGTGGGGTATCCCTGTTTATGGCAGGGGGCTTGGAACTAGATGATCTTAAGGTCCTTTCCAACCCTAACTACTCTATGATTCTATGATACATAGCTACTCTTACTAATATCCATTAACGAGAATATGAACACCTTCAGAGTACCTATTTGCCAGATCACCATCATCTGCTAATTCAAGTCCTTCTTAAAAACTTGCTCAGTAGCATAGAATGGGGAAATATCAGTTAAGAGTGGGTTATTATCCCACTGAAGTAATTATATAATCCTTTCCGTGTAAGCCTTGACCAAACTTGATCTAACAGTGTGGCAATGGATTAAAAATGTTGTCTTTCAAGAAATTTTTTACAGATCAGTTCTTTTACTTGTGCATGATCATCTTTTCTTTTTCCATGTGAAACTTTTATTTTCCATGTCACTAAATACAGTTGAACTTAGGCAGAGTAAAGTTTGCCTATTATCTCATGCTAAGAATGCAGAGATATATTTTTATTAACTAGGGACAAAGTCAAAGTCATTTCTTCAAATGTGGTGTGTTAGAAAAATCTTGCATTCTTCATGCTACCTTCACTTTTGCAATATCTTCAGTTACCTAATCTTTAGTCTTTGGAGCTAAAATAATTCTTCTCAAAATATGCTTTCCTACCTGAAATCACTAATGGAGCATTTAGGTACTATAAGCACTGTTAATGTAAAAGTGTGGTAAGCTGACTGCTGTCAAACTACAGCAAAAATGGAAACCTTGGTAAAACACAAAATTATCAAATATACCTCATGGATTTTAGCTATAATGACTATTTCTGATATGCATTCTGGTAACTAAATATTGCGGCACTGTGCATAAGCTGTTCAAAATTCAGCACTGCAGCTAATTTCAGAAAGAAATGGAAAGCTTGGGAGCTATTCACCTTCAAGTCTTGTACAGCCTTGAGATCATCCTGACTGTTCTAGGAACACATATGCAAGATTCAGCCAGTTTTCTCCAGTCAAACAGCGTGCTTTTCCTGGGTATCTTCTTGGCAGATAACATGAGAATTACTTGAATCATAGATCAAATGTGTATAGCAATTCCAATGATTTTCCTCTGAAGTATAGAAATAAACACTACAGAGCTTCAAATCAAATTTGATGGATGTAAGCTTTTTTGGTTTTAGCACAACTTCTCAATAACTTGACTTTCAATTTTGTTAATGATATGCAAATAAGCACTTCTGGGCTACCAGAAAACTATGGGAAATATCAGAACTTTCTGTGACTTACTATTTTCATTATGGTATCATATAAATACAGTAGATATATTGAGAAATATTAGGTAAATAAGCATAGTTTAAAAAGCCTTTCCCAGAGATTTTACAGTTTCATTGGATGAGACATATACAGAGGTAAAAGGAAAAAAACAAGTCTCTATACCTCAGGTTTACATGACAAACAGGCAAACAATCAGAAAATGCTGACTTACTCCTGTAACTGCAATGTTGTGAATAGAAATTAAAAAATAAATAACATATAAACAATCTTTTCTATTACATAGAAACAAGAAACTGTTTTATTTTGTGATTTACAAAATTGTGTGGACTGCTTTTTTTAACAAAGCTTTTTTGTTTGAAATATTTCCTTGCTTGTTTTGTTTGGGTATTTTAAATAAAACTTACTGAAAGCCAGGAAGATATCAGACTAATATCTGATGTAAATCTAAGGTAAAATTGGGTTGTGTGACCACACTTTTTTTCCCCTCACTAAACATTATTGATGCCTATTTTTTTCAATGCCAGGAACAGAATAAGAAGGTATTAAATATTATTAACAGGTCTGGGAGTCTTCAATTACATGTTGCTTGTTTGTTTGTTGTGCTTTGAGGTAAAATTTCAGTAGATTGTTTTGACCTATTGATACTTTTTTTTGTTTTGTCTCCGCAAATATATCACAGAAAAGTGCACTGCAAAGCATGTACTGGGTTATAAACATTGAGCCTGTGGGCCGTGTTTGCCAGACAACATTTGCAGTGTGAGTTACTTTCTGCTTCAGCACAATTTTGTGCACCAAGGGCCTATCATTCTCCTTTTTAGTCTTTAAAATTCCAAAAGAGAAGCAGATACAGTGAACAGTAACTTTAGACTACAAGATATATTTAAGAAAAGCATTTGCATCTCTAGTGTGTTTCATTAGCCTGTTAGTGGAAATTTAGCCAAGACCACCAAAGCAATTTCTCAACAGTAGCAGTAATAGTGTCTCTAGTTATGATTCTGATCTACATGTTCAGTTATGGGTATTATAATTAAAGAGAGGAAGAAATATGTTTATTACCTGATGCCACATGTGATATAACTGAAAAATCTACACATGGAAACTTGAACTTCAGAACAAAATTATGTTACTTCCTTTGTTCAAAGAATCAAGAAGAGAAAATAATCATAAATGGGCTTTTAACAGCTCTTCAAAGAAACTAATTTCTACTTTCTGTAAAAAGAATAATGTCATAATCATATTAATATCATTTTTCAAAGTTAACAGACTATGTGTGGAGGTATATGTACTTTTAGTAAGTACATAAATTACAGAAGGTTGCTTGTATGCTAGGAAAGATGCATAAACTGATTGAGAAGTTAAATGAGATTTATCTATCTAAACCTGTTAATGATATTTCTGTTTGGTAGACTGTGTGGGTCAAAAGAAATGGTGGGTTTGTGCTCTTTTTACACAACTGGCTTGCTCTGTCTGGTAACTCATCTCTGATGTGCAGAGGATGCTCTCATCTATTGGCAGAAAAATAGTCACAGAACAAGTATGATCTTACCAATATTTGTCTATTGAATAATGGGAAAGGATACAGGTTGGCGCAGTAGTTTTCTATTCTACAGTACAAGGAAAGAAAATTCTTTTAGCACAATTATGTCAGTTATTAGGGTTCTATTTCTGTGTGTCTCCAGTTTGTTCGTAGCCCGGATTGCCCTTTTCACTGTCAGCAACAGTTCATGAACAGCAGAGCCCAGTTTTTGCATACAGAGGAACAGAAGGAATTATAATACATCTCTGGAATCACCAAATAAAAATTATAAATTAATAATAAATATGGAATTCTAGTTCTTAGGTCATCCTGGAAAGCATGAATGTGGTAACAATTAGGTACAAAAAATTAGGTTAAACTGAAGAGGAATTACTATGTCAGCATTACAGCAGATTTCTGATATCTTTTAAAATATGAGAAAAATATTTTTAATGTCATACTCTCTCTTGTGTAATGCAAGATTTACTAAGCATAACCTCAGTGAAATAGATAGCAGCAGCATCACCCAGTATCTTAAAGTCTTGCACTGCAACATTACATTGTGTTTCAAGGAAGATGTAGGGAAAGAGGTAGAAAGCAGATCCCAAACTGTAAAATGAAACAAGAGAGGCCATTCCATAGTTATTTCAAAGGTTTTTTCAGTTATTTCAAAGGTTTTCTTAATTAGACCAGCAGAAAAAAGTCTAACATCTGGGCTGAGCTGAAGCATTCAGGGAAACTGTATGTTCTTCTCATCATTGAGACTGCATTAAATCAAGAGCAGAATCACTGTATTGTCAGCAGGAATATATCTATGTACGTAAGAGTTCTGTGCTTGCTGATAAAACTGACAGCCTATTGCAGTGAACTTCATGTGATACAAGCATGTTTGTCCGTTGCAGTATTGCAGTGTCACTTCTTGGCTCACCAGTCACCTGCATGATGTGGCTCAATTACAAGCCTTTATAAATAAATAACAAGTCAATCTGACAACTCACAAACTGATTGAGATAAAAAGTATCTTGAGCTTTGTGAATTTTTAATCTGAAATGATGTATGACATGTTGCACTGATAAACATGTACAAAGCCACTGCTTTTCACATGATCTAATTTATATTTAAAATAGCTTTAAAATACACTTGATTAGAATGAGATATACTTACAGTATATTAAAATAAAATTGAATGAAGTTGTTAGCAGATCCAACTGCAACTGAATTTTGTTGATCCTAGCCATGGGGAATACTTTCTGGGTTTCTGAGGTAGAAATCTACCTATCTTTCATGAGACAGCTAGAAAGACCCCAGCAAATATTTTGTGGCAAAAATTGTTTTGCACAAGCCTGTTACAAGACTTTTAGTTTCTTATTGATCAGTGTTCACCACAGACTCTACCAGGAATCTGAGAATGTGACAAGTTTCCATCACCCCCGACAGCAGCTTTGCTTTATATTTTCAACAGCACTACATGAAAAAAAATCTTTTGAAATGATGGTCTGGGAATTAAAGGGTTACATGACTCCAGATGATTCCAACTAAGCACACAAAACATTTTTTTGACTCTGTGATTGTTACACATGTACTATATATACTTAACTGCGTTCCTTGGTATTTGATAGTTTCTTTGTATGGGAAGAATTAATTCACTATGGCTCTAAGCTATCAAGGACTGAATATCGCAAGAGAAAATACTTTAAACCTCCTAATCCCTAAGAGGAGTTATAGTAGAAAGCATTGGATCAACTTCATTTCTAAAGGGTCAATACAAGGACAAGTGGTACAGTCTAATGAATGTTTGAAACCCCTTATGTAATTAATGCTTTCAAGTGCTGCCTTCTCTGTCTTTTCCTGTTAGTTTTTACTAATTTTTCTAAAAATTCTTTCCCACTTTTGCATTTAAATGATATTTTAATCAACATTTTCCAAACTAAGATTTCTATTTAGCTGAATCTTTCTTCACAGCGACACCTCATCTGCATTTTATAAACAGAAATCTGACCATCCTTTGCAAATGAAAAGCGCATTGCAGAACCCTTCCAAATCCAGACTGAAAAAATTAATATATATATTGGAAATAAACAGAAAATAAGGGTGGAAAGGACTTTGAGAGGTCACCACATCCATTCCCTCTGCCCCAAGGCAGAATCAGTTATACCTAAACCATTCCTGACAGATGTTTGTCTAACCTGTTTTTTGAAACCTTCTGTGACAGACATCCCATATCCTCCCCAAGCAATATACCCTGATGCTTAACCTTCCTTTTAGTTGGAAAAGATTATTTTTTTTCTCCCACTTTGCTTGTTTGTTGTTGTTGTTTGTTGGTTTGTTTTTTTTTTCTTTTCCATATTATCTAATTTGAATCTTCATTGCTATTTCTTAAGCTCATTATTTTCCGTCCTGTCCACCATGGATGTGGGGAAGAGATTATTCCGTTTCTCTTTGCAGCAGAGTTTTATATACCTGAAAAGTGTTAAATGAGAGGAGGAGTTAGGACTACTAAAAATAACCTCCAGCAGAGCAAATGATCAGTAGGGAAAAAAAAAAAAAAAAAAACCCAAAAAAAAGGAAACAAAAGCAAAATACATTGGAAGAGAGCCCAAACAGGCAAGCGAATGATAATGATCTGATAATTTGGTTAGAGAGAAGGGAACTTGAATAGACTGCACATATGTAGCTCATATTAGGTACCCACAAACGATATGCATGATTTCTGGCATGCTGCATCACAAGCTATTTAGTTGTAAACACTGGTACAAAATTCTGAAGGATGAGATTTTTTTTCTGGAGTTTCAGTGTTTAGAAGACTGGGAAGAAAAATGCCCCTCAATTTCTAAGGAATATAGAAACTAAGAACAAGTAAAGCTAAAAATGTATGAGCTTGAGGCAAAAGGTGGAAATTAAAGTGTCTAAATTCTAAAGAAAGGTAGGTCACGGAGTTGAAATTCAGTCAAATAATAGTTTCAGAGAAACAGTATTAAAAATAAGATACTGTTCCAGAGAGGTTGATTTGATTGCATCCTAAGGACAAGAATAAATAAAAAAAGAGAAATATTTGGGAAAATACCCACAAACCAATAGCTTCTCCAATAACAGAAGAACAAATACATAGTAAGAAAAAAAATTATATATATATATATACATACAAAAGAATTTCAGAGGCTTTTCAAAGTTTCATCCCAAGTGTCAGATTCAAGATTACATTTAACACATTGCAAATAGCTAGCAGTGGGGCTTGTCTGTTTTATAAGAAACTCAGGCTTTTGGGTAGAATCACAGCATGTAAAGCTTGAGAGATACTTTTAGAAAGTGGGAAAGTAAAGATGGTAACTATCTATATGAAAAACAACCTATGTTATTTTGTTCTAATGCAGACAAATTAGCAGGAAACTATGCAAATCATTACATCTTTAAAGCTGATTCAGTTAAATATTTTGATAATATTTCAGAGATATTAGCTTTCGATGCTGAAGCTCCTATGACAAGGTTGTCTTATCATCTTAAAAAAATCAAGTCCCACATTAATTTTGTATATTACAGTAATCGTTCTGATTGGCAGAAAGCAAAAAATAACCCAAACCCATGAATTCTTTGTAACAAGACCTTCTTTACTGAAAATTTTCCACTTTTTTATTGTTTGCAATTAAAACCACATTCTGTCTTCTTGCAAGGTGAATAAAAATTAAAAATTCATTTAAATAATCTCCATGCTTATGTTCAATAATCCAAAGCTAAAATATCATCAATATGTTAAATTATTAAACATAAATTAAAAGCCTAAAGCTTTCAAGTTGTAGAAGTCTCCAGTGTAAGTCATGGCACTGCCATCTGCTAATTAATTTTTACACAGTCTAAAGCTGTTGTGGCTAAATATATACACATGCAAAGTATCTATAGGAAAAAAGACCTTGAACAGTCACCCATTTTGTATTTTTTTTTTTTTTCTCTTCTTGGAATTAAATTTCATTCAGCAAAGAAGCTCCTAACCACAACCTTCCCTTCCCTTAAGAGAGTGGTATTTGATGTTTTTAATCTTCAGTGTGTTCTCTTTATTCTTCTCTCATTCCATAAGAGACATTTAAGAAGAAGAATTTGGACCGATCCAGCCTACAGTATTCTGTGGTTCCTGTGTGCAGGGCACAGCTGAGTCTTCTGGAAAAGAAAAGAGGGCCTTGCTGCCTCCCCATGCGTCTCTACAGAAGGCTCTGCAGAGACCTTGATTATTCTGCCTTCTTGTAGGTACGATGAATTTTCTTTGAAAGTGTGTCACTTTTCTGGTACACATGGGGAAGTGCATGCTTCAGTGTACCATATTAGTGTTTTCCCTCTGATAGAGCTGGCCAGATACTGGGAATATATCTGTATAATATATTTAATTTTGTAGTAAAAAGAGCTTTTAGACAGAGTCTTGAATACTTTTAAGCCAACTGATTTAACCAATCATAAAGGTTAAAGACCAAATATGGAATCAATCACTAAGAGAAGCAAATATAACAAATAAAATATTAATTTGATTAATTCTGGTGTGTATTTTCCTCTTCAATCTGTATGGTAATAGGATTTACAAATACATATCAAGGCACAAACAAACATTGAAAGTATTGATTTATCCAATGCTATTGACTACAAAAGCACTAGAGAGTACAGTGAGCATAAAATACACACAGAGATAAAAGAGCTATTACAATAAGCAAACTGATAGCAAACAACAAACAGAAAAAACACTGCTTTTTAGTCATGCGTAATGGGATCACTGCATTCACTAGCTTTTCTAAATACAGATTTTCACTTACTGTAAGTAAGCCTTAGGGATATTCATCAAAAAGTGTTTCCAGTAATTAGAACTTTGTGAAGAATTAAAAGACTGACAGTACTGAGCAACAATGAAAACAAAATTCTAAGGTTCATTCATGAGTGCTCACAATCTGAAATATGAACTCAAGCAAGCAGTCAGCTCCTTGGCAATGTCTCAACACACGCTACTTCAATAAATCATTGCATTTGAAAATGTAAATGTGTTTCTCTTTAGTAAGTGATCATAAAGATTCCTGCTTAATTTATGGTTTGAATATATTTCTCCACCCAAATACTGTAACTTCAAGATGTTTTCCTGGTGAAATTCATGTATCCATATACACAAATACAGAGAGAAGAAAAGAGAAAGTTGGGAGTATTTTGATTATTTGCAAGCTTTAGACTATAAATTGCATTCTACTACCTGTATATAACATGAAAATTAATTTCAGTGCACACAATAATATCCTATTGTGAGCAGCAGAGTACAGCCAACAGTCCTTACCTGTTACTGTATGACATGGGCTTGTTGGAAAGTTTGTTGACCACTGTTGAATTTTTTGGGATGAGAGCTATTGATTTGTTCTGACAGGAAGGTAAGCCCCTGAAAATAGCCTATATAAATGGATTTTCTAAATGCTAGATGTGCGGGGTAAAGCATTCTTTTGGAAGAGAACATTTGTTTATCTTTTGATAATCTGGTGGTTTGATCTTTTCTAATTCCAGCTGTTTCACCTGCAGCTGATAGAAAGGACTGAATTAAATGTGAAAACAAAGGCCCTTGGTATTAAAATTAAAAAATGTGGGGAAATATCACTAAATGAAAACCACTGTGTTCTTAAAATTCAGAGATTTTACCAACACTAAGAAAACCAATATTTGTATATGGTGATTGTGACTCTACCATATGAATTTAAAATAACTTCTTGTTATCTACCCATGGTCCTTTCTTTTCAAGCACCGTACGTCTAAAAGTGCTTGGAGAAGGGAAAAAAAACAAAAGCTGTTAAACCAGTCTGCCTAGTTACCTGGGTAGAGCTATTACAAATTTTATTGTGTGAGTTTTAGGATCAATGGCTGTTTCCATATCCTTTTCCATCGATTCCCTTCTCTGATTTGTCTTGTCCTGAAATGTTTTGTTTGCTTTCCTGAAAGCATCTGGGAGGTCACACTCTCAGGTGTTTCATTCTGCAGAGTCCAGCAGAGTGCAACATGTGGCACTCATGGCCTATAGCAACATGTAAACAAGCTCTGACAAGAATGAACTTACAAAGGAATACAGGGAAATGGCATGCAGCAGCATTTTCTAGGCATAGGAAACTGTCTACCATATAAATTGTTCTTAGGTTTTGTGTGCAATAACGGTATCATAAAAAACCTTTTCTGAGCATCCTGTTCTCAGCATCATTCTCAAAGTGTAGCTAACCTCCATAGGAATCTCAGAGCAGAAATGCCTGAAGTCCAAATACGGTGAGGTAAGCAATTGAAAGGGGAGGCCCACTTGCACAGCAAGTTCAGACTTGCTATTGCACAGCACAGGGGTCTCTGGGAGAAGTGTTAGAGGAGGTATTAAATAGTCAGCCCTCTAAAGGCTGCTATTTGGTCTTTTTTAGCCCTTCTGTGCAAGTCAGCTGTGTTCTTGTTTGGACCCAGGTCCAATAAATTATTGGTTGGTCCAAGTTTTAGGTGAGAGGCTGGTCAGACTGGTAGCTGTCCTCTGTCACCTTTGCTGTCCCATCATGGGCTGTGTGTGGGTCTGTCTGGGGATGTCTTCAGCAGAAATCACTGATGCCTTTAGGGCAGGTAGGGAAGGATGGAAATTAGTCTGGCAGGTGGGATGGACAGCAGGTCCCTGTCAGGGACCACTAGCAACGGCCAGGCTGGGAAACAGCATTCGCTTTTAAGCTAGCAGAAATTTGCAAGACACTTGTGTCTCTGCATCACATGCTTTCTGATCTTCTTTATTTTTCTTGCAGATGAGGTGTTTGGGATGTCTAAGACATTCAAGAGTTGGGTTGCAGGGTGCAGGGTAGCCTTGCAAAGGTTGCAGAGCTGCCCATGCACAGCTTCAGGCTGCACATAAGATCAGAGAAATCTTTGAAAAGCAGCTTTTTAGAATTCTCCAAGCCTGCACATTGATAAAGTGGCCTTATTATTTGGTAACGTATCTTTCTTAAAGGGCAAACACGTTGTCTTTAACCTTTGCTGTATTACTTCATATGGCACTTTTACCTTTGCAGGTGAGTCGAGAAAAAACACACTGCATGTTGCTAAATCAATGATAGGGAAGAAAAAATGGGAGAGCAGCTGGTGATAGCAGCTACCAGAAGCAACAAACTGCAAAGGCTGTCCATGTCTCATTCACAAGCTTATTCTAGATCTAAACTGCACAAAGCAGTTTGTGTTTCATGTCAGCTAGACGACATGGTTTGTAGATTTCTGGCTCTTCACAAGATTAATGGGCTTTAAACTTGAGGCAAAACGTGTTCTAACAGGTTGCTTATACCAAAAAGTATGCTGTAACTTTTCTTTTGAGCAGTATTAATCCTACAGGCTGTTACATGTTCACTCCTTCATCCCTGTAATGAAGATAACCTGCCTCTTGTGGCAATTGGATTAAATCTTCCTGGTGTTTATAAAAGATAACAGAGGTCTCTTTAGGACCCTCTGGAAAGCTCAGCAGCATTAACAATGGTCTCTCTCTTTATTTCAGTGCTTTCAAAAGCTTATGGTTTGAGGTCAGCTGAGGCAAACTGGCAAACCTTAACAATTTCTCTGTTGGCATCATTTCTACCTTGGCAACATTTGTTAAAACAAAAGGCTCAAACTAAAAAACTCCTATATTTCCTTAAATTGCTTTCACTTCTCATTGTGACTGAAAAATGACTGACAATCTGGAGGGACAAGCTGCCCTGACTTAAACATTCCCATTTAATACAGTGCTGCTAGAAATGTACTTGTTATGAATCTGTTCTCATAAATTGTACTAAATAATTTATGTGCTGATGTGTTTTGGAGTTTAGAAGTCATGACTGCTTCAGCTCTATTGTGTGATGGACAGGAAATAAGTACTTTGTTTTATGTTGATGTATTCTGAGAGTTGGAGCCGGAGAGATTTAAATCAATTTGTGATAAAGGCATTGTATACCAACACATGATCTGGAGTACGCGTAAATAGAGAAAAGAAACAATTAAGGACCAGCTGGGGATACAGACACAAAGAATTCTAAAGTAGTAGGCTTTTAAGCTATCAAAACTGCAGGATTAGTGGGTTAGGGATGAATATGAATCCTTGTGGGCTATATACGAACTCTTGGGAACCATTTCTATTCCAAATAGTTTACATCCTTTCTAAAAGTATATAAACTAATACTCTAAACTTCACACATGTGTTTACTGATGAGGGCACAAGGGAGCTTTCCTTCTTCAGGTAAAAGCTAGAGACAACCTGGGAAGGCTCTGAGCTGGCACTTTCACACTGAACTTCAGAACAAAGCAGAAATAAGATTCAGAAAGGGACTAGCACCAAGTCCAGGCACTGCTAATCCACAAGCCAGCTAAGCAAACAGTAAGAGAACTGCACCCAAGAGAATATGAGTTCCTTGTGCCTAGGCGTTTCAGTGACTTTCTTTGCTGTGAGGTTTCAGAAAGTTTGCCAGCTTTATTATAAAAAATAATTTTATACTATAAGATATTATATATCTATATGTGTATCTATCTCTCTATACTACTGGTCAATTCAAGAAACTTGGAAGTTCCAGTTTTGGGGTCCTATATATTGTCTGCCCTGCAACACTATACAACAGACATTTGTTCAACGGATACTCAGGTTTGTTGGGAATTGTACCCTGTGGTGCCTCCAGATTCTTCTCACCTGTGTCATCTGCTTGCTCTTTCAGGGGGCCATAATACTAGTTCAGGACAATCTAATTCTCCTCACAGAGATACTTAGTCTGCTCTTTGGATGGCCAGCATCTCCTGTCAGTGCAGTGGTAGGAAAATATAAGTTACTAGGGCCTCACACGTGGCTGGACACATCAGATTCTGGAGGGTCTTGGTTGCAAGACAAACAACACTAGACCTAGGCTGCAGCGCAGTCTTTGCTTTTCACAATCATTTCCTACTGCATAGGGGTAATGTGTGCACTTTTGTGGCATACTGAAACATAACTAAATACCCAAGGTGAATATACTCTTCTAGAGACAAGCTAGAACTGAATTTTGTTTTGTGATTTACAGAGCTAAAACTGATTCCTACAGGGAGCCTATGGACATGGAAACATTTTGTTCCTGGTTAGATGAAACCTGTCCCTCTGGAAGTGGCTTCCAGCCTGAATTACGATTGCCCCTTTAGCCCTCCTTTTTCCCTGCTGTGCCCATTCTAGGCTTTCCACTTTAATTCTGGGAAATCTAGCCATCCTTTTGTCACATTCCTGGTCAGTATCACAGAATCACTAGGTTGGAAGGGACCTCTAAGATCATCAAGTCCAACCATTGTGGGTGAAGATTTATTACTAGTGTAGACTGTTTCATATTCCAAGATTTCCAGCAGTTTTTCAACACAGAATCGGAAAATTTTCTTTTAACAACTTATACAGACTTGGCTATTTTATAACCAGCAATTAAATTAGACTAAATTAATGTGGGCAAGAATCTTATCTCCAATATTCCTCTACAAACGTGGAGGAGGTTTTCAGATTATTCTGTGTTAGGTGAAACATAGAATCTGGCAGTTTATCCTCTACCAAGCAGATGCAATTGCACTACATATTTTCTACCTACTTACATATATTTACTTTTAAGGGTATCAGTGGAAAATGCCATCAATGGATACATTCTGGCTGATTCCTAAAAGCATGCAGCAACATAAAATATTTATTTTAGAGAGTGAGATACTTAATTGTACTCAGACACCTCTGGAATCCACTCTCATTCATTTCTGTATGAAAAGCAAACAGACAAAAGTCTAGCTGACAGCTTGCCAACACACTAATTAACTTTCAGCTGCAGCATTCTCAGTTAGACTTTACTCTCAACCTATACAACCTGCCAGGAAGCAGAGCAATGAAATGCAACTTTAAAATATAGAACTATACAGAATATAGAGGGTTCATGGAAATTAAAATGTTCTGCACTTGAACATGGGTTATTCCTTCTTATTATTAATATAGGGAAGACCTGTGTGTAATTTGCTCATGGCTCAGTAACTCAAATTTATTATTGTGCCTCTTTAATTCAGGAAATTCAAAGTTCCATTCGTTATTCACGTACATAAGTCTCCTCTTTATTGTTCTGCTACTGCATATCTTTCCAAATGTGTACTTTGTGCAGTGGAGTATGGTACAGGCAGAAACTTTCAGTTTCCATTTATTTTTTTAGAGACAAAACCTCATGGCTGAGTAACTCTTACAGACCCCTCCACTTTCTAGTGCTTGCTCAAGTGACATTGATGTTATTTAACTCTACCTTTTATGTTTTGCAGGCTATTCAAACTTTCCTCTAGTGTAAGACACAAAAGGTGTATTTATGAGAAAAGGATTCTAAATGTAAATTACAAATGTAATTCATATTTGTCCTCCTTTATCTTTAACCAAAATTAGCCCCCTTCCACCCCCACATCTGCTCTGCTTCTGGTCTCTTCCCCCCTCCCATCTGCTCCTGCTCTCTTTTTCCTCCTCCCCCATCTGCTTGAACATCACTACCCCTCCAGGGATCCCTTTTCTTCTGTTTTACTCCCTACCTCTCAGCTGGGCTTTCCTCTGCTGTCTGAATGAAAAACAATAAAAAAAAATATGTTATGATGGAGAAAGAAACACACATACTATTGCTAGTGAACTTCTGAAAATCCCTTTTCCTGTTCTTTGCAGAGAAAATGGAAAACACATCTTTGACTTCTTAAGCACAATGATATCATACCACATCTGAGTCTTAGAAGGTTTGAGCTCTTTTAATGGATTCAGTTGAGGCATTGATTAGACAAGCACCTCAAATGTTTTGCTCACAGTAGGCAGCTTTATTCTTTTGTCTCATTACCATGTCCATTGTTAACAATGCCAAATATCAAAAGCATCTCCTCAGTACTGGGTCAGACACTGTTTTCTTCATCACTTCTGGGAACTGAAAACACGTCTGAACTGGCTTTGATGGTGGCAGGTTCAGGCAATGATGAAACTGCAATTGACATAACGTTGCAAAGGTCCTTGAAAATGTCATTTTTCACACTATCCATTTTACGTGGGTCCTTTGACTATCCTGCAGTTACACTGGCATAAAAGCAGCACAACAGAGCACAGGGTAGTTCCCTCAATATCAGAGAATTTATTTTCAATTATTTGTTGTTGTGAAGTCTTTCCCTATACACAGCATAATCACTTTGGCCCACACCTCAATTGTTTGGCACTCACTAAGGCAAATTTGTCAAAGCATTGTGGTATTTTTCAAGTATTCATCCATGGAACACATTTCCGTAACACAATTTCAGGAAACACTTTTTGGTTTTTTATACAGCTTAAAGCAATAATTTATTTTGACTAGTCTTTCTTTTGAATATACCTAAGTATATTCAAGCATCCATTAAGTAAGCCTTAGTAACCCTTGTTTAGGAGTTACAGTACTGTATTGCAGAAATCAATTCTGAACTGTTTTGCCTGGAGACCTGTCAGTCTTATTTAACAGAAAACAAAAATAAATATATATATTGTTAGGGGTATCTAGCACCACAGCTACTGCCTGACCTCCTAGGCCAAAGTTAGGTCAGTGGAAATGTTTTTCAAAATCATGCAGAATTGAAAAAATTGGCACTGAACACACATGGAACAAAAACTAAATGACTGAAAAAGTTTTCCATAATATTGTAGCTCATTTTAGGGTAAATTTGTAACTTGAATATTAAAATATTGTAAAATTTAATTCCATTACCTTTTGGTGTTCATTGGTAGGCTAATTGTTTGGATGGTAGATTAGTTATACGTCATAAAGTTTATGGTCGTCAAATGCATTTCTGGCTAATTTGATTTTAAAAACTGAATACTGAAGAAAAAATATGGTTTTGTTGCATACAGTTTCCTATGTTTCACTCTCATTCTTTATCCAAGGAAAGCATATGATGTATCTCAGAAGATAAACCATATAAGAATCACTTTTCTGTAAAAAAGATAGCTCTACTAGGTCCATGATGACTTTGGCAAAAGCAAATGTGCATCTTCAGAGACTCTATGCTAAATATATAACAGGAGGAAAATAGGTTTTAGTAAAAAAAAAAATATAAATGTATTCTTTAAAATATATTTTTAATAAAATATTTTATTTTTAGATTTTTTTTCTGAATTAAAAAATAATCATTTGAAAACATTCCATGAGGAACTAGTTTTCAGTTTTTTGTTACTCTAGCAAATACAGGGAATATACAATCCCTGCAAGCTTAACAAGATTTATGTAATTTTCTTGTATTAGAGAACAGGATTACAGAGAAGGCAGAACCAATGATGTTTTTAACTTTTAACACAAATTCAGCTACCTGTTTTGTCATGTGGATTTACAATGACTTCTTGAATAGCTGAAGGGACATTTTATCTGCAAAGTGATTGGGAAAAAGGAATCAAAAACCCCCAAACTATACTGCATATTAAATATTAAAATTACTCCCCCAATGTTTTGTACATTAAGTGTCTTGTAACAATTTAAAATATTTAATGCATGTTTAAAACTTACCTGAAGGTACTGTTTATTTTCCCTATTTTATATGTGCCAGTATAATGATTCGCTGATTGAGTCCCATGGGAAGTGTTCTATAGCTCATTTCATCAGATTGGGGCTGACTGGATATAAGTGATTGCCCAGAAAATGTGACAGAACAGAAAATGGGTCCCAGATTACACAATTATTAGTCCTATACTTTTAAATAAAACTAGTCTCCCAACAGAGGTCTCATTTATTGTGGATGTATTCTGAAGTTAAATAATACTGTGAAATTGAACTATCATAAATTGAATTTTCAGAAAAGATATCAATCTGACCTGCAAAGAGATAGTTTTTCTTTAAAAGGCATATAAAAGCAAAAAGAGGAAAAGGAAAATACTATATAAAGCCCTAATGAGGAAAATGTTCTGGATGGATCTTTTTATTTAACTATGTAATTATTATTGCATGTTTTATCTGAATAAACAAACCCACAGTATTTCCAAGGATGAAAGGGCTAAAGACAGTAATCTAAATACAATCCAGTGTGACTGTAAAGCTTTCTCTGGCTAGTTTCACCTCCAGATGGTTGGTAGTTTTTATTTCTACATCATTTAGAAAATCTCATTAGGATTCTAAAGCTTTAGTGAGGACTATAGAAACCTTTTGGTTTTCTGTATTGAACAGCGCTCAATATTTTGAACAGCTGAATGTTAGCATCCATTTTGTTATCACTAGGTAAAGGTAACAGCACAGTAATTTGAAAATAATAGAATAATAGAATCATAAAGTCATAGAATGGTTTGGGTTGGAACCTTCAAAGGTCATCCAGTCCAACCCCTCTACAATGAGCAGGGACATCTTGAACTGTATCATGTTCTCTACTTTCCTGTGTTTAAGCATGTATACTGGTGCCACCTGATCTGCTGGTATTTTTATTTCATACTTTTCTTGCAAAACCATTTCTATATAATTTAGTAAATGGGGGTGAGGGGAGAGGGGAAGAGCAGGAGAGGAGGAGAGTTGCCTTTAACCATGAGTGAATTTGGGCCTTATCTCTTATCAAAGAAGGAATGATAAATGTCGATTTATAGCTCAATGTCTTGTCACAGGATATCAGTTTGACATATACAGTGTTGCCTCTCTATAGAGTTACATAACCCATAAAATTTTCTGTAGGAGAAAGATGTAATGATGCTCAATAAGTACTATTTTAGAACAATATTTAAACGCTATAAGATTCAGTTTTGTACCCTTGGTATAAGAAAATCAAGATATTAAGCCTACATATATTTGTCTGTGCAACACTTAAATTGAGTAGAAGTCTCGTACTTCTGTAACTTGATATAGCTTTACTCTATTTACCAACAGCAATGTAATCACTGAGGCAGAGCTGAGTATAGAATAAAAATCCAACTAGGAATATGGGCAAATCTTTTTGCTCCACTAAGTTGAAGTTAGTTTATAGATATTCATGCAATGTGAAGCATATAGCATGTCTAGATATATCTAAATGTAAGAAAGCATAAAGATAAATTTAACTACATTGAAGAAATGATATAGACATTTGTCCTCTATAATAACATAACTGGATTTAGCATTAAGACCTTCTTTTTTTTTTAAAACTTGGCCTTACTAAAGATGCTACACAATCAAATAAGACACTGATATTTACACACTGCACAACTAACTGTGCATCACAACAAAACTGCTAGTCAAAACTTCAGACCACTGAAATTAATAAAGAGCTGTAATATTATCTGCTTCATATATAAGAGGATGACTGTTCCTTGTTTTTCCTCACAACACTAGCACAAAGGTATTTAAATATAGTCGGACTAGATGATCATTGTGGGTCCCTTCTAACTGAAATATCCTGTTCTATTGTAACTATTCTACTCTAAATAAATCAAGGTAAAACATAAATGCACTTTTTGAAGAAAGCAAATGGACACCTGCATAAAGTGAAGTGTGGCAAGAGAGAACCAAATTAAACCTTGCACCAGTGAATCTTACTGTTTCATCATAGAATCATTGAATCATTTTCAAAGATGTTGTTCTTGACTAAGGGCATCATTGTCTGAAAAGGAGACAACATAATTTTTTTTAAAGCTCCTTCTTTTACATACTAGAAAAGAAGTTCAATATCCTGGATATGTATTTTTTTTTTAATTCTGCTTTTAATGTCAAGTGCTTCACTGTTTTCTTGATATGGAGAAGCAGAAAAAAGTATGCAATTAACTATAGTTTACCTCTGTGACTTTGATTTTTAAAATCAGATAGACTGTGAACTTTTGATGTATACAGCTAAAAATAATATATATTGAATATTTCTGAATAAATAAAATTCAAGGAATCAGTTAATTGACAATCCACAACTCAAAACAAGGTTCGAGTAAATTATTCAGTGTGAATTATTTGCTCAGCTCTCTTCATTATCTCTTTGGCTTTCTTGGTTACTACTAAACAGACTTACCCAGAATATGGTGTTTTCAGGGACTGAATCAGGAGTAAAAAGTGACCTCAGCTTACACCATCAAACTTAGGCCTTGAATTATGAAATCTTAATCCTCTTTCTCTTTGAAAAGATAATAATCTACTTTTTTTTAAACAGAAAAAATCTCATTTCTTTTTTCTTTCTTAGTATGTAACATATGCAAATCAATGCCAGCAGTCAGCAATCATAAGCAACCTTAAAATAACAAATCAATGAGAAAAAGTAATAGATGAGAAAAATATTTTTTTAAAAGCAAGCTGAAGTTTTTCGGGTATTCACTTATAAACAGCAACAGGGAATTAAAACCCTCCTAATTTTATGAAACAAAACTCCTTTTTAATTCTTAATTTTCTGAGTGTGAGGTAAAGATTATTTTACTATTTACAAATACTAAACATAATCAAGTTTTCATGTTTAGCTGAAAGTATGTATGAAATGGCTGTGGAAACAGAAGACCCGATGATTTGGAGGATATGGGATTCGACTGCACAACACTTCTATCATATTTTAAAGGATAGTCTCTTATATAAAAACAAAGATCTTCTTGCTTCTAAGTTAATTAACTTGTGAATTTTAAATGAGAATTGGAGGCTTGGGGAGGGCATAAATGGACTTAAAAGCCTGCAGCAGATAGTGCCAACCTCTGTTAAGCGATTATCTTTTAAACCGCAGATAGTTCAGCTCTGCTTGATGGACTTCTTGAGGCTGACAGGGTTTGAGCTGAAGGCAAATGTAAAAAAAAAAAAGGCAACTATTTTGTCTTCATCTTAAAAGATCCTTCCTGTGTGTATATAATACAGCAGGAGAAGATGATATTCAGAGGGTGACTTTAAATAGGGATTAAAAATACTCTTTTTAATCTCTTTGTTTTTGAAGATAGGTGCAGTTACATCAATTCCTCAGAGGCACCCAGCAAAAATGGTGCTGAAAAAAAGAGCTGACATGCTATTTTGCAGGTTGTCTACAATATTTTATGAAATAGTGAGAGACATAATTCTGAATCATAGAATTATAGAATGATTTGCATTGGAAGGGACCTTAAAGATCATCCAGTTGCAACCCCACTACCATGGAGAGGGGCACCTTTTACTGTACCAGGTTGCTCAAAACCCCATTCAACCTGGCTTTGAACAATTCCAGGGATGAGGAATCCACATCTCTGGGCAATCAGTGTCAATACCTTACTAACCTCACAGCCAGGAACATCTTCCTAATATCTAATCTAAATCTACCTTCTTTCAGTTTAAAGCCATTCCCCTTTTTGCTATCCCTACATGCCTTTGTAGAGTCCCTCTCCAGCTTTCTTGTAGGCATACTTTAGGTATTGAGAGGCTGCTATAAGGTTGCTGACTCCCCAGAGCCTAAATAAGGCTGAACAACCACAACTCTCTCAGCCTGTCTCCACATAAGACATGACCCAGCTCTCTCAGCATCTTCATGGCCTTCCTCTGGACTCACTCCAACAGATCTATGTCCCTTTTATGTTGCAGGCTCCAGAACTGAACACAGGACTGTGGGTGGTGTCTCACAAGAGCAAAGCAGAGGGGAAGAATCACCTCCCTCAACCTGCAGATCACTTTTCTTTTGGTACAGCCTAGTGTTGGGTTGACTTTCTTGGCTGCAAGAACACACTGCCAGCTCATGGTGAGTTTCTCATAGACCAACAACCCCAGGCCTTTCTCCTCAGGGCTGGTCTCAATCCATTCCCTGCCCAGCCTGTTTTTGTGCTTGGGATTGCCCGGACCCAGGACTTGTCCTTGAACTTGATGAGGTTTGCACAGGTCCACATCTCCAGCCTGTCCAGGTCCCTCTGGATGGAATCCCTGCCCTGCAGAGTGTCAATTGTACCACACATCTTGGTGTCACCAGCAGACTTGTTGAGGGTGGACTTAATCTCACTGTCTATGATGCTGAGAAAGATTTTTAGTCCCAAAATTCTATAGGCCCTCCTAATAACAAGCACCTTATGATTGAGGAAGGCTTAGGTAAAGCAAGCCAGCCAAGAAAGAACAATGGTGAAAGAAATGTATTTTGCTTTCTTCAAGGTTCTAAGTCTTTATGTGCATTACTTTATTATTTTTTTTCAGAGGAATATAATAGGATGTTGTCATCTGAGTTAGTAGTTTGACTTCTGCTTAAAGATGGTACTAGTTATACTTTTTAAAAACAATAGTAATAGAGTCTTACCTGGTTAAAAGTTGTAGGGATATGCAGAGACTATAGTCCCTGTTGTTCAGAATTTGCTTTTGGTTACTCTTGGTCCTGTAACTGGTGATACAGCTGTATTAAACAAGACACTACCCCGATTGAAACACACCAGAGAAGAAAATGGTCTCCTGAGCTAAGTCAGGTGCAGGATGAAACCCTCATTTCCCAGCTACTACAACCACCACCTAAGAAAGACAAGTTGAAGGATTAGTAAAACAGGAGTGTTTGCTTAACTGCTTTGGCAGGTGCTAGCAATCAGCCTTAACTTGCTTTAATGGCTGTTTCCTGAAGCTTGCTGAAGTTGTTCTGTTCCTTTGGGAGTCAGAATCTGGTAGGAATTGACTCAGTTACTGTGTGGGGGATTGCTGTGTTTCTGGTTTTTGCTACGGTCAATGTAGTCTGTAGCACTACCCCTGCTATTAATCTTGTTGCTCTTTTGTCACTTTGTTTTCTTCATAATCAAGAAAAGATGTGCATGCATTTTGTGCAATAGGTATGTACAGTACAAGAATGTGTGTTCATATTGTTTGCTGAGGCTGCTTGATTTACTTAAAAAATATCTACTACTCTTCTGCCTGTAATTTTAGTGGTTTTTTGGGGTTTTGGGGGTTTTTTGTTTGTTTTTTTGGTTTTTTTTTTTTTTCCCCAGTAAAAGTCTTGTACAAATGTTAACAAAGCTGCTGTCAGCTACTGACTGATTCTGTGTTTTACATTCTGCTTCCAACTTGGCATAAATCCTAAAATTAATAAAATGATGTGGTTCTCTTGGTAATTAAAGCAAGATGATTATTCTACAATAATAATCCTCTTAAATAGTGAGGCATATAAACAATGGAAAGATAATTCTTTGCTTAGCAATTTAATATATTGGCAAATGAAAAAAAAAACCAAAACAAAAACAAACAAAAAAAAACAGATTACTTTTGAATTGATAAACAAGTAATCTTGTTTGTTTCAGTCAGTATAATGAATCTCCATTTGGGTAACAAATGAGCATTTGGCTTGTGACCCTGAAGATATAAGGTAAAAGTTTGGATAGTCCATGCATTCAGAAATAACTATTTTATCAGTGTGCTGATTCTGAGCCTAAAGCATACATCATACCTAAGGATAAAAATCTGTTTCATCCTCCTGACTTTATATATCCTGATAAATGCTAAACAAATAAAGGTGTAAAGAATATTTTATCTGTAAAAATTCTTTTTTCTTTTTTTTTTAATCCTAAAACTTACAGCTAAGCTGTCTGTGCTATAAACATTACATAGATCACAGACATTTTTTTGTAAATGTATGTTTGATTCTCGTTTTTTATCTTAGAAGAGCAGAGCAGGTTCCTTAACACGAGCAAAATTACTTCTAGTGCAGAGGCAGTCAGCCTTAGGCATGAATACTTCCCAGAGGTAAACAGCTATTTGCTGAGAGAGAAGATGGAAGAAGGAGCTGGAGCAGCTGCTGTGGTGCATGATGTGGCTATGAGTATTTTGCTGCCCATTGCTAACTGAAGGGGGAGAGCGATGGAGAGGGGACTAAAGGGGTTAGCAGTCCCATTCACACAGATGCTTCACAATGGAGCTCAGTAGTTATAGTGATGTGGCATACTGAAGCCAGTTGTTATAGGGGCATGGAGAAAATGCAAAGCTATATCTGAAGTGCAATGCAGGTCAACTGCATGGTCTATATGTAGCATGTCCCACCCTTCCTAGGTAGTTGTGTGACCAGAAAGCCAAGCATATCCTATAAACCTATTTGTGGGCAAAACCCAGTGCAGAAACCACAGGCCCTATATTCCTTAGCTGTGGTTGATGTTCAGATTTTGATATTTAAATATTTATGGTAATAATCTATTTTGTTATCCATTATGTCTATAACACTGACAAACTAAATAGAAATATAAGGGAATGTGGTTGTTAATAAATCATGTAAATGATTTATTACTACTTATCATGTCTCACATTGATATCAGAGAAGGTGGGTTGTTTTTTTTTCTCCAAAATCTTTGCTTTTTGTGTGAATAGGATCACAAAAGGTAAAAGGAAAAACTGATAGGCAACGGTCAAGTGCGTGTCAGCCAGGATGGCGGTGGTGCAGTTGCCAACAGTACTGAGAAATAGCTGAAAAATGGATTCCTACTGAAACTAATGCAGTGGTGAGGTCTACCATGAAGCCCAAAGAGAATAAGCTTAGGTAGTCCAGTGTTGTCTGTTTAGGCTTCAACATTTTTCCTTTTCAAGTAAATAAGTATAACTCACTGCTACATTGTTGCAATCCTTTTCTGAAAATAAAAGGCAGTACAGTGGGAGGGAGCCAAAACAAGCTGTCACCTGGAAATCCCAAGTCATATTTATCTATTTTGTCACATATTTCCCAAGTCACATATTTATCTATCTAATCTACACAGAATTCTGTGTAGAATTCTTTCTCCTTTGTTACTTATACCACAGATTGCTGGGTTTGGAGCAAATGAATATGTTTGTCCTATCTATTCTGGGATGAAATCACAGTTAGGTTTTATTCATACCCTCTAGAATGTGTCAGGTGTTTATGTTTACATTATTTAAAGAAACATTAAGGTTTATAGAAAGCAAGAGGAGTTCTGCTCTGGGGAAGCTCCTTAAATGGGCTCCTGCATGCTGAATAGCTTTATTATACCTACTAGTTGTCTGTTTCCCACTCTTATTTTCTTTGATAATTCATGTGAGTTTTGAATGTAGAAATGGACATACTGTCTCTCAACAGGACTTATTTAATCCAGTTCCTGATGTTATCATCACTGACAGCTTTTAGGGAAGCAGCTGTAGTTTTGATTTATGTCCTCAAAGAATTTGTTCTGTCAAGAAACATTTCCAAATATGTCGGGACACATAAGCCTTTATCAAAACGGATCCCTTATGAAGTATAAAATGATAGGATCAAGGGATTGCATATGTTTGACACATTTCTGATTTAAAACAATATATGTAACCCTTTGGGTTCTTAAATACATTTTTTGTCTATTCCAATCAGTCTTAAACTAAAAGCCTTTGAAGACAATACTAACGGTGGTAAGTCAATTTCTCAGGTGAAACTCTCAGGGAGCAATTAGATTGATTAATTTTATGTAATTCATTTCCATATCTAGATCCTGGCAAAACATATACAAGGCTTAAACGTTTCCATTACAGTTCATGCGAAATGACTTAAAGACTTAGCTACCACTGCTTATATCTTTAATTATGAAAAGTTGACAATGATATTCAATATGCTAATGCCTCAGTGGCAGCTCTTAAATTATAAAAATGAAATTGTCTTAATAGGTTATATCACTCACAACTCCCTCTGACCACTTTTCACGCATTTTTTTACAACCAACTAATTGCAAACTTTGTGAGGTGGTGCAACTTATGGGTCAATGATGAGAGCCTTTGAAAATACATTATTTTCCTTGCAAAATTCCTTCTACAAGTTGTAACTACTATGGTGTAATAAATCAAAATGGAATTTTTGTGAAGGCCTACTCTAGAAAATTTTATTGGATAGAAGTTACTAGTGATGGTACATGTAAAATTACTATCTTAAGATCTTTAGGAATAGCAACTTCTAAATGGGTTGCCTTATTCCAGTTATCTCTTCCCTGATAAAAAGAAAATATCTAAACAATATGAAGTGGCTTTGTTCAATTACAATTTACAAAGTTATGTTATTACCTTTCAAGTAAAAGGTTTTATAGAGACCTATTGGTCACACCTCTGATCTCACTTACATTAGCTTACAACTGCAATTGTTCATGTTATTCAGGATTCGTGGTAGTATAACTGAGAGTGTACCTTGTAGAAACAGGCGTAGTTGACTATGTTCTGGAAACCAGAGCCTAGGCTTTAAGTGTCCGGGCACCCTTGAAGAAAGTATCTTCCCTTCCTAAAAATGTTTTTTCTTTTTTTCTGTTTTGTTTTTTGTTTGCTTGTTTGGGGTTTTGTTTCCTTTTTTTTTGTTTTTTTGTTTTTTTTTTTTTTTTTTTTTCTTTTTTTTTTTTTTTTTTTTTTGTTTTTTTCTTTTTTTTTTTTTTTTT
>NDXB01013866.1:129901-142633 GCA_002631895.1 Agapornis roseicollis
TAAAAAAAAAAAAAAAAAAGGAGTGTGGGAGGGGAGCTTATTAGGCCTACCTTAATGGTTGAACTTGACAATCCTATAGGTCTTTTCCAACCTAGTTGATTCTATAATTCTACTTTGTATACCCAAAATTGATGGTGTTGCTTGGGCCGTTAGCAATTTTGAACTTTAACTGTGGTATCTCATTCTGAAGGTTAAAATTGTAAGGAGAGAGAATAGTCAAGTACGCTATTACTATAGCCAATATTATCACAACACATCTAAATATCACAGCATATATCTACTTTGTTGACATTTTAAGATCATAATATTGTATTCCATCTTGGAATACAAGATTCTTTCACTTCACACCAGTACACAAATGTATGCTGGTTGTATATCATGGTAGAAACTCTTGAAAATAAAATAGAGGAGAATAGGCAGAGGTCAGTTTATGAAGCTTAGATCTGTAATGGGTTAATTTCTACATTTAACAAAGACACACCCCTAAGCCACTGGGTAAAATTGAGTTATAATGAAGTAAATAAAGATATTTTGCTGTCAGATTGGAGAGGACCGACTGCAGACTCTTCTTTTGCCAAGTATCTTGCATGATGCAAACAGACCAGGGAATGATATGGTTTAAAGTAGATTATAATGACAGATGTGATATCCTTGGGAGAATATTCCAACTGCAGTAGATTGAGGCAAGGTTGTTGGGAGACCCCAGCATAGAATAGGGTATTTCTAACAATAGAAAGAAATAAAAATGTTACCTATGCTTCCTTGAAAATCAAATTTCTGCTCTCTGAAAACCAGTGCTTGCAGTATCTTTTGGTGGCTTCTATTTCTCTACTTCCCTAGAAAAAATCTAGCCTAATCCTCATATTAGAGTAGATCAAATATACTTAGCTTATTATTCTTCTAAATATACTGATATTTTAAATTATATTTTATGTTTTAATTAAAAACTCAGTGAAGATTAATTCTTTTTCTCTAAGTTTTGCGTGTAAAAAAAATAGTCAACTGATGTTTTAAGGTGATAATTAGGTTACTCTGGGGACAGATATTTTATCTTCTATAGAAGGATACTGGAGATATTGTATTAACCCAGGCTTTTAAAAGTAAAGTCTAAACTAGAGAACTGAAGAGAAATTCTTCTTTGACCAAAGAAGAAATGTATGTTGCATGTCAAACACCTGCAAATCAAAAGTTCTTAGAATCTTGTCTTCACAGGGAAGAAATGAACTGCTGACTTTAGGACTGTAAGTGCACTAGCTCACAAATCCCACTTGAGCAAAACAGAGTACTTTACTTTGTACTTCTACGGCATTTTCCCATCCAGGATTACAGAATGTTTTATAAACACTAACAGTGGGAAAAAAAGACAGGCATGTGTGTAAACTAAAACCAGACTTGTCAGTTTATCTGTTTTCCCAAAATCCCCTATAAAACCAGTGGCAGATAAACCAATGAACAGATATATTTGAATGGCAATTTCCTGTCAGCACAGGTGTCATGGTTTAAAACCTAGCCAGTAACTCAGCACCACACAGCTGTTCATTCACACCCTCCCCTTTCCCCCCTCTGGGTGGGATATGGAGGAGAATGGAACAAATGTAAACCCTACAGGTTGAGATAAGAACAGTTTAATAACTAAAGTACAATGTAATACTGCTACTACTACTAATAATAAGGGAAATAACACGGGGAGAGAATATAAAAATGAAATGAAAAAAACCCAATAAACACAAGTGATGCACAGCACAATTGCTCACTACCTTCTGACTGAATAATAAATATCAGATATTGTCCACCCTGCACTCCCTGTTTATGCAGAGTGTTATGCAGAGTGTAGAAACACTAGAGGCAAAGTAATGGCCTGATCCAAAGTGCATTCAAAATAGTCAATCTCCAATTTGCTTGCATGCACTTTGGATAAGGTAGTGACAAGTGCAGAGCTATTTTGCAGCAAATCTTCCAGAGCATCATCAGTGGGTCATTCATTTTTTTCAAAGTAGGAATTTATATTTTTTGATCATACTTATTCTGTATTCCTTTTTCTATATGAGCACACATTTCTCCCCCAAGATTTCAGTCTCAGATCCAAACTTTGGGAAGCTGATAGAATATGACATAAAACTCTATGTTTTCTGGGAAGCATAGTTTTCAAAATATCTTATATATTTAGTCTTGAGAGAAATAATCCTTACTGATAATTACTGACTTCTACAGACACTATATGAAAGTGAGCAGAATGACTATTGCCATGCTAGTAACTGCCTATTTGGAGACAGATTATATGGAGAATAAGAATGCAACCATTGCCTAAAGTGAATTGCACAGGTCTTGTAAAAGGTTTAGGGTCCTCCATTTACCTGCATAATCTCACTCCTCATCTTACATTTGTGAAGGTATCTATGGCATCATGATCTGTTCTTGCAACAGTGATTTGATATAGTGGCCATGTTGCACAATCAATGATTCACGTTCCTTAGCATGTGTCCCACTGAAGCCAATTCTTGCTGAGTTTCTTGGAGAAAAATAACAGAGAATAAGTAAGACAATAAGCTCTCTAAAAGCAAGCACCTGGTAATTTTTGGAAGTAATAGAAGGGAAAACATGATCATGTGAGACCTCACTTGGAGTATTGTGTGCAGTTCTGGTGTCCTCAACATAAAAAGGACATGGAACCGTTGGAACAAGTCCAGAAGAGGGCCACAAAGATGATCAGGGGATTGGACCATCTCCCATACAAAGACAGGCTGGGAAAGTTGGGGCTATTCAGCCTGGGGAAGAGAAGGCTTTGTGGAGACTTCATAGCAGCCTTCCAGTATCTGAAGGGGGCCTATAGGGATGCTGGGGAGGTACTCTTCATTAGGGACTGTAGTGACAGGACAAGGGGTAACAGGTTCAAACTTAAACAGGGGAAGTTCAGACTGGATACAAGGCACAAATTCTTCCCTGTTAGGGTGGTGAGGCACTGGAATGGGTTGCCCAGGGAGGTTGTGAGTGCTCCATCCCTGGCAGTGTTCAAGGCCAGGTTGGATGAAGCCTTGGGTGACATGGTTTAGTGTGAGGTGTCCCTGCTTACGGCAGGGGGGTTGGAACTAGATGATCTTAAAGTCCTTTTCAACCCTAACTATTCTATGATTCTAAATAGGTTTAAAAGCATCGTGACCAAGTATAATTGCCGCCTGATTATTTCACAGGCCAAGAAAAGGTGTCAGCCCCATCTAGCGCATTCTCAGGTCTCCAGATGCATGCATTCCTAGACATACCTTCAATTCCAGCTAAGCCTAACAGAAATATTAGCTGTTTCATATCTGGTGGTGGTGTTTATTGAGAGAAAACATAAGTCTTCTCCAAGGTTCATAGCTGCAGTCTTGCCAGATTAGGTTTCATACAAGTCAAAGTGATTTGGTGTTCAGCAGTTCTTCCATATCAACATAACTATATGTGCGTGTTAATAGCAGTAAAATAAAATTTTTGCAACCAAAACATTGTTAATGTGTCATTAGTAGTGAATATATCTGGAAATGAAGAAGAGTAACAAAAATATGATGTATGAATAGTGACTTCTAACAGGACATATATTTGAGTCTGGTGAAACATTTATCTACAGAAAAGTGAAAAATCAATTAAGTTATTTTAAAAGTAAAGATTTTTTTTCAAGGTTATGAAGATGTATGTAAGCAATCTAACTATCGTTAATAATACATTGTAACAGCATATAGTGCTGTGTTTATTGTTCTAGCTAGTGAAATATAAACTGACATGCAAAACTTCAGCTGAATACTCACGTCCCAAAAAGAAAAAAAGTCTTGTTTGGTTGCTTTGGTTTGTTTTCCTTCTTTTCTATATGCATATTTTTTATAGTGTAGAAACATCAGCTCTCTTGATTCATTCCCATTATATCTCTGACTGATGAAATATCCACAGTAGAAAACAGTACACAAGGCTGACCTGCATAGGTTTTTTCAGAGCAGTATAACAAAAATATGTATCTTATGTACCTGAAAACAAACCCTGTGCTTTTCACAAGGGACACACAATGCTGGATATATTTTCAGAGCCAAAATATTGTCTGGCGTTAAATACAAGGCCATTTACTTTGGTAAAGTCAATGAAAGCCTCTCTGAAGTATCTTAGGTACAGTTTATGTGGCCTTTCTCACATGACTAAAGGGACTTGTAACTACTGATATGGGCTCATAAACATGTCTTTAGATTCACTATACCTGATTCTTCCTATTCTCCACACAACATTTTTCCACAGGAAGATAGTTAATTTGTCATAGAGTATATTGACCTGTCCTTCTTATAAACCTGCCTGATAATTCACAGTGTTATTCTAGGTTTTGTTAATCTCTGCGATCATGAGTAGGAACATGTTTGTACATTGTGAGGATAATATGGAAAGAGTTTTTGATAGCACCAAAACTCACAAAAGCTAGGAAATCTGCCAGTATTGGTTGAAACCCTTTTATAACAAAAAAAAAAAAAAATAAAAATAAAAAAGATATTACTGTTTCCCCCTCTACCTTCTCTGTAGAATTGACTTTTGCCATGTCACTTGAGACACGTGACTTAAATGGCACTAGATTTAGATCTGTAACTGCATTATTGAAATTGAGAACTTGAGGCTTAGTTAGATTAGTATACAAAATATTGCTTTAAGTTTAACTTGTATTGTGGTGAATGTTATCCTGTTGGGGAGAGAGCATTTAATAGTTCCAGCTCAGTGTTTTTGTGGGTTGTGTTTACTGCTTGTTTTTCTTACTCCGTGATGTTATTTTCTGGTTTGGTCATAGAACAGAGTATTTCCAGGTCAGTGAAGGTAATTGAGATGCCCTAAAACAAACAAAAAAAAAAGCATGCTAGGCCCCCAACCACCTGAAAGGCTTCTGATCCTCAGGGTCTCTGTACTACTGAACACAAAATTTCCTGCCAGAACCAGAAAGCCATCAGCTTCCTCAGGTTCCCAGGACAGCATGGAGAAACTCTCACTGCTTGCTCTTGTGCCAAGTATTAACTTTGATGTTGAGGAGGATATTATTGACATGGATGAAAAGTAGTCACTGGCATCCTACAGAGAGAAAAGGTGTGAACACAGAAATTTCAAATGTATCGACAACCTACCAAGTATATATGAAAAAGAAAGTTAAGATGGGTATTATCTCTTTCAACCTAAAACACTTGGAACAAAATACTCTGCAACAGCATGACATTCCTGGTT
The DNA here is from genome assembly GCA_002631895.1 of Agapornis roseicollis. NCBI lineage: Eukaryota > Metazoa > Chordata > Aves > Psittaciformes > Psittacidae > Agapornis > Agapornis roseicollis. Next base: position 135,116 of record NDXB01013866.1, read on the forward strand.
TTATGATGCATTCAGTTTTAAAATTCAGCACTTCAATTATATTTAATCTTTGGTTAGAAGTTTATATTTATAAATGTTCATATTTTTCTCTATCCTATAATATTTAATGCATTGATTTATTTGGTTACTTCTGCAATATTTGTGTATATTGTGTTAGAATAATTTCACAGGTGGAGAAATTTGACACTGGAAATAGTTTTGCATGTCAACTTTTTATGGCAATCTTAATCTGGCTTTACATCAAAGATACATTATTACATAAAAGAGTAAGAAATAATTATCTTGATTCACAATGGACAAAAATTAACAAAATGAGAGTGGTGGCCAAGCAGCAGGAATATAGCTGTCAAAGAAGACTGGTGCCCAGAAAAGTAGACACACTTTCTGCAGCTGCCTGGGAAAACAGTAATAAAATGCTTTTTCCTAGATGATATTAGCAAGTCTTGTTTGTCTTCAACTAGTTAGATGCTCTTAATGAGCACAAATGCTAATTTAGGCACAGCCCATGAGGTACTGGTGATCTTACATGCACTCTCCCTGCTCAGTTCAGTAAGGACTAACTTGGGGGACTAACTTCCCACCTTCCTTTCTCTTTGTACATCTATGAAGAGGCAGCCTTTTCTCTTGCCTTCTCTCTAAGACTGCAGTTAGGGTCTTGGTTTAAGTACACTTTCTAAGGAACAATAATTTCCCCATTAGTTGTCTTCATGAATCCATTCAGAAGCAGTATGCTTAAGGAAACTTATAGCTAAGGCTGACAAATTGTTGATTTCCAGTTCTCCAGTTGCTTTGAAGTATCTTCAAATGATGAGGTAGACAGATGTGTCTCCAGAAGGCCCATAGCTTCTTCTCTCACGTATCCTATTTCAGATCTCAGCAAGCCACCAGAATTGATCTTTCTCAGACTGAACAAAAAATGGGGGTCTTAACAGAGAAATAACCTCAAAATATGTGCTAGTTTGTCCTAAATAGTAGATATTCACTAGTGGGCAAATTATTTATGCTATCATTTTGCAGTAATTGTTCTGAATTTAGTTACTTCACCTCAAATAATACCAAGACCACTACTTTGTTCAGTTTTCAAGTATATGGATAATATAAAGCTGTATCTAAGTACTTAAGGATATTTTGGTGGGGAAAAAAATTACATTTGTCTATTTTATTAAATATGAACAGGTGCAATAAGTAATGTTTCATTAATGTCATGTTTTTCAATATCACAAGGTTGATCTTGGACTGAAGGGGGACAATGATATTTAAATTATGAGTGTTATTCTACTTAAAAATCGGAGATCAAATTTATCTCACTATGCTTCTGTAGTGACAGAGGTTTACATTTATTATTGAAGTACAATGAATGAAAAGTGATTCAGAAATTAAATAAGCTTTTAATGTTATTGTCAATAGCTTAGGTTTTATTTCAGTTATAAATGAGAAACTTTCAGACAACATGAGGGAAAACATTCTCAGTATGCTTAGGGAAAACATTTCTTCTATTACTACATTTTATCAGCCTTTTAAAAAGAAATGCAGCACAAAACAGTTGATCACCATCATTAAGTGCTTCACTGAAGCACACTTTTAACTGTCTCATGCAATTAAAGTATTGAAAGAAAGAAAAAATATATTCATATTGTTTCATACTTGGTTTAAAATTACATCACAGTCAAAATTAATGAATTCCATCTGTTTCTGGATTCCAGTGCAAATTTTTCCACTAGGAATAATGTGTTCCCAAAAGGACAAATATATTTATTCTCTTTTTTTCTGAAAATTTTGTGATACCTGCCACAAACATTACCTGCACAGCTTCTTGGAAGTCAGGTCACCATTGTAGTTGGCAAGAATGTGATCACATTGCAAACCTAGGATTGGAAGATACTGTAGACATGGCCATCATAAAACTATTTGGAAGTGCACATATTTCAAATCTAGTATTTCTTGTTAGTAAAATTTTGAAATCAAAAGCAAAATTTGCATGCGATGGTTTGCATTTCTTTATATGAGTTTGCATCAGAGTTACTGATTTCTCTTTTATAACACTAAAGTTCTACTTCACTTGCAAGACAAAATATTTGAGTACACAGCTTCATTTTCTAACATATCTAAGTAACCATGAGCAATGTAATTTAAAGAGAAAATAAATCAAAAAATCCAAACCCCATACAGTCAAGTAATCTTAAAATATGACAGAAGAAGCTATTTTTATCATGCAAAGCTTCCCAGCAAGCAAATTAACTCAAGTGCCTAGTATACATATTTTTATTTTTTTGTTCATGGACGGGAATTTGCACATTAAAAGCAAAAGTTTGCCAAATGTTTCTGTGAACAACTCAAAAACAATATTATCAATCATTTCTAACTTGCAGGAATGCTTCAAACCTTGGGATTTGTTCTGCCAAAGGAATTTTACACAAAGATGTAATCAGTGATTTAGGGAACTTGCAGTTCCATTAGCTGTTCTGCTGTTAGGTTCCCAGGCTTGTCACTCTGCCACCTTCTGCAAATTACATTTGTGAATTTAAAACCAAAAGCAATTCCTGTTCATTTCTTCTGCTGTCCAGGATACTACTATTAATTCCAGATATTATGCTGATTATTTGCATTACAGTAGTCAAAACAATGATGAGGTATTTCCCTTCAAAGATTGCATCTCATTCAAAACAAATTTAACCCTTATGTTTTGAAGCATAAACCCACAAACTTTTAACTATTGGTATTTTATGCCTAGCAATATTTTAAACAGCTACATTCCAATGCAACTGTATCACCTGGAAATTCCAATACAACTGAATAATCTGTTATCTGCTGAAGACAGCTTAATTTTAATATGCTGCAGTTGACTTAAAGGTTAAGCGACCTCTTAAAAGAATGTGAACTTGTGAATTAGGGAGTTCTTATACTCTCAGGTGGCATTTTATTCACCACAAGAAGTAACTGCTAATGAGCTCCCTAGCTAGCAAAAGCTAGATGTAAAATATGTAAAACTTGAAATGCCTAGTGTTTCTGAAAAATATACTCTGTGAGCTTGGCTTATTAGGTAAATTATAATAGATCAAAGAAGGAAAGGGTAAAACCAGGTGTCAAAACTGAGAATGACCAGCCAATTTATTTTCAAATGTTATTTCATGGTCTACCCTTATTAAAGTATTTTGCAAATAAAAGATTATTTCATCTAAAAAGTGTGTTGGATTAACATACATAAAAACCTCAGTATGATGGCCCAATATGCCAATAGGCTCTTTATGTAGGAACCAATTTATTTTTTTGTTTTTGCTGTTCAAATCAAGCTTAAACAAAGTGAAGAGTCCTGGTTTTGAGTATTTAGGCCAAAAAAAAAAAAAAATCTTTCCTTTGAGAGTTCATTCCTGAGATCAGGAGAAAAGGATTCCAATAAGAACTGCAGAACGTGCCATAGCACACTGCACTAGAAAACTAAATCACTGATAAGTGCAAGAGAAAAACCTCAAAGGACAAATTGCTTGTGGGAAAAGTGACGTCTCATCCCCTTGAGCACAGTAAGCACTGCTATTCTGAACACTAAGGCAATAATTATTATGAGTCCCTAATTTTGAAAAACTAGTAAAGGAAGAATATAATCTCAAACCTGTTCCACAAAGTATCCAGACACGTGAAGAGCTTCTATTGGCTTCAGTGAGACTCAAGCAGTTGTCTGTACAGTATTGAAGTCAGTATCCAAAAGCAAAATAATAGAAATTTAGCTGTGATTCTACATGTTTATGTTTGTGGGTATTTTAAAATACCAATACTAAATTAGTTTTAATGCTTTAGTTAATTGTAAATCTACAATATGAAAAGTAGAGATCAAACTATACGGTAACAATTACAGTTAGGAACACCTCCAAAAAAGAGATGTAGATGCATTAAAATGGGATTTCAGTCCAGCACAGACATCCAGAATGAAGAGACAGGCACTAGGAAGTTTTAGTTAGTTAATGTTTAAGCCTAGAAACACCTTTGTTCTCCAGATGCTTTTGTTTGAATTATTCAAGGTTCCTAGATATGATTTTTCTGCTTTTGGAATTTTTTTACATTTCCTTCATATTTTCAGAAATGCACTGCTCTTCCTCCAGTGTTCATCCCAGTGCTGAATACTCCTCTAGCATGCAGAATGGCACTGACTAGAATCTTGTTCAGTTTCTTTCTCATTGTGATGAAGGTTAAATTTTCCTCTGTCCTTACTTGGGGACTGTGCCTTAATTGCACTGATTATATATTTCACATTACAGCTCTGGGACCAAAACCCCTCTAGGTGAGTGATGTAGTTCCTAAATTAGACCATCTCTCCCTGCCTGTGAAGTACAGGAGTGGTGTAGGCAGATGCCAACAAAATACAGCTGTCTAGCACCTGCCTTAGTCCAGTAGCTATAACACTCCCAAGAGAGACAGAAGCATGACTTTGAAACTCTTCAGGCAAAGGCAAGTTTAGAAATAGAGTGTTCTGTATATGAAGATCATTACCTCCACCTCAGTCTAATATTTTAATAGAGAAGAGATTCAAATGTGAAGGTGACATATTTGTTCCACCTGGAATGCCAGCCACCTCTGAACATCCACAAGTTTTACCTCTAGCTCAGCAATGAGATGCTTAAAGAATCCCCCTTTGGGCTTGAGTGTAGGAAAATTTCCTGGCAAAGATTTTATGCTCCATCACACTGGCTGAATTTTGCCTGTGTTTTGGTCTTATTTCAGGGGTGAGAATGAAGGCAGTGTTACGGGGATTATGAAACTGTGCTTTGGGGCTTGAGTTGCTATGTTCTTCTTGGAGGGCCTGTGGGTCTGACTCCTGCATATAACAGATTGCTGAATGAAACAGAAATCATTAATACATGTTAACCAGCAGCTCTTACAGCAGTCATAAATATAACAGATTATGCTGATCTATCATTGATTTCTATAATAGACTCCTTTTATTTGAGGCTAATTACAAACTTGTTCTTGTATCTTAGTACCAGAGAGATACACATGTAGTTTGATAAAAATACAAGTCATGGTAGATGGTACAACTTGATACAGAAGACTCATTGGAAGCTACCAATTATACAGTTTACTTTCATAGATATCGCAGTGAAGCAGTAGTACATCTTTATAAAACGGTAAGAAAATGCCTGCTACAGAAATAAGCGAACTTCAAATATTTCTTTCCTCATATGATCTACTGACAGATAAGTCTGACAGCTAAAAGATAGTGAGAAACTTAGTTCTGCAGTTTTGTTCTAAATAGTATTTTTTTTTCAAAAAAGTATGCTGTTATATGAAACTTGAAGGTAGTAATATGTTTACATATGCCAGCTTGTAATATATATGTAGCTATTGAAAGGCATCAGAAACTTAAACACAGTTTCCTATTAAAAAATAATTTTTTTTTTTTTTAATTGTGATTCAGAGCAGACCTGAGAAGGACTTGGGGTGTTGGTCAGTGAGAAACTTAACATGAGCCAGCAGTGTGTGCTCGCAGCACAAAAAGGGGTAATGGGGGTCAAACAGGGTAAGTTCAGGTTAGACATAAGGAAGAACTTCTTTAATTACTGTGAGGGTGGTGAGGCAAACAGGCTTCTCAAAGAAGTGATAACTGCTCCATCCCTGGCAGTGTTCGAGGGAAGGTAGGACAGAGCCTTGGGTGACATGGTTTAGTATGAGGTGTCCCTGACCATGGCAGGCTGGTTGGCACTAGATGATCTTAAGGTCCTTTCCTATGATTCTAAGTTGCAGGATTTCTCAGTTACTGTGGTGCTTGTCAGTTCATAACTGTAAAGTTCACATACTAGTAGCTTCTGTTTTGGACATTATATCTCTCTGCTGTGTATGTTATTACCCAATATTTGAAGAATAATAATTGATCAAAATTGATTAATAAAAGGATCTGGTCTGCTGAAGGTATGATTTCCAACCCAGTACAACAATGTGGTGATATCAGAGTGAAATAATTTGGAAACATAAGGTATAAAGTACCTTTTGATTGGTACAAATTAAATGGAACAGCTGATGGGAAATTTTCTTTTGCTTATTTTATCAGTAGTAAGGCTTAGAAAAGTAACCCTAAATTGTGAATGGTTGGAAGCACCTTTAAATTTCCTGTGCTACTGATGTTACTTGACTATCAGCACAGACAAGCTGGCTTTAACTTTTTGGGTTCTTTTTGTACAATATAGATGTGAATAAACTTCTGCTGCATTTTGTCTCTAGCATCAGTATTTTCTATTTTTAGGTTTTTTGTCTTCTTCTTCTTAGGAAATGGGTTAATTTCTAGTTTATTCTATTGCAAGATGGCATATAACTCAGAAGTCTGCATTACTTTATCTAAGAATATTCTTCAGTTTCCCAAATGTCTACTGATGAGCGATTTGGCTTTCAAGGTGCTCAGTAAACTGGTATTATTTGCATATATAATAATCCCTAAGGTCTTCATCTTGGGAGCACCATTACTTGCATTGCATGCCCACCACTTTAGACAGCAGTTTGAATTTTACTCCTTAATTACACAGCTATTATTTAAAAAATAAAAAAATGTTAATAGGTAATTGGGAGTAAAACAAAACAAATCCACAGTGAAAAGATAGTGTAAAGTTAGCATACTTGTTGGTAAATATCTGTTCTCAATCAGCAACAGCTGCAGTTTAATTAAACTCAACTGTTTGCAGGTGTTCACAAGAGAATATTGTATAGATATGTATGTACGTATACAATCAGCTGAAAAGATTTACCTTTGTAAAAAAACATAGGCTTCTAATGCAGAGGCACCTTTCTCTGTATTCTTGTGATTAATGTTCAGGTTTCTTTCTGATATGTAAGGATGAGACATTATCGTAGAAAAATCCACATGAAAGCACCATAAAGCAATAAGGGAGGATCACCAGCTGTGCTCATAAATACAGACAGTTAGTTTAGCTGAAAAGCATTATCTGTCCTAAGACTGGTATTATATTAGGTGAGTTTAGTGCATCAGACAATACAAAAGGATTTAATATGTATTAAAGAAGGAAAAGTAAATACAAAAAAAAAAAGACTTTTTAAAGATCAGGACAGCTTTAGATATTGTGTGGATCAATAGTAGTCTCATCACAGGTAAAAGTTCACTACATAGCATATTGAGCTGCAAGTTCAAAATGTCAATAAAGGTGTGTAAAATTTAAAACCAGGATATGTTATAGGACAGTTGTACTTAACTTTTGGTGTTCATGTTATATATATATATTTCTACTCAACTGACGTGTTTGTGAAAGTTGACACGAAACCAACCTCACCAAAACATTTAAAGTTCATTTATTGCACACTGTTTAATGACTTAGTCCAAAAAGGAATTCTATAAATATACATATACCCATGGAGATTTATAACTAGGTCAGAATGCTGCTTCCACATCTATTACTAATTAATTAGGCGCAAATAGCAAAAGTACGTCAATGACAAAATCTATCATTTCAGAATTCCTGTAATACTATGGCTGTATCAGCAGCATTTGCAAGTGCTCAATTAAAAAAAAAAAAAAAAAAAAAA
>NDXB01013867.1:1714-45618 GCA_002631895.1 Agapornis roseicollis
TAGGGGAAGAAGAAGGAAGGGAGGGGGGGGGGGGATGTCCACAGTGATGGTGTTTGACTTTCCAAGTACATGTCACACGTGATGGAGCCCTACTTTCTTGGAGATGGCTGAACACCTGCCTGACAATGGAACATGGTGAATGAATTCCTTGTTTTGCTTAGCCTGCATGTACGGCTTTTGCTTTACCTATTAGAAACTATCTTTATCTCAACCCAAGAGCATCCTCTCTTACCCTTCAGATTCTCTCCCACATCTTATCAGTTGGGAGGTGAGCAACTGGGTGGGACTTAGTTGCCATTCAGGGTTGAACCGTGGCAGTCCTTTTTGGTGCCCAACATGACTGGAATATACTAAATCAAATCTGTAAGTGTTATTCTTTCCTGTTAGGGTGGTGAGATGCTGGAATGGGTTGCCCAGGGAGGTTGTGAGTGCTCCATCCCTGGCAGTGTTCAAGGCCAGGTTGGATGAAGCCTTGGGTGGCATGGTTTAGTGTGAGGTGTCCCTGCTTATGGCAGGGGGGTTGGCACTAGACGATCTTAAGGTCCTTTCCAACCCTAACTATTCTATGATTCTATGACTGCAGTTTAGCTATTAATCGGCAGGTTTCTGTGCTTGCCCCAGGGCTTGCTTGTCTTACTGTAAAGGAGTCCCATGCCTGTTAGTGGCTGCTTTTTTGCTTTTTCTGCTCTACTTATCTTCCTCTGCTCTGCCTGGGAACATTCTGATAACAGCCACGGCAATGCACCTAGGCTGGCAGATGGCCAGGGCATCACTGCTGTTTCTGCACTGCTGTACTCAACAGGTTAGAGCTCAAGTCTAAGGGACTGTGACCTGTGCATGAGTCCACCCTCTTGCTCTTCTGATTCTCTCATCCTGGCAGAGGGGAGTGAGCGAAAAGCTGTGTGGTGCTTAGTTGCTGGCTGGGGTTAAAGCGTACCACCAGCACAGGTAAATAGAAGATACAGGCATCCACTTCAGAAAAAAGTACAGTCCTACTCAAGCTCTAGGCCTGAACTTCAGGACAAAGACCAGCAACCCACCCTGCAATGTCTTACTCTGTCCTCAAAATGTTTCAAACAAAGAGAGGAGTCCAGTGTTAATAAAGCCCTACTACTACTGCTAGCCAAGACCAGGCTAGCAACAACATCCTCACATATGCAGAAAAATCATCACTCTCATAAGCTTTTTTATGAGAGGGAATTCAACCCTGCAGAATTCTTGTCTCCTTCTTTTTCCTGCCTTCATCTCAATTGTGGGAAAGATCTCTGGAAAGATTTTCAGCCATTCAACAACTCCATTTATTTATACAGTTTCTCTGGTCAAATGGGGCTGCTGCTGTGAACAAGTGTGGCTGGTGGCCACTGTTACCTCTCTGTGCTAGAGCAGAATAGGAGACAAACCACACAGGCAGAGTGGTGCAGGTACGTTTCTTTGGACAGTGTGGTAATCAAAGGATGCAGCAAAAATAGAAGTAATCATAGAAATAAGTCTCTCTCAGCCTTCCCTGTAGATTAAGAATAGATATGAAAATATATTTGCCTACAGTATTTGAAATGACTGGGAAAGTAATTTAAGAACTTGCCTGAAATACTGATGTCTCAAGGAACACCATTCACTGACTCCTTCTGCACTAAGAAACACCACGGATGTTAAAAGTGCTAAGATCAAATACCATGCCCTTAACTCTGCTAAATTATTTATGACCTCTTGGGAAGCAGATCGAAAGTACAGTTTGAAAGATGAGTTATTAGGCTCTGACAAGCAGCAACAGAGGTAAGACAAAGCTGTTCAGCCTAGGAAAGCCAAACCACCTTTGAAAACAGCCTCTTTAATACACAGGTACACACATCCGATTCTCCCTCTAGTTCAGCTTTCCACAAGTTACAGCACTCAAGCTGGGGCTGCTAGTACAGTGAGGGGAACAGTGAGGAAGAAATCACTACACAGCATAAGGGTAAACAAACAAGAAACCAACCAAACAAAAAAAGAACATCCATCCTTTAGAAACATTATTAAAGTCACACATTTTAGACATAGTGATTTATTCCAGAGCCTTGGGAAAAGTTGTCTTAAATCTTAAGGAAGTACATGAATTTAATGCTTAAACCACAGTTTAAGGTAAGTATGAGTCACATTACTTCACTAATAGCCCTAATCCAAAGAGACACTCAATGACAAAGGAAATAAACTGAACAAGAGCAGAATAAACTTTGCATTTAGCAGCATGGCATTAAAGAGTTAGCAGAAATCAGTCTGAGGCTTTTTATTATTGCAACAAAGTTCTTAACTTTCACAAATTTAAGGTGAGATAGAAACAGCTAGAAAACAAACAAGGCTGTCACACTACTGGCAGGCAGGCACTGTCACTTCTTTGGCTTTGAGCTCTTGCCTCCCTCCTCCAAGCCAGCAAAACTGCAAAGGCTCTGCCTGATGCTCTTTGCACTGACATGGGACAGGATGGCTTCCGCCACCTCTCTCCTCTGAGCACGCACTTCCAAAATGTACAGCAGATTTCACTGCCACAGGGAGGCCAGCAAGGTAGAAAGAAATCTATATATACAGGAGGTAGTGATTGTGATTTTTAAATAACCATTTTGTTTTCTCTTAGCTGACTTACAACTCCCTTCAGCTTTAACAAAACAAAAACACCCCAAGAATACCCAACACACACAAAAAGAGTCCAAACTCAACAACTTTGCTATCCTAACAGCAACGGCCCCAGCCTAAATAGTATATTTTTTTTTTTTTTTACTTCAGTGAAGAAAAAAGCTAAAAAAATTGGCACTCTTGCTGGTTAAAACATTTATACTTGGCAAGAGGCCAGTCAGAAAATGAGCAGAGTAGTCTTTAATGAAGATGAGGAACCACTACTTTCCTCCTATAACCATGGGGTGATTCCATTCATCAGCAGTAAGTAGCCTGAGCACAGCAGTTCAGGGATGCGGCTGCTAGTGCCCAACTGTGCCAAGGCTACACAAGTCAAACGCTACTGAAGGATCCAGGGTTACAGAAGTTGGCCAAAGACTGGAGCTGCACACATCTACTGTGCATTACTCTTGTGTACTTTTGACACTACCACACCACGTTTTCTAGTTTTTGCCAAGCTTGCCTACAGTGAATCCAACTACTAGCAGGGTTTTTCTTCTGGAATAAGGCACTACAGCATAGGAGCACTTGAACAAGGCTTGAAAGATTTTACAGCTCTTGACAGGTTACCTTTGGCTCTTAATGCAGGCATAAAAAGAAACACTTTAAGATAAATGAGGTGGGGAGCTAGGGGGTAGGTACTAGATGAAACTGTGATTTTCAAAAACCTTCAGGCAAGAAGGTTGATTTTACCTTTTAATCTTTTCACTTGTGCTTACTTGTCAGGATACAGTTGGAAAAAAGAAAGGTCTGTCTTTGCAGTGAAAGCTGGTGCACCGTGTAAAACAAAGTCACTAGTTTGTCACTTCAGTGACAGGCTTCTACTCAGAGCAGCTGGTTGAAACAACCCTCAACCCCAGCCCTCAAGATTTCCTCTTTACTCTGCTGTCACCACCAAAGGGGAAACCCCTCTTTCTTCTTAACACACCCCAGTCCCATTTTTGCCTCCATGCAGGAATTATCTAACTTAAGATACTTGTACCAAAAAAAGAAAAAAAAAAAGAAAAAAGAAAAAAAAAAAGAAAAAGTTTAGCTCTCTTGGGCCTTTGCTTCTGTAACGATTTATTTCAACATGTTTTGTGAATATGAAACAATGTATTGGAAAGCCAGATTTCAGACATAGCAAGTAAGGAACATACCAGCAGTTAATTTAGGCACTATTTTTACATATACATATATATATATAAGTAAAAAAAATAAATTGCCTTGGTGAGAAATCTTGTGTAACCTATTACGAACCAAGTCTCCAGAAGCTGTGTAACACAGCAAAATGCGCTGGCTGACACCAGAACAGCTGACTGCTTATTTTCAGAATTTAAAGAAAAAGAAATACTCTAAGGACAGACCATTCTACCTTGGAAATAAACCTGATTCTTTGTTGGAGATTGCAGAATGTTCTTGAAGAGGCTCCATGCTGCTGCTTGTCTTTAGGTGGACCTTCTTTCCCGTTCTCGTGCAGTCACAAAGTTAAGCAAGTCGATGGCTGTAACGATGCCGAACACCATTTGCCGCTTGCTAGAGGAACCGTCAGTGTGATCTACACAGAAACAAAGAGGGGATTCTGGCTTTAGGAGCCACAAAACCACAAACACACCACTTGACTTTAACGGCATTGTTTGTAAAGGCAAGTGCCAAACTATCCCAGCTCCACGTGTCAGGGCTTGTTGGTCGAGATTGTCATCACTGATGACCCTTGTACATCGAGGGGGAATGGGCACCATGACCAACAGTCACACCGAAGTGGCGAGGGTTTTCATTTCAGAAAGGCTCCTCAACAAAAAAGCTACAGAAACTGAAACTGATGATGGGAGGAAGGATAAGGGTTAATCAGATTTATTTTTCTTGACATGAAAATTCAGACCAAATCCTCTGTTATTAAAGATATTTTCCTCACACATTAGTTTCTGTGTGTCTACTCGATACAGCTGCAAACTGGTATTATCCTATTAGAACCAGAGGCCACTAGCTGAGGACATGTAACATTACCATCTATCTTCCTACACCACTACCAAATATAGAATTAGTATAAAAATCACAATACAACATTTTTCCATTTATATCCAAATGACTTATTAACCATCTAATCATTGCTGCATTGAGAGTGCAGGTTCAAGTGGTATTTCATTGTGAGCATAAGCCTTTGATCTGGGAGCCAAGTGGCCAAGTGACCTTTATCTGTGTTTAAGTTGCCGGTTCCTAAAAACTAGCTGTCTTGAGATGTTTAGCCTACTTGTATCCTCACTTGTCCAGTCAGCTGGATTGTCCTGAACTTTTCAGTTATTCAATCACTGTTCCATAGCAAGCTTCCAGGGAGATTCTAGGTTTATGAATAGTGAGCACAGAGTCAAGAGCACATCTTGATGAAGATTATTAGGAACAAGCCCAAATTTGAAGTCTGTTCTTCATTTACAATTATAATTGAGACAGGTGTCAGACAAATTTATCTGGTGAGTCTTAATACTGTTTTTAGTCTAGTTTCTCAGTGCTTGTTAATTTGCAAGTTGATCACTATAAAGATAAACCAGGAAAAGATATTGTTCACATGTAACAGTGATATACTCTAGCTTTGAATACTTATTTAGTCATTCCCAGTTCATAAAGAAGTCCGTGTAAAGAGTTTCAAGGAGGTTGACAAAGAGTAGAGTTTGGAGGAAAAACATAAAGTAAAGGGGAACAAGTTAGTTTAAACAAAATAAGTAGGAATAAGAAATACTAAGCTGTCTTGCAATGGTGATGTAGTGTTGACATCCAGATCTTACCAAATTTTATGAAGTTGTAATAAAGGTTTTGCTTTAGAAAGGCAAAAAAATATAGTTAACCTGGGACACTCAGTGTGGTGGAACTGCTGGAAGTTGTATGACAGCAGTAGGAAGAAGCAAAGCTCAGTTGTACTGCAGGAGCTCATTCATTGGCTTACTGCTACCAACAAAGCTGCTGTACAACGGACTAGACTTGGGCATTCAGTTTTGAGCAGTAACTTGGTCCAAAAGCAGGTACATCAAAGGATGTGAGGTTATTCATGGATTTAACATTTACTCTGCAAGAATTAAAGTGCTAAGGTCTTGCTAAGTGTTAGTAGCACATAGTTCCATACACAGAAAGAGAATTTGGCTTCTTCAGAACTTGTTTGCACATTCACAGTTGTACTTGGTTTTTGTTACTACTCAAAGATTATCTCTTACAAGCCGCAGAACATCATACTCACATTGGATTTGTTCATGAACCACTAGAGCAAAGTGGTCAATTTCCAGGATATGAGAGAGTTTCCCCAAGCTGTCTTGCAGATTAATCTGAAGAGAGAGTTACAAAACTTAAACAAAACAGTCCTTTATACATAAAGTATATCCTCATATACTTTATGTAGTATTAAAACAATACATCAGCATTATATACTGCTCCCATCTGAAGTATTGTAAAACACTAACAAATCAAGGCCAACTTAAAAGATCAGTTTTCTTTGGTTCTGATTTCAAGAATACAGAACAAAAAATGAAGCACTACACAAAGTTTTTCATTCTGGTTCTGTAAACATAATGAATATGCCGAACACACTGAACATCAGAGAAATGTTAATGATGGAAGAAGGTCAAGTGTTCCATGTGTCTCACAAAAGAAATTACCACAAAATTCATTATACGTGGTGATTCTACTCTAGTAGGACTGGGGAAAAGTGAATGAATCTGTCAATCAATCATTGTGGAAGCAAATACAATCTACAAAGGAGGCAGGGGAAGAGAAAAGAGCAAACAAGCCAAAACCAAGAGCAAAGACTGCTCAGCTAACACTGTATTCAGGTGCAAAGCAAGGAACTGGGAATTAAAAATTCATTTTTAGTGAGGTCCGACATGGCTACGGCTAGACAAGAAAGCACTTATGTTGACTCTACAGAAAGAATACAGATCCTTCTAAAATACTTAGCTAATCCCCTGCTGGAATCATTTGGAAGAATGCACAGAACTCTTCTTCCTACATGCTTTAATGTATGAAGCAGCAGCAACAGGTTCACTATCCAGGTGACTCTCCCAGGTAACAGCAGCACCCACCATTTGACATACTTTCATTAAAGGGAATTAAAAGAATTTACAGCAAAGTATTGCACTGCAGATTAAAATGCCTTTATCCTGCTATGAGCTCAGCTTCTAACTGAGGAATAAGTGGCACAGCATAAGCAGTTGGGCTGCACTGGAACACAGAGCTCTCATTAACATACTGTAAGTTAGAAGAGATCAAAAGGACCCCGAGTAGCCTGTGTTTGAGGGATGAGCAGGCTACAGTGCATGCTGAAACACCAGGTGAGGGTGGAGGGAAATCTGGACCTACTGCCGTATCAAGTCAACTGTCAGTCACCACCACTGACAGACAAGCAGTTTTGCGTGCAATCATGCATGCAAAGCCTAACTTTTGAACCCAAGTTCAAAGGTCACTGAAGGGGTAGAGCCCCTTGCCATCTGATTGTGTATAATCAATAGACTTGTCTTCAGGGACAGGGTAGGCTAAAGATAACCAGGACAAGGAGCCCATAGGCAGCACTGGGACAACTATGAAGACATAAACTGGAACTAACACCTGACTCCACAAGAACAGCTCTCCCCTCCTTTAGCATACAGCACTTGTTTGGATTGGCAAATTATCCTGTGGCTAGTGTTTCAAAGCCCTAGTGTTCTATTCTACTGGAGACTTTAAAAAAAAAAGTTGTAACCATTACTCTTCCATTCTAAAAGATCTCCACAAAATAATTGTGGTGGTCACATCAAAGAATAGCTTTGCCTTGATAGTCATAGGTTAAGCCAACCTCTGCCCGGTGCAGGCTGTGGAACATATCCTAACTGTAGCACATCAAAGGTCATTTCATGATACAATCTGTTTTCTCAATTTCACCAATAAACAAGTCAAATAAGCCTGACTAAAGTGGTAAGAAAAGCCAAATCCACAATACTTCTGATATTATGTGCATTTAACTGTGTTGTTTCATTAACTCATCAATTCAAATGGAAAATAACCACAGAATGACACTTCTAGTTAGCATGTTAGCAATACCACCACTTTTGTGTCACTCCCCTTGCATTCTCCACCAAGGAAAAGTCAAAACTAAAGGCAAATGAAAATGTTACGCTGTTCTTTACTGAAGAAGCATAAGAAACTTCAAGCTGCCCATGGAAAAACCCCACAACCTCAGAAGTGCAGAGAATTGGCTACTGCAGCTAACACCAGTGTGGCTATGAAACTGCACACCACCAGCCCCAGGAACTCTTAAAGGGTCCAAGTGAGGGAGAATATGAACTAAGCAGTTTTGTTACGCACCACATGTCCACCTGCTTCTTGATTGTCTGTCTGGGAAGGAAAAAAATATATTTACATTTGTCCATAAAGAACTAGCATCCTTTCTCAACCTCAGGGACTTGGTAGTTTGTGGACTGAATGGAAACATTACATATACTTCTGGAATACAGCTCCTCATCTAGTATGGGACAGTGTTGAATCTAAAGCCTGGTGAAAACTAGGTCAAGCATTCTGTGTTAAAACCAAAATCCTTTTCCTGCAAGAGAAGCAAAGCAACAGTAACAACAAATGTATTTTAGAAGAGCACCCATAGAGCTGGGAAGTTGTGGTATCTTGGCATACCACATTGGATGAACAGGTGAAAATGGCTAACATCAAAATTCACATAGCTTGACAACATTAGGTTTTGGCAGCCACCTTGTGTTTCAGCAAGGCATCTGATACAAAAGGCAAACAGTTGTCTGGCCAATACAGAAATTATTTAGAAGAGTTGTTTCAACAGCTCCCTGTCACTTCTCCTGATTACATTGCCAGAGCTGTGCCAGGGTTTTGGGGGAAAGAGGAAAGGACAAGCATACTGGAAGAAAGCCTGTTGAAGTAATGAAATAGAATTATGTAGAGACACAACACAAACCTGGGAGCTATTAAGTAACCTAGCACATCTGTACTCAGTAACCTTACCTAACCTGATGCAACTGTAGTGTTAGGACATGTACAGTAGTAGTACTTTGAACCATAGAACTAGGAGTTGTAGTTATATATACCTGCTTACCTGTTTAAATTGGTTGTAGATTACTTTGCTGACTTCATCAGAAGGCTGGACTTTTCCAGCAAGCAGTGAAGAAAGCATGTTACCCAGGGTAACCATGCCCAAAATCACCCTGGGGAAAGAGAGAGAGAAGATAAGGATAATCAGCATATAAGGATAATCAACATAAAAGCCTCAGGTATTCCTGAGATAAAAGCATCAGCTCTCGGCCAGCCTGGAGAAGTCAGTTCAACTGCATGATATAAAGCAACATTAGTGGTGGTATTCTTGGATTCTTTGCCTCTGCAGGAGGCAGAGTCCAGTCCTCAGAAGCTCTGGAGCCTCACACAGAAGTCAGCAGGGTGCCTGGCCCTTCTGAACATCAGGCCCTTTGTATCTCTCTAGTCCTTGCAACTGGGGAGTTCATTACAATCCAAGAAAGCTTTTGAAAAGCAACTTCACTCTTTTAACCCCTCATCTCTTTATAGGGGTCACTACAACATTGCACTACAATGCAGAGTTCTGAAGAAACTAGGTAAAAGCTGTTGTGGAGATGGGTAGGTTTGGGGTTGTTTGTTTTAAACATGAAGTTTTGCTTTGT
Source organism: Agapornis roseicollis (assembly GCA_002631895.1). Taxonomy (NCBI): domain Eukaryota; kingdom Metazoa; phylum Chordata; class Aves; order Psittaciformes; family Psittacidae; genus Agapornis; species Agapornis roseicollis. The sequence continues at coordinate 10,990 of NDXB01013867.1, forward strand.
TAAGTTAAACAGCTATTCTAACAAACAATGAAAATATCCTGCAGAAACACAGTACGTATATTATAATATTCATTAGAAGCTCATTATGTGAAGGGCAGGACAGTCCAGCATGACAACATAGTAACTCCAGCATTGGTGTGTTTAAGGCAGCATTTCTAAACTGTGTTACTGTAACTGAAGAAAGATGAGTGACAGGATATTATACTTCTTGTAACCACTTAAAAGACATCCCTTGGGACCTGGTGATGGAAGTGATACATATAGATGAACAATGATATATGTAGACATACCCAGATTCATCAACAACTGGTACCTGGTCGAATCCCTTCTCCCGCAGAATTTCAATAGTCTTTGCACAGGTAACAGTTGGAAGCACAGTAAGGGGAGCAGAGAGGCTTAGTTCCTGAACACTGATGTTCCACCACCTGAGAATGAAATAAAAAGCAAACCCACACAAGTCTTATGGAGAGAACAAAACCAGTTAGCCATGTACAGAGGCCTTCAACACTACAGGGATGACAAAAGGCTGCAGGGAAGAGTCAGGATTCAGCCAGAGCCAGCAAAGCTTCAAGGCTCTCAAGTTTTCTCCCCAGTGTCAGAAAGTCACTGCAGTGTAAGAAGGCTGTAAGACCAAAAGTCTTCTCCTCATTTCATCTACTTCCTGAGATTACAGATAGTTGGTGGAGAGTAATGATCTCCCTTGTTTCATTATTTGTACCTTGAACAGAAAATTTTGTGCTCCTACTCAAAGAGCCAGCCATATTTACAGTCATTATAGGTACCAATTTAGGGAAGATCCTCTTCCACTTCCATTCACAGCACTTTGCACTCAAGAGCACTGATCGCAGAAGGGCTCTCTGTGAACTGCGTTTTTGTTTCAGATACAACCCTTTTAATGAAAAAAAAAAAAAACCAAGTGCCAAGTTTCCTTTTGCTGCCATGCAATTCAAAGAAGGATATCAAATCATTTAAGCAGATCTGATCAATAGCTGCAATTATGCATCAATACAATAGCACGAAATATTAGCTAAATCAAAGGTAGAGTAAATTCAAATAGCTTTAAATTAGCAACTGCTAATCCAAATGGATCTCAAATGCTTACCAAGGTTTTTTGCCAAGCTCCTCTTCTTTCATGAACCCTTTCTGAATCATCCATTTGTCACTCAAGAACTTGGACCTGGAAAGTATCAGGAAATGAAAAGCTCTTCAGCAGGCTGAACATCTGACAGCAAACTTAATATTATAACAGAGGCAACTGTTTTCAGCTCACTACCACTAACAACTAGAGTGTAATGGAAAATATATTGCCATTTGCCATCCAACCTTATGGGACACTGACCCACCCAGCCAGGGACAATGAGAATTAAAATTAATCCCATAGGAAACAGTTTCAAGTAAATGAGTCTCTTGCAATATGATAGATACATAGCCTGGTATGGTGAAGTGCCAACCTGTACTCAGGCAAGGTCTATCTTAGTTTCTTGTTGTCCAGTGTTGTGTTGGATGCAATGGAAATCAGGAAACACAACTAAAACCACCATGTTTTAGGATATGTTTCAGTGTGGAAGGACAGAAACTTCTTGGCACAGCTCAAAGTACTCACAAAGTCCTCACACTTCCGCCTGTAAACTCACTCCAACGCTGGCTGCTGCTACAATAGTGCTGTGTTCTGCAGTGGACACAGGCAGAGAGAGCAGACAGCCTTACAGGGACCCTTCCACTAATGGGATAATACCCATGGTAAACAGTGAAAGCAAGCTTTTTCCTGTGATAGATCCTATCCAGTGATGGTTATATATACCGAAGTCAGACACAAGGAGTGGCTCAGCTTTCAGAGGCCTAAGCTCATTTCTACTTCATGTCAGATCCTTTCTAGATACCTCAGAAGTTGTGTCCCAGACACATTCCTTGCTTAGGTAACTGGGTGCTGTAAAAAATATGTACTCAACTAGCCACTGCTATAAGGAGGTCTGAAGGACTGCCTCACCCTCTTCCCAGAGAGAAAGCAAGCAGGTTCTTACATATAGTTCCTGATGGAGTCAGGGAGGATAACAACACATTTCTGACCTTCCTTCAGCTCTCTGGCTGCCTTCACAGCTACAGACATGGCACTGCCTGAGCTGCCACCTGTCAAAATGCAGATCAGAAACAAAACTGTCAAACTGTAAGTGAAATGAGAAAGCATGAGAAGAAGGGAGATCACAGAGGAGCCCAGGGTGAGGAAGACAGCTTCTGAAGTGGCAGGAGGTCTCCCTGACCTGCACAAGGCTTCAGCCTCCCACACTATTCAGAGAAACTCAAAGGATTCACATCTGCTCTTACCACACAGCAGTCCTTCCTCTCGGATCAGCATGCGTGCTAAAGCAAATGACTCCTCATCGTTGCTCTTGTACCACTGGTCCACTGTCTGGGAAAGAGCAGGAAGACAGAAACAAGGGTATATTTAAATGAGGAAGGCTAGGGGAGCTACACAACTAGTGTGAATTCAACTCATGTTCTTTGAGGTAACAGCTGCCCAACTGAGCCCCAGCCATGTGCCTGGGCTTCCATCCTCCAAATGCCAAGTGGCTTTTTTCGCCAAGGTAAGATGATCACATTAACACAACAGACTCCTTATTGAAACTTTGCTGTGAGAACAGCCTGTGGCGAGACAGACACAAAGAGCATCAGTTTTCTCCCATCTTGGAGGGCTTCCCAGGAACACAAGCCCTGCTCACAACAGTCATACCACTTTTGGCCAGGAGGGGTTTGGGTGCTCTGTTGGTTGGTTCTGGCTTGGGGTTTTGGGTTTATTTTAATTGACTGACTGGGCTGGATTTAAAGCAAAAAAAGAAAGGTTCTGTGTTCTAGGAAAATGTTATCTGCTCACAGCATTTGTAAATTTATGTGGCCATTGCAGAAACTTTCCAAGGACTCCTTTTGCTGATGGAAAGAACAGGAATAGCTCTGCCTGCCAGCCCTCACCTTTCAGCTCAAAGAAATATTTCCCCAAGTTTTACTTCCATCTTTCACCTCACTTCTGCATCCCAACAGAGGACAAAAGTCAGTAAACCAAGAAGCGTGACTTACAGATCTATCCAACACTGTGGGGACAAAATCGTATCCAATTCCTTCCACTTCATACATTGTCTTGTCAGTTTTGTTCAGTTCTTCTGGTGTAGCAAGGATGGAGCCTTCAGGATCAACACCTATAATCTGAAGAAGCAGTTTTCACTTTGGCTACTACGATACACTGCTTTTGAGAGCACAGCTACTCGTGAGCACTGGCCTCTTTACAGCTGTTTTGTGTCACACTGGTTACACATACAGCCAAGCTAACTGCAAGCTAGTCTCCTATTCATTTCTTCCTGGCAACATTCACCTCCCCTGTGAGCAAAATGCTTTGCTGCTTCTGGCCCCTTGGCAACCCATCCTGTCTCTTCAGTCTGTGGACACTGAGTGAAGGGCACTATCCTGTTTTGCATGGGCTCTGCTTGGTTTAAACAGAAGACAGAGTTTCTGTGAAACAAGACTATCCTTCACATGTCAGGCACCACTGCAGCCAATATATTTATGACAAAAAAGTAAGTATTATTTTGTTTACCACTCCCTGTCTGTAGGCAAATGTTCACAATTGAAACACAATACTAACTTCTGTGAGGAAATCTAACACAGCACACAGGTAGACACCTAGGTTGGTGTGTGCAGAGAAAGTTTCACTGGGTAGAACCTGGGCAGCTCCAGACAAGTTAGTGAAGGCACGGTTTGAAAGGGGACACAAAACTGCAATACACACCAGTGAAGGAAGTTTCTCAGACACCCCATGAAGGGCTCTGAGGGCAAGTTTTCATCTGCTGAGACAAACCTGAACTCTGGTCACCAGCAAGACCAACCTGTCATTATTTCAGACAGCCTGACAACTTTTCTTTGCTGCTTAGAACTACCTTTTAACTGAGAACATCCATGAGCTTCCCATAGAGACCCAGGGCAGGCTTACAAGGAATGGCATGGGCCAAGTGGAGCAGTTTGGAGTTCACCCCACTACAGAAAAATAGCTTTGCCACTTACTTTGCAACCTGGACACTTCTCCTTTAGCTTTCTGGAGATGCCAGTAATAGTGCCTCCTGTGCCAGCTGTAGCCACCAGCATGTCTATTTTTCCTATTTAAGGATAGAAAGCAGTTGTAAAATATTCCCCAGAATCACAGAACCATAGAACAGCTCGGGCTGGAAAGTACCTTAAAATCCATCTAGTTACAATCCCCCTGCTATGGGCCAGGTTGCTCAAAACCCCATCCAACCTTGAATACTTCCAGGGAAGAATGAGGGATTAAAACCCCACTCACCCCAAGTATGGACTTTCTTCAACAAAATGCAGAAAGTGTCAGAAAAGGCTCTTTGTTTCCCAAGAGCTGTTGTAAGACCTACCTTGAGACCACCTTTCTCAATCCTTACTTACTTCAGCAGCGGTTTTGAAATGTCCAGTCAGTGGGCTGGCAAGGCACCAATCTGTGGTACTCTGGACAGAGATGGAGGTGGCTCATAGAGCAGACACCTGTAGTTTTACTGTTTCTAACTTAAAATGGACAGCCCATTATATTAGTTAATTTACTGAACGAGCATGGGATAGGCACCATTTTAGAGAACTGTTAACACAACTACTCTTTAATTTTCACGTGATAAATACCGTTTTGGTCATTGTCATGAGCACTGTTTTATAAGGCAGATCACTAGCCTCTTATTTCATTCTACTTCCTATACCAAGTGCCTACATGGTAGGCTGCAGCCTGAACGCCTCCAACAGCTCTCAAGCCAATTCCTCAGCCGGGTCTTAGCCGAGCTAAAGCTCTCTGCTGCCACACTTCAACCATTTCTGGTACTCCAACTCAGCTGCCTAGAGCCAGCATCGAAGTGGTCCGTGCAGACTAAAAATGTCTTACTGGTGACATCTGCAACACAGAGCAACTTCTACTCCTGAGGACTCCTAAGTGAAGAAGCTTCTGGAGTGCTTGAGTGTTTGATCTGAGGCTGTACCTATGTTTGTTATTTCTGAGCTGAGAAAAACGACCCTATTCATTCATGCCAGTCTATCTGTGGCTTTTTTTTTTTTATAGGCTACGTTAAGCATCACTGTTTTCTCCACCTGATCACAAGCAAAAGGGTCTAAAAATTAAAGCACCTTTCTTCAATGGGGAAAAAAATCATTACTACAACTACCCAAATAAGGTAATTCTCTAATGACACCAAGCATATGTATGGGATTTGCTATATCAAAATCTGTGCATTTGTCATCCACCTCAGCAGCCATTCTCAAAGAACCTAACAGTAAGAGACTACTGGGGACCCACTGAAAAGCAAGCATACCTTCACACTGCTGCAGGATCTCTTCAGCTGTGGTGTCATAGTGTGCCAGGGGGTTGCTGGCATTGCGGTACTACATTGAAAGACAGAACAGCCAATTAAGTAGACCAGAAAGACAAAATTCACATTGCGAGGCATTTCAAAAGCATGGCTAAAATTCCCAAAGCCCCACGACAGCTGCATATACCCTTTCCAGACTACTTCCTTATCTATTATCTGGACCTAGGCAGAGTGCCTGAGGGGAGATACAACCTTCCTATGTGACCTAATTTAAGAGTAGTTCTAAGGTGCCAGGACCCGCTGAAGCCATGATCAGTCCTGTGTGTGGGACAGCTTCTTTTAGGAACGTCATGACCCTTGTGCCCATTCTTCTGCAGAGGAGTACCTACTCAGCAGCAAAACCCCTGTTTTGCAGTTTCTGCAAACGTGGGCTCATTGCTGCCCTCTTATGACTATAAAACTTGCTACCCCACAGCATGGTGATTGCTCAACTTCAGACCTCAGACATCTTTTCCTCCAGATACACACTTCCAGTGTTGAACAGTCCGCCAAGGGCGCTGAGGAACAAGGATGCAATACCTCTTCCCATGCCATGCCCGATGCCTCGGCTCTTACCTGGTCTAGTATGTGCGCATTGGGGATTTCGTTTTTCAGTCTCCATGCTACACCCACGTGAGATTCAGGAGAATCAAATCTAGCAGTAGTTGGGGTCCTCACAATCTCAGCACCCAAAGCTCTCAAGACATCCACCTGCAGCAAATAAAGGTGGTCACAACCCCAGAAAACACTCTTGCAGCACAGAGAGTTCACTAGGATACAGGGGAAAGAAAATATCTTCTCTTTCTCCTGGCCTGCTATAGCCTCCTTAGGAGTTCTCCTAAACCCAAGCCTCACATCACTGAGCCATGGGTCCAAATCCTTAACGTCACTTGATCTTAAAAAAGCTTTACTGGGAATACAGATGTCAAATTCCTGCCTCTATCCTAGGCCTTCAGGCCTGTAGGGACTATTATTACATATTGAGAAGACATACTGAGGCAAAACACCATCTCCTCTCACGCTGATCACATATGTTGTGCACTCCAACAGTGCTGTTAGCCCAGTATTTTAAGTGCAAATTATGCATATGTACCTCATCCTTTCGATACAGGCAACAAATGAAATCCTCCAAGACCCTGTGTACCACTCAACTGCAACCACTCACAAGGGCAAGTTGATGACACTGAGATAAGGCAAAGCCTGTCTTCAGAAAGGAGCCTTTGGTGCTGCATACCACCAATGGCCATGCAGTACCTCTCCCTCCACAGCACATAAGAGTCAACAATAGGTATAGGCCTTCAGGGGATATTGTTCTTATTTGTGACACTGCCTTTCAGTTGGAACACTGGAAGTGTTTGAATGGAGATAAGTGGTTTTACTGACAATTTGCTGCCTCAACTGTAAGTCACACGGGATCTCTTCTCTACTCTCTACTCGTCTTCTGGCTGCAGGTGTAGCACCGCAAGACAGGGCTTGGTCTGGAGCTAGATGTTTTGTGCTTTCCACAATGAAGGTAAGTCAGCACTACTCAGGCACCTTTTCCTTTCCCTTTGTTGTTGTGGCAACACAACTCAGATGCTTGCCAGTACAGCCCAGTATAACCTGAGGATCTCAACAGGCTCTCTCACAGCCCTGCTCAGCCCAGTGCAGAACAGAACATTCCAAGCTTCAGCACTGCTTTCCTTTGCTCAGTGACAGAGAGCTAATCCAGGGACATGTAGTCATTTCAATGGGCTAGGTGAACCTCAAGTTCCCTTGACATTTGTATTTAAAACAGCTATGTCAGATTTCAAAGTGACAGTGCTGTGGGGATGGGTCTTAAAGACATTTTCTGTCCATGGATTTCTCTGGGCTCTGGCAACAGCCCCTTGGCAGAGCTGAAAGACCAAATGCCTAAACCTTGGTTGCTAAAGGCACAGCACTCATCTGCACCAGGAGCTCTGCAAGTGCAAACCTGCTTATTTGTAAATTCTTGAAAATAAAAACAGATGTGACCTTCTCCATGCTCATTTTCTCTGGCATCACAATGATACAGCGGTAACCCTTCACTGCTGCAGCCAAGGCCAGCCCGATTCCTGCAAGCAAAGACATGTAGAGTATTCAGTGGGGAGCAACAAAGAGCAAAACCCACAACGCTAGCTTTGGCATGCCCTGGTTTTAATCAGATTTTCACCAAAGGCTTGAGTACAGTGTCTCTAGAGGTGTGGCAAAAGGAACGTTTCTGGCTATTGAAGAGAACTGGATTTACAGATGCTGCTAGTTCTTTGAGGATCACAACCAACATAAAGTTTAGCCAAGGATGGGAAAACTTGACTGGTACAAACTGCTAGCTTTAACACATGCATATCACCTTTCTCCTGTCTCAGCCACTTCACCTGGTAGAGGAATGAGCTTTAAGCTAAAGAAGACTAGAGCAATCATTTTGATAATGCCAGAAGAGCATTAAAGACTCACTTCTGCACTAAATCCCCAGTCTGCAATGGGCTGAAACTAAGTCCTTTCAGAAAAGATGTGATTTAGATGCTGTCTGTGATTGAGGCTCTAATGCACTGTCTCAACTTGCTACCACAGTGAAGTACCTTGACAGTTAGAGACAGACACCTCATTTCTACTTTAAAAATCTGCACCTCCAGCCTGATTTCTGCCTTCTAGCTTGTCATTGTCTGCCTACCTGAAGAGCTAAGCTCAGAACTGCCTCCTCTATAGAAGAGAAACTTACACCTGTCTTGAGATACCCTTTCTGCTGGATAGGCTAAATAGATCAAGTTAGTTGATATGGGTACCAGGCACAATACCAATGCATGCCTATGACAATGCCTCACAGGCACTTCACCCAACACAGAGACTTGCTTGTTCAAAGCTGGCTCTGTTTCTAGATTGAGCTGGATTGATTAGGGGTGGGGAAAAAAAAAAAGGTAGTCTTTAACTCTTCCTGTAAGAGAAGAACAACTCACACCTCAAGTAAATCAAGTAGTGGCTAAATACTCAGGGGGGTGAGCCCAAAGAAACTTTTCCCAGAATATTACAGATAAATAAGGATGCCTAAAACAAGAAAAAAAAAGACAGCAAAGCCCTCACTAAGGCTGAGGACTGAAGAGAAGACATCCAGCACTTTCCCTCTTTCCATTATGGTCTGTGATGAAGAAAGTACTTTGAAACCTGAACTCTATCACTTTGTAGGTTCTGCTACTCACCTGCAAATGCAACAAACATCAAAACAGGACTTTGGCTGAGGGAGAAGTGGGATGCAGAGAGGACAAAAATACAACACATTAGCTCTCACATTTAACATACTCAGTAGCTCTGAGTAGTTGTCTAGAGCAAAAGCCAGTTCTTTCAGGTTACTGTCTGCCCTGGTCTTTGCTTTTACATAAAAAGACAGCTTTCTGAAGTAATTGTTTTGCATCTCCTTCAGTTCTGCCTTCTTTCTATTTTTCTGGGTTCTGTGGCAAGGAGAATCATGTAAAACCTATAGACCAGAAAGCAGGATATCATAGCATGACCTCAGAAGGGGAAGATCCAGATTCACACCAGTCTTTTGGTGCTTTTTTCCCCACAGTAATTTCAGTCAGACTTTAATTTCTGAATAGGGCCTAAATATCCCAGTGACTCTGGGCTAACACTTCTTTTATTTTAAAGTAAAGAGCCCCTGCAAATTGAGCAGGCCTCCTTCTCACCTGCATAGTCTGGTCAGCACAGAATATTGCAGAACTGTTCCTTGTGTGAGAATGGAAGAGGCACTGCCCCCTACACCATGTAAGCAGGAAGAGATCCCCTTTCTTCCCTGCACAGACAGCCTCCATGCTCCAATCTCAAGTCTTGCATTTTCCAGAAAAACCAACACAGCATTTTCTGCCACACTTTGCTAAGATCTCTCCATTCCCTACCTGTGTTTCCAGAGGTTGGTTCTATGATCGTATCCCCAGGCTTCAAGATCCCAGCCTTCTCAGCATCCTCTACCATCCTCAGGCTGACACGGTCCTTCACACTGCCCCCAGCATTGAAGAACTCACATTTTGCCACTAGAAGCAAAGAAACCAAGCAGAGTTCTTAAACAGCAGTAACTTGCTAAATAGGCTGCTTATGCCTCAAATATCTGCAAGAGCAACAATGTTAACATGTCTGTCTAGTTCACCTCCCTGCTTCACACCACCAGAGATGGGGATTCAGTTCACAGCATCTCCACTGTTATGGGTCACAACAACATGGCAAGTTTGGTACTTGATGCTAGCCACAGAAGGCAAGCCAGTCATATTCTGTCAATCTCCTCAAAATACGACCTCTCCTTTAATCTTCACTCTTTGTTACAGTCCAGTCATTAAAATAAAAAGCCCCTTGGCCCTTCTAGTGCAATAGCATGGGAGAAGAGAATTCCACCAACACATTTTACCTCTTCCCCTGTACATTCTTCAGGCAAAGAGTTTCTGATCAAATTGAAAGTTTGTCCCCTTGTTCAGCCTACACTTTCATTTCAGTACTCCCAGCATTAATCCTTTCAGTGGTGCTAAACACCACCTTTCAGGATTCTGATCACAGCCTCCAGATATTTCCAGCATAGTTGGGGCTTAAACAAACAAAGCAGCAAACCATTCACTGGCAGTTTCATTACTTTAATTGTTTTCTGTGATCTTCAGTAATAACTGCAGATCTGTATTTTGCACACAATGATGAATACTCTGAATATGAGAAGCAGTCATAAACTTCATACATTTGATTTTCAGCCTGCAGCAGTACTCACAGAGTTCACACTTGAGCCCATACTGCTTCCCAATCTTGTTGATTTTCACCAAGGGTGTATTGCCAACTTTATCCAGGATGCTTGGCAGGATTTTCAGAGGCTCTGGCCTGGTACACATACAAACAAAGTCAGTTCATTCACAAAAGGAGCCACAGGCAGGTCACACAAAAGTAACACAGTATTTCTGATGCTTTTTCAATCATCCTTCTCCCCCCCTTTCATGAGGGTTAATTTTTGTAGATATGTTAATTTAAAATAATGTCCATTGGATACAAATTCACAAAACATCCAGTCCTTTATCCAAAACAAGGATTAACCAGACATTGAGCCAGGTGCTGGAGCAAGAATTAAGTGCTCTGTACTTCCTCCTGGCATGAAGTAGCTTAACACTGCTCAAACACAGCTATTTTACAAACAGAAGGCATTAACACTGCAATCTTTCATCAAGTCAGGGAACTGCTTGCCAGGTTACTTTACATAAGGCAGTTTAGGCCACGTAAGTTTACATTTTTGGTGCAAGGCCCCATATATGCTTAATCTGAATTCTTAGCTTTGCCTATACATGGAAATTAGAAGCACTAGCATACAGGCTAAACAGCATCAATTTAAATAAGTCATCTTTTGTTAAATCTGCATAGCTCTGAGGGGTCCTGGATTAGTGATGCACTGAAAATTAGCAACTATATGGAATACTTACAGAGTAGTATGACGATGGGGTGAGGCAGAGAGGGGTTTCCCCAGCTTCCATGTACATTTGCTAGGTGTATCAGGGCGGATCCACTCCCTTTCCTTCTCGTTAGCTTTGCAGTTCCCATTGTTCCTCTCACCAGATACACAGTTTTTGCCAGGTGCATGAGGACATGAATTTGTATCTGGCTTCTCCTGGGAAGGAACCATAGGCATTTCATCCTTGGGGATGGGGGAAAAAATAAAAGAGGGGGAGAGTAATTCATACACCTTGCTGTAACAAGGCCAGAGCATCCTTTGAGGTTATCAAAGTTCTGCACCATGGGAGAGCCCCCATTCACATCACCAGCCTCCCTAAAATGATTTTTAATCATTTTACTAATAAGGAGTCCTTATTCTTGTCTCTGTCCCTTCACCACCATATCTACTGCTGGTGGCAGTTTTCAGGAGAACAGTATTGCCTATAAGCTAAAATGGGCACAAGTAGCTTTTAACACCCAAGAATAAGTACTGTCACACCCTAACTAACTACTGCTAACACCCAAGAATAGGTACAAAAGATCCTGACACTTGCACCCAAGATCCAGGTAGTAGGGAAGAAAGCATAGCACGTCTGTTACAGGAATCAAGTGTCCCAGTCTTAGTTTTCCTTTCATGGTCAGTTGATGTTTCCATTGTACTGTGAAGATGGGAAAGCATTTCAGAATAGTTTGGCTTTGCTAAATCCTTATTGCCAAAACAAGAATCTTACCCTGCAACACTGAGTGTGGAAGCTCTATACAGTACCCTACGTGAAGATAACTCAAACACACTGAAACATATGCTTACTGTAACTAAACTCCACAAATACCAAGAAAACAGGACCAGTCTCATGGGAGACACCACTCCCACACTGAAAAGCAGCTCTCTGAAATAAAACCTCCCCACTCCAAGCAGAAAGGAACATAGGAAGGCTACTTGGTGACTAATTAGAAAATGGTGCCAGAAGATCCTGCATTGCTCCTTGTGGTCATGAAGAAGAACTTTTCCAGAAAGGCCTCTGGTTTCAATAGCACCTATCTCTAGAAAAAAACAAACAAAACCCCAAACCAAACCAAACCAACAAAAAACCAAAACAAACAAACAAAAAAAAAAAAAGGGGGCAAAAACCAAACTCAAAACCCACACCAAACAAACAAACATTGAAATCTCTCTGGGGATTTCACTTTCCCAAATTCTGGAGACAGAAAAAATATTCCCCAGAAAACAATATTCCCCAGAAACCACTGAGTACCTTAGGCAGAACAAAGGACCTTTCAAACATCAACTTCTCCATGTTCTTTGGTGAAGGTGACAGCAGCGTAGACTGGACTTTCTTCTGAAGACTGAGTACTGTGGGTTACGAGACTGGAACCCTCTTCAAAGCTGCAGATCATGCAAGTTAGGGAAAAAACAGAACAAAACCAATCAGGAAAGAGTCTCTCCTAGGGGCAAAACACACCTTTTGCTTTCTTAGGGAAAAAAAAGCAGCTGAAAGTAAAGTAAAAGTGACCCGTATAAATATGATTAAAAAAACATAACAATCATGCAGCAGAGATATTGCACAAGAACAATGGAGTGTCTCCTGACTCTGCTCTTCCCACATTACCTTATCTTCCCTCTGCCTTGCCCTCTGTAGCTCAGATCCAGGGAAATAAGCAAAACCAAAATCTCTATTGGACTGACTGCAATTCCATAATAATTTTATTAGGCATTATTTAAATAACCCCACACCCATCCAGCATAAAGTAAACAGGTAAGCATACATTTATTAAGGCAAATTCTAATCATGCTAGTCTATAGCCAGTCCCAGCTACGATTACATTGACCACCTATGGTCAACCTAATATCTTATGGTTTTGAAGAAGGGCAAAATCCTATGACAAACTTCATCGTTCTACAGGAGAATTCTCACTACAACAGTCAACAGAGAGAGAAAAGCACCTGCAATAGCTTACAGTTATACCTATGAAACAGGTCAAGAGCCCAAGAGTGACCTGTCATATTCAGGACCAACAGGAAGACTTCAGATCTTCCAGCTCCTTCAGTGCTACTGATGAGATTCCTGACACACCAAGCGGAAGTGCTTACAGCCCTAAATGATGTAACTTCAGCAAATTAGGAGGCAGAGGTAGCCAGCCTAGGACATTCATATTCCCCCCATGATCCTGCCCACAGGCCCAAATCAGGCCATAGGAAGCTGGTGCATCTTTCTACTGGGGATACCTTTGGGGAACAAAGGAAAGGGGATGAGAAATCACTAAAACAGAAGCTGACAGCAACTTCTTCACTAGCCTGGCTGTCTCCTCAGTCTTTCTTCTGGAGATACAGACTGGGGAGACAGGACAGAAGAACGGCAATTCTGCTTTTCTAACTGCAGTGAGTGCCGCTCCAAAGAGTGTGAGGGAGATAAGCTGCAGCAAAGGTTGCCCATCTTCAGGAAATAAATTCCGCCAGCCTGAATTTGAGTTTGCTGTAAAAAGGAATACTCCCACAGCTAGCTGGGGGTGTGGGCAGAGTCTAACTAGAAAAGCCTGACTAACTTCTGGCATTATATCTGATTTTTCTGCCTCATGCTCTGCAGAGAGAATTCACAGATCCATTTAAACCTAAGTCACAAAGGGGACTGAGACATGGACAGAGATATGAGATCCAGAAAGCCTCATGGGCAAGGCTCATATCTCTGGATCCATCTCCACAGCAAACCCAAGACCTAAACTATTTCTCAACTCCTATAGAGCATGACTGAAGGCCAGTGGGTGAAATTAATCCTCAAACGGCCTGACTTGAACTCACACCATAAATATGTTAGGAGCTATGGTTTCTAAGGCTGTTTACAGTGTATGTCAGCACTAATGTAGATATTTAAAGTATATCACGCATGCAAGAACCTCATTAACTTGAGTCTTGTCTGTAGCAGACATGAAGCTATCCAAAAGGCACATGTAAAAGATGAATCAGAGAGATGCCCCAAGGGCTGACAGCTCAGCAAGAGAGGAGATTATGTTGCATTTTGCTGTGGCCTGAGAATGAGAAACTTTGATGTTAACCAGGTACTTTACTGTGTGAACAAGTAAACCACTACAAACCAGTTATTCTGCTCACTCTGAGTATCACAGAATCTTAGAGAGCTTTAGGATCTTTACAGGTTACCAGATGAAGCAGTACCCATCCAGCCTTTGGAAGCTGTTCAGAAACACCATAGTTATAAGTGATTCAGGAGACAGCAGACATATGGGGTTTTTTGTTTGGTTTGTCGGTTGGGGTTTTGTGAGAGTGTGTCCATTCCCTTGCTAATTCCGCAGTGGCAGGCAGCTCCTGCGTCAGCCGGCATCAAGTGACCCAAAGTAACCAGGTTATTAATTAACATGGTGGCTCTAGGAAGAGATCCTTCAAGAACTGAAAGTCTTATTTCCATTTTCTTCTATAGAGCTGATGAGGGAAGCCGTGCATGCAGCCCTAACACAGGGGTCTTCTGACATCCCAATTTTCTCAGCTTATTTCAAGCCTGTCTGGACTCACATGATAAGTCTTCTAAGTGAAGACTGACGTCTCCAAGGATCAAAATAGCATTAAAGACCAGAGAATACATTATCTGCATTTTTAACTGCTGCAGTCAGAAGCTTTATTTCCTTCCCTGCTTCCAATTCCCTCTCTTTAGTCAGCACAAAGATGGACCAACACTACAGCCTGACCAGTGCTCCTGATCTGCCAAGCTCACCAAGTGCAGGGAGAGAAACATTACAGGTGAGGTAAGAGAGGCTCGGAGATTGAATAAGTTGCCCATCATGACAAATGAGTGAGTTGGAGCTCTGCTCTCAAATTTCTGACCAGGACTATGAAACAGATGGAAGCACAGCTCTCCTTCCCCAGCATTACATTGCCCCACTGCAAGGCATAAGATCTTTTGTTAGCCTGGGGACCTCTGACCAAGTCATAAAGGCTGGCAGAGAACCACTAGTCACCACTGCCTGGGCAGGAAGCCAGCTTTTTGGCCCATGCATGTTTCATGGGAAGGACAAACTGACACCCATTCTGGCTACATCTGCAGCACTTTTGGCAGGCATCCACAGTGCAACCAAGAGCACAGTACACCCTGCTGACTGCCCAGCTCCTGTGGGTCTCACATGCAGACAGCAGGTACCTGACAATAGCCAGAGACCAGCCTATCCTGGCAGCTGCCAGCACCAGTGACACATCTGAGCCAACATGTATGCTCCAGGAAGCTGGTCTCCCCACAACTTTGAGAAGTACTGCTCCAGCTCCCAGAAAGCAGGCTGATTCACTCACATGCAGAGAGGCCACGACAGGGTACTAAAGAGCTACCAACTAATATTAAAAAGGATTATCTGTCCAAACACCATAAGTACTGGACCTAACCTAGTACCCTAAACAGTAATTCATCAGTTGTGATCTCACTACAGCTATTCTCCTGCCAAGAAATGCCAGGTTCTGGGACAGTCTCAGTTTCTCAGTAAATACCTTTCCTCCCTCACATAAAATCCCAGATTTTATGTATTCCCATACTCTGAGATTTCCCTCCTTTCTGCAGCACATGTTTTGCAGAATGCAGAGCTCTCATGCCTCAAATCAGCAAACAGACTCGTTAAAAGGGTAAACAGTCTAAGCAACTTCGCTGGTATCAGAAGGGGGCCCATAAGGATGCTGGGGAGGGACTCTTCATTAGGGACTGTAGTGACAGGACAAGGGGTAATGGGTTCAAACTTAAATAGGGGAAGTTGAGATTGGATATAAGGAGGAAGTTCTTCCCTGTTAGGGTGGGGAGGCACTGGAATGGGTTGCCCAGGGAGGTTGTGAGTGCTCCATCCCTGGCAGTGTTCAAGGCCAGGCTGGACAGAGCCTTGGGTGGCATGGTTTAGTGTGAGGTTTCCCTGTCCATGGCAGAGGGGTTGGAACTGGATGATCCTAAGGTCCTTTCTAACCCTAACTATTCTATGATTAGGGCCCAGCACTCCAAACCTCCATGGTCAAAGGCTTCAGGATTAGGGAGATACACAGAGGACTAGTTACTCAAACAAGAGAACAAGAGAAGAACCGTTTGCTTCTCAAGTAGTGGCTCATTCAATAGTATGCCAGTAGCATTACTAATGCTTTTATTGGAGTTGCTCTCTTAGGTTTTAGTCAAGTTCAAACCCTTCCCAGTGGGGGAAGGGCAATATATGAAATAAAACGCTAAGAAAGAAGCTTCATGGTCCACTGCATTAGCCAGACTTGACAAGAAAACATTGCCAAGAGACGCTCAAATAAACAATGGATGACAGGCCAAGAACAGCTGAATCACTGAATGGTTTGGGTTGAAAGGGACCATCAAAGGCCAACTAGCTCAACCTCCCTGCAATAAGCAGGCACATCTCTAGAACACATTGCTCACAACCACATCCAGCCTGGCTTTGCATGTCTCCAGGGACGGCACATCTACCACCTCCCTGGGCAACCTGTGCCAGTAGAAGAGCTGTGGCCAAACCCAGAGAAGACAAACAAAAGGCACACCGTCACCTCGCCAGCCCGCCTGCGAAACCGAAAGCCGATCTTTCCTCCTCCGGCTCCCTGCTGGGCGGAGGCACTCTGCAGACACCCTCCGACCTGCCCAGGGCATCCCCAGGGCCGCTACCCTCGCGGTTCCCCCAGCAGGCACGCCGGTACCAGGGCTGGCTCCGGGGCTCCGCTTGCGTGCTCGAGCGCGGCTCCGAGCTGCCCGTGCCTACCTCTTTCACCAAGTACGAAGAGAAACCGCGCAGCAGGACCGCACTCACACCTCAAGCCCGCCTCCCGCCATCCTTCCCTGCCGCCCCAGGGAAGCACTCCTGAAGCAGCGCCCCCCGCAAAGGGATCGTTTAAGGGCGGCTGCCGCTGAGGCGCAGCCCACCCCAAGCGCAAGGATGATGCCCAGGGCGGCGGGGAGAAGGGCCCAGCGCCTCCCGCCTCCCTCCCTCTGCCCACATGGGGCCATCCCCTCACCCACGGGCTCTCCACAGGACGGCAGCGACAACCCGCGCTGCGGCAGAGCGGCCGGAGGAGGAGGAGGAGGAGGAGGAAGAGCCCGCGTGTCCCCGCCCGGCCCCGCCCACCGAGGGGAGAGAGCGGGAGCGCACACTGCGATTGGCAGCCACGGGGGCGTCGGCGAGCCATAGACAGCCAATGGGGATGCGGCGCGGTGCCACGGGGCACTGCCTCCTAGGGGAGGTGTGTTGGCTTCCGGGTTCTCGGCGGTGCCCAGCCTGGAGCGCTGCGGAGAAACCGGGGGCAAAAGGGATGGGTTTGGCCAAAGGGGCTTCGCGGGGACAGCGTTGAGGTCGCTGCTGGCGACATGTGGTGCGGGCCCGAAGGGGCGTGCCCAGGCCCCGGCCTTGGAAGGCCCATAGGCACCGGCCGTCGGGAGGTAGAGAAGCTGCTGGTCACTTCCGAGCACTGTGCTACCGGCTGTTTGTATGATCTGTGGATAAAAAAACATAAACCCATACAGTAACATAGGTATTTATTCCTAGAATTATGGCTTTCCAAAAGCTGCCTTGTGAAGGATTACCTCTAAACTAGGCAAGACAATACCATCTCACTCTCACTTCCTCTATTGTAAGGCAAACCCCCACAATCCACTAACAACACCCTCCACCTCCTGAACTACAAATAGCAGAAACAGGAAAAGCTGTCTTTATTGCCTTCAACTGAGCTGTGAGATTCTCTCATATTTAGAATGGCAATAAAAAGCTTCAGTAGTGGCACTACAACTCTGAACAAAAGTGATGAGACAAAAAAGCTACCACAAGCACTGCTGATAAAAATGCTGTCCCCACATGCTAACCTTAAGCAACACCATTTTACATGTATAATTTAGCAGAAAAGCACCTAAACCATAGCCACTGCAGAGGAGCATCTGTGAGGGGAGTTCCACAATTGGGTCTGCAGCTCTATCACCTGAACCCCTTGTGAGGGCCTCTGGGTTGGACCTTGTGCTGCCAGCACTGCAGGCTGCCCCAGCCTGCCCAGGCTGGCATCGATGGGTAAAAAGGGCCTAAGCATCTCTCAGGCTCAGGTCAAAGCCTGTAAATATACAGTCTGAGGCATAGAGGAGCTGATGAATCCCACAGCTGGGAGCTGCAGGCTTGAAATGGTGCTGTGGAAAGTTAAGTGCAAGTGTCCCACTGAAACAAACCCACACTGGTCATTTTGTTATAAATATTTTTGTCCAAACAGGATTTTAAGTAAAGTATCCAATTTATTAGGCACAAAAAGGCAAGCAAACAGTGCTGGGTGCATGGGGAGTCTCCGCTCCACCAACATGCACATCCCCAATTCCTGTGTCCTGTTTATATTTCTTTGTGCCTATACATACTCATAAATAGGTGTTTCTTCCTTTAGCACGTGCTTTTTCCACTTTCTAGAATCTTCTTGACTCCTGTCCAGTGTTCATTGGAAGATGCTAATACATATTCATAAATGGGCACACGCTTTCTCCCCCTTCTAGAATCTTCTCAAATTCTCTCCTACGTTCTCAACACTTCCCCCCACACACTGCACAAATTGAAAAGAAGAACCAAGAGAGACTAACAAGATACAGGAAGTAACAATCCACAAGGCTTGCAAGATTCATAAAGTAATAACCCACAAACATTTTTATATATGATACTGTTGTAGTTTGAACCCAGCCAGGCAGCACGTTCACTCACTCAACCCCCCCCCTTCTGGCCCTCCCCTCTTTCCTCCCCGCTCCCGGAGGAGTGGGAGGGAAGATGGGCCGAAGAACTCCCACTGGTCAGATAACAACAGTCCAGTAACCAAGGTACAACACAAATCACTATCGCTATCACCAACAATAATAACAACGACAAGGAAAACAAGGGAAGAGAGTACGATACCACCCGCTGAAAACGAGCCCGACCGGGAAGTTCCCCTTCCTTCCGGGTAACTCCCAGTTACCTCCTGGGCATGACGTGCTATGGTATGGAATACCTCTTTGGTCAGTTTGGGTTCTGTCCCTCCTTTCTCCCTGCCCTCCTTCTCCCCGGCAGAGCATGAGGCTCACAGAGTCCTCGGTCAGGGCAAACATCGCTCAGCTACAACCAAAAACATCGGCCTTATCAGCCTTGTTCCCAGGTTAAGTCAAAACACCAGCTACTAAAGAGAAGAAAAACTGACTGCAACTGCTGAACCCAGGACAGATACCAATGCAATTGCTAAAATAAACCAGGCAGTGAAAGCAGTAACAAAATTGATATAGATAAAAAGTAAAAACTATGTACATATTCTGTCAAAGATTCCATGTTTTTAAGAGGGCTACATTTTATCATGTAATATTACTTCACATTGACACAAATCACATAAGCATATTTCACAATTTGGACCTGCTTAAGCAAGCCCAGAGGAAGCCACAGAGATGATCAGAGGGCTGCATCACCTCTGAGAGAAGAGAAGGCTCTGGGGAGACCTTAGAGCAGCTTCCAGTCCCTAAACGGGACTACAGGAAATCTGGAGGGGGACTTTTTACAACGGCATGTAGTGGTAGGACAAAAGTCAATGGCTTTAAACTGAAGGAGGGTACATTCTGATTAGACATTCTTTCCTGTGAGGGTGGTAAGGCCCTGGAACAAGTTGCCCAGAGAAGATGTGGTTGCCCCACATAGGAAGGTGTTCCTGACCATGGCAGGGGGGTTGGAATGAGATGGTCTTAAAGGTCCCTTCCAACCAATTCCATGATTCCATGATTTCACTATCAGTAGCTGTGCCACAAATCAGGAGATGGGTTTATCCTAAAAGGTGCCAAGCCTGAAGCATGGCTCTGGAAAACACCTACAACTTCTTCTAGAAGCTCCCATGCTGCCTACCATTTAGTACTTGTCTGCTGATGCACTTGTTGGCAAAGACATAGCCTGTGCACTGCTTGTGATTACTGCTTGTGAAGAAGTAGCAGCCACCTTGAGCCTCATGGTGGGGCTGCATCCTAGCCAAATTGGCTTCACCTTTCCATTGGCTTCAACTACGCATTACATTAGTCCTTATGGCACCAGTGCAATGGATAGTTATTATGCTCTGATATTATTACACTTCTGATGATGTCTGAGAATATGATAATGAGGTATCTGCCTAGGAAGTCACTCAGTGTCACAACTGTTGCACCTGCACTGCTGTGAACAGAGTTTTATGATGTGTAACTGGGGGTGCAGGTCAATTTAATAACATTCAGTGCAAATTGTCTCAGAGTAATTCTTGGCAAGTACAATGTGCTCCAGATTATGCAGGAAGTTAAAAAACAAAACAGAAATCCTTGCGTGAAAGCATGAGGAACCAAAAAGGCTTACAGGAGAGAAATGTCTCAGGAATGTAGATTGCTGGTCTAAAAAGTCCAAGCAGCAATATCTTCTTGTATCTGTAAAAAATACCAATAAAGACAAAAGCAATTCAAGGTAGCTTTAGTTTAGAACATAAATCACCCTGAAGTGTTCCATATGTTTTAGGTAATTGAAGGAGTAGGGACAACTGTATGTCTCCATCTGTACCTATAGATACCACACAGTATAGCTATTTGGAGAGTATTGCATACAATATAAAAATAAAAGGAAAAGGATGCTTTAATCAAATGGTAAAAATGACAGATGAGATTTTTACAACTGGAAGTGTCTGGTATGAAGCTGAATGACCAGTCTTAGAATCAGCAAAGTCTCTGTGCTAAGAAAATGGACCATGATTAGACTGTATGGTGAAATTTATGAAAGAAGATAGGAAAAACACTGAGCAATTAAAAACAAATCAAGAGAAGAGCCAGGTATTTTATATTGGCCTTAAATAAACAGCAACATTGAGGCAGGTGCTTCATTACACATGATAAAAATTCACATACATTAGAAAAATTCATGTTGTTGGCAAATTACATTGATTTTTCCCTGCCTCATTTGGATAAAAGTCGATGTAAACCTACTTTGAATTCCATGTTGTTATTTTCCTAAAATTTTACTAGACATATTATGATACCATAGAAAAGATATGATTTACTAGACAACACTGTTGTTGAACAGGATAATTCTTTACTTTAAATCACAGTTTGCGTACGTAATTATGCTGGAAACATGCATGTAAAGTGAGGTTTGCACAAGTAACCATTAGTCCCACTGGAAAAACATTGGTTGGAAAAGTGTGTAGAACGACATTCTAGCTTGCGTTTGGCACAGCTAAATTACAGAATGGCACAAGAGGAATACAGAGCTTGAAAAGAGTGCTGTTAAGAATGCCTGACCCTTGAAATGGATACCAGAAACACCATGAGACACAAGGGCACACATGAGACCTGGCCACAAAGCACAGCAAAGAAAAATTCATGAATATTTGGAACAGAATGAGTGCAAGTGTTTGAAAACCGCAGTAGTAACCACAGTTGGCAGCCAAAGAGGGTTAACCGTACCTTGTATGCCTTGCAGGGAGGACTGAGGGAAGAGGCATTGAGTCAGCTGTTCTGCAGAGAAGTGCCAGCCTTGCATCAACCACTGCAACTTCAGGCAGATGGGTATCAAGATGTGAAATTGGCAGCACAGATGGGTTTGTTAGATCCTGTAAAATGTTAAATAGATACCTCAGAGGAGACTTGCAAGGCCAAGTGACAGTGCTAGGCATGCTGGAAACTATCTGAACAGAATGCATGAGGCTAATAAGAAGGATTTGTAGCTGCACCACAGCTCTGTACTCAAAATTCAATCTCCTTCAGCATGGCAGCAGCCAGGTGAAGGTAAACAGCCAACACTTACAGGAAAATATGAGATTTGATTTAAAAAAGTACTTAAAAGATACCCACATCAATACTGACCCAACACTGTGCCACTGGCATTGATGCCATTAAAAATAGCCATGGTGGCCAGGTATGAACACACAAAGCTTTTCACCACCTCACCACCCACTAATTAGACCCATTATGGCTGAGGCCAATGAGTGGAATACTTGAATTGCTGTTCAACCCAACCTTTTAAATAACTCCCATAAAGCAGCAGGTCACTACCAATTTCCGGCATGGAGCCACTTAAGCCATTTCCTGAGATCTGACAACACTTACAATTATTTTTTTCCCAAGAAACAAGAGCAGATGTGGTGAGGGTTGGTGTACAATCAAAATTATTATTTGATCAGTGTAGTGGCTGATCAATGTGATAGTGACTGGAATGTTAACATGGAAATAAACAGCTTGTTTAGGAATGTTTTTCTTGTGTCAATGATGAGGACTGAAAGGTTGGACAAGTGCAATCAATGATCAAAGGGAGAGGGGAAAAAAGGCAAACGCTGTTGTGGTAGGAAGAAGGAGGCTTTTTGTGAGTAACTAATGAAGTTACCCAAAGAGGCAATGGTGCCTTGGTGATATCCAGAGCCCTAATGGGAAGGGAGAACACAAAGTTATCATACAAGCTCAGGGAAATGCTTTTATACAAAGGGAGGAAAAAGCAGCCCAAGAAGAGCTGTTCCACATTTTAACTGCATGGAAATGCCACAAACAATTCAGAAGACAGAATCATAGTTCAAAATGCTCTTTGACAGACTGGAGAAATCAGATGAGAAAATCAAATAGGAGGTGGTTGGAAGGATAAATGCAAAATTTTATAGCTAGGCAGGAGCAATCAATGCTGGAGTAGCCACTGTCTGAACACCAGCTGTGTAGAGAGCAAGGTATGAGTGCAGTGCCACGCAAACTCAATGTGAGTCAACAAGGCCCTGCTCTTGAGAAAAGAGCAAACATTTTGCAGGGTTATGCAAACAGGAATAAAGCCTGCAGGACACATGGCACTCTCAGCACTGGTGCGCTTTGGGGAGGGACCATGTTCCATCTGGAATGCTGCATTTAACAAATAAGATACAGCCCATGTGGGACATGGCTCAAGAAGCACAACAAGAAGGTGCAGATACATGGCCCTGGAGTAACAACTGGAAGAAGTGCAGTTGTTCAGAAAAGGGAAACCTGGAAAAAGGCAGAACTGCCTTCATTCGGCTAAAGCAAAATGAGGAAGGGGATAAACCATTTTTTCATGTTCCCTCAGAGCAGGAGAAAGTGGAAAAGGTCAGAGTTACAGCAGTAGCAATTTAGGCTGAACATCTGAACAACATCATTGCCCAGGCTGTAAGGGACCTTGGGCCATCTGCAGCCCAGCCTCCTGTTCGAGGCAGGGTCCATCTAGATATCAACACAGGTTGCTCAGGGCCTTGTCCAGTCCAGTCTTGAAGGTCTCCCAGGACAGAGGCTGCACAGTCAGTACAGTGCCTTACTGTCCTCAAAGGGAAAGTGCTCTTCCTAGACCCATCTGGTATGTCCCCTCTGTCAATTTATGACTTCAGGTAAAGATCCTGACTTTTCCTGTTGCTGATCTCCCTGAGGATGTTAGATTCCCCCACAGTCATTCTTCCCCTACGCTAAGCAAGCCCTGCTCACCTGGCCTGTTCTCACAGGACCACCACTCCAACCCCAGCTGTCTTGGAAGTCCTTTCCAGCACCCCAAACTCACTCCAATTTATGGATGTCTTTCCCATACCAGGGGCTTAAAACAATAGACAGTATTAGGTGTGGTCTAATGGGTGCTGAGTAGAGGGGGATAAATGATTCCTTTCTCTCAGCCAGGTTGTCCCTGTTCATCCCACCAAGGATGCAGTTGGCCCCCTTTGCTCCCAGGACACACTGTGGCCCCACATCCAGCTTGCTGCCTACTATGACCCCAAGGCCTTACCTGCAGAGCTGCTCCCCTGCCAAGCCTGTGCCCTGCCAGGGGCTGGTCCACCCAAGGGGTGGGACTTTGACTTTGTCCTTGCCAAATTTCACAAGGTTCCAGCCAGGATGATTGCCTGGCCCTCGTGTGTATCAGGTAAGCCACCCCAGATTGGTGTCATCCACTAATCCATGAGGACACTTTTATACATTGCAATGGGAAAGGAGGTACACGTAATGAAATCCAGCCTCCTGCAGAAGATAAAGCAGGAAAACAAGGAAGCGAAAGCAAAGCTGTCTTTGCAAATAAAACTGTTTTGAGACAAGCATCAGACTTTTCTGTGGAGGATAATATTTCTCCAACAGGTAACTGTTATTTCTCATTTTCCCTTTCACAGAAATACCCATTCCTATGCAAAACAGAGGGCTGTATTTTTATTCCTAACCTGGTTTTGTGTATTTGCAAATGTCTTTAATGCAAGAGAGCTGTCTGCTTTGTCAAACCTGCCAAGCATACTGCTTGGAACAACCTTGTAGTGGCTTTAAAGGATTCTTCAGAACCATGAAATGCTTCAGAAACATGAAAAACTTTCTCGTGTGTAGTGTGGCAGCAAATTCTAATAGAGGGGCCATACTGTTGCCATATCTATTGCGGAGCCTTATGTAATAGCCATCATGACTCCTTGTGCACTTAAGGCAGCAAGCCCTAAAGCCACTCTTTATTCTGAGAGGAATGCTGGTTTAATAATTAATTTAAAGGGGTTGGAGATATTCAAGGCCCGCCTGGACAAGTTCCTGTGTGATGTAATTTAGGTTACCCTGCTCTCACAGGGGGGCTGGACTAGATGATCTTTCGAGGTCCCTTCCAACCCGTAGGATTCTGTGATTCTGTGATACACTCATTTTCTCCTCTAAGTCACTGATGGAAATATTAAAACAGAACAGATACCAGCACAGACCCCATATGGTAATTAGAACTGCTCTCTAGGCAAGGTATCAACTATTTATCACTGCTCTCTGAGCCAAAAGATCCAGCCAGTTTTTCCTCTCATCTGGCAAGCCACCTATGCAGAGTGTAATAACCAAGCTTGGATGGAGTGAGAGACTGTCAGAAACCTTGCTTGGATAACCTACAAGTACTACATGGAGAACATAATCTGCTGCTCCCTCTTCATTATGTATCTATTTCTTTTGCTGAAGACATTTTTTTCTGGGAGGTCCAAAAGCACAAGGCTTTCATCCTTGTAGGCTGAGCAAGAAGGGTGGTTAAATGTCTCTTTGTTGTGGTCAACATGGTCACATTAAAGGGTAAAAAAAAAATACAACCCAAAAAAAGAAATACTGAGTTAAACCCTAGACATTGCTGAAACTATTACTTGGCCAGACTTCGGGCTGTCTTAGACCCTGGAATTTCCTTTGCCTATCCCCAGTCAGACAGTGTAAGAGTTAACATTGCATGCACAGTCAGTAGGGCTATCTGCTCACTTTCCACTGGTGCTTTATCCAGAAACCCGGTCTTCATGTCCTGCCTCAGAATCCCATTACCAAGTTTTTTCCTTCTGCAGCGCCAGGAGTTTTTTCTCCACCAACGCAAGAGAAAAACAGAGAGGAAGCATTCTCCACATTTCACTAGAAGCGAGGAAGGAAGGAAGAGGATATGATGGAAGATTCAGGAGGGTTTTGATCCGTATTGTCATCTCTCTCCTAGGCACAAGCAGAATGAGCTCTCAAGGGAAATGGGTGGGTAGGAAAGGGAGGAGCTGTTGCTCTTCCCACAGGTCTCAGGCCCCGGAGGAAGGCTGGTACACAGTCTGCAGCAGGAGAAGCTCCATCTCTCCCTCAGCCTGGCTGCAGTCCCAGAGAGCTCCAGGAAGAAAGTGAGAGTGATCTGAAACACATTCATCCAGCACTCAGCCGCATAGGTAGCAGACTTGAAACCAAGCCACGTGCTGGCAAGAGCACAGCAGGCCTAAGCCTGGCAGACTGAAGCAGAAAGCGAGGAGGCAGGGAGACTGGCTTGATTGCCGTCTGCTGCCTTTCTGCCCGCCTTGTCACTGAAACCAAAGCAGAGACGATTTTTCTTCCTCTAGACCTCACTAAACATGCAGTTTGCAACTGGGAGCTGGAAGTGGCCCTCAGCACACTGGTCTCACAGTGCCCAGGAAGACAGTGCTCTGCATACCTCTGTCAAAAATGCATGGGTTTGAAAGGGGTACCTGAGTCATATTAGTTTTCTCTTCCTAGTGAAAACAGCTTGCAGAACCCTGTATCACTAAGGTACTTGGATCAAAGAGGCACTCACAGAAGCCACCCAGGGCTCCAGCTCCCCACCAGCCTCACTGGCATCCCACTGCTCCCTCAAAAGCTATCACCTTTCTGCTCTCCAGATGTACAAATGTGAGTAACTTGCCTTTGGTCCTACCAAACCAATGTTGTTAGAAAGCAGACACTAAAACTGAAATTAGGAAGTCTTGCTGAGTCCAGTGATTATCAGAGCATTGCTAAGGAGGTGCTTGCATCTTAACAGAGATAAGCACACCCTTGTCCCTCCCACTTTTAAGATGTGGACATGAAGCCACTGGCTACCAGAGCTGGTTTAGTTGGCAGCAGATCTGGTTTGTTATCCTCCACCATTCAAATGGATTCCACAAACCCAGGGTACAGCTGAAACTGTAGGTGTTTTGTGGCAGTAACCTCCAGCAGGAAAATGGGGACCTTCTGAAGTGTTCTGGCCTTACTGGAGTACTACAGGCCTGTGGCGCAGGATAGCAGTGGCCTTTCCCTTGTGGTTCCTCCTGCTCCAGGTTATGATTGTAAGAAACAAAGCATTTAATGCATTAACAGGGGATTAGAAGTTTATGACTGAGAAGCACATTGCAGACAAGGGAGGATTATTTACATAGTCCAGGAGACATGCTCAATTTTCCATATGTGTGGATTTAACAAAATGAGTACTGCAAAAAGAAAAATAACTTGGAGAAACTTGTAAAAATACCCCAAAAAGTAACACTGGCTAATTGGATGAGTTCAGAAATGCTTGTGCACAGTTGCAGCATGGATTAATTCAGCATCAATTTGGAACATAGCAATTCAACATGAAGAGATACTGATTTGAGATATTTAGCTGCAATTTTTATATTTTCAAAACTGAAATTCATGCACTCCAAGGCAAAATTGTGCTCTATAGTAACACAGCTCCATGCCATCCTTGCAATTAACATCAAATGCAGGCACAATTATTCTATGACAGACTTTCAATTAGCAGTTCTTTACCAGCTGGAATGGTCACACACCAACTCGGTTCTCTTTCTTAGCTCTGACTTTTCCTGAACAGGACTGTCTCATGGGGCAGTTGTCAATGCTGCAGCACCCACAGCTACAAGCATCTGCAGAATAGAGTGATTGACATCTCTCCTGCCCCAACTGGTCTGAAAGCAGCTTCATTTCTAATGCATTAAAGACAGTAGGTGCAGCTTAATGTGTTGTTGTACAACTGTAGCAATAGATGTGGTTATTAACACCCAAAGTTTTGCACTTTGAACAAGGCAACCTTAAGAATCTTCTTTCAAAACCATGACTCCTTTCAATCAAACATGCTCCTTCTGTCAAACTGGAGCCTTTTTTGTCCTCTATAGACCACAGCAGAAACTTGCAGATCTCTCAAACAGAAGCCTTATTCATTCAAAACAACAACAACAACAAAAAAAAAACCCAACCAAAAAACCAAACCCCTAACTCCTAACCCCAAGTTGCACTCTTGAGACTTCATCAAGTAAATATGGAGATGACAGGTGTTTTGCCGTTTTGGGTTTTCTAGATGAAGACACGCTTCATCAGCTCTAAGAAACAGAATGCAAAGAATGATCACTCAAAATTAGCTTGACAAGAGCTAAAAATTTGAAACTTGAAGTCCATGTCCTCATTAGTCATTTAAGAGCAGCATCCCATCTAAAGGAACGGGATAAATTTTGTCAGGTTCTTATAAAAACAAGGCTTTATTTTGAGCAAGTTTTTCTCCATTTGGTTTTACAGTCTCAACATACATCATATTCATGGACAAGCAGTATTTTCACAGAATAAGAGCCAAATACAAAGAAGAGGAAGCCACTTGGGATTAACAGTTTCAACCTAATTGACTCAGACTTCAGAAAATACCTTATGCTGTCACTTATTTGAGGTAAAGGAATTCCATAAATTAGGATCTACTGTTCAATTGAAGACTTAACAATGAAATATTTGTGAAAAGTAGGTATCTCAAGGAGGATGGAATGGGGAGAAGTAATCTTACTCTAAGACATTATGAGCAACTACAGAAGGGGAAGGTAGGATTTCCACTTGGTTTGTATTGGTAAAGCCAAAATAGTTTGGACTATGATATGTGTTTAACCAAATCTGTGCAGTTTTACATTTCAAATGTGATGAATTTTACTGGCAGTACAGTCTTCAAAGGTGAACCTAACTGAAGCTAGGTCATGAGCTTAGTTTATATGTTGAATGCTGCCACTAGGTAATCATTACACAATCAGGTAACTGTTGATGCACAATTTTTCCCTTCAGTGTCCAGCAAAATCCACTGCTTTCAGTGCCCATAACATATTCCAGTTACATGGTTAACTTTTGGACAGCTGTGCAATCAGACCATAAAATGATGCATCTGGTGGAATTCAAGAGGGCTTTTTTAAAGAAATACTGGGCTAGAGGGAGAAATCAATCTTCTGCTATCTGTTCATACAGAAATACACTTGCAGTTTAACAGGGTATAAATAAACAGATGAAAGCCATTACAGGGACACACTTACAGTTTAAAACTAACTTGTTTATAGGGCAAATCAGCTTGTGTCATTACTCTATGGGAAAATAAACAAACAATCTTAAACCTTTTTAAGTAGTTCCCCCATTACACTACATACTGGTTTGAAAACAAGACTATCCTTACCTTTTTGAGAGCAAGATTTAAGTTAGCTCATTAATAATCATACATTTCACTGAAGAGGAAAGGGAACTAGATTCATATTCTGTAAACTGCAAGAACTGAATTATCAATGTTAGATTACTAACACCTAGCAGAAATACCACAGGTGTCAGCTCAGCTATTTTTTGCCAGGCACTTCTCAATTTCTCCAGGGAAAAGAAAGCATAATTTGATTCACGTACTTGCAACAAAAGGAGTGAAGCCAACTTCAGAGTGATATGCTTCTTTTTTAAAAGGTTACTAGCAAAGCAGATTTGGAACAGGTCTTTTTTCAACGTTATTTTGTTTGCCAACTCCCAAGTTCCAGTGAGCAAAGGTTTTATACTTAACTTTGGAGGCAGAAATAAGCTGGTTTGTTAATCTATGCTTTTTTGTTTTGTTTTTAAGACCAATAATAATAAAGGAGCAAAGTTATGATTTCGCAAGTTACCTGACTCAGAACTAGAACAGGACTAGTAAATTCTCTCCTCCTCTGGAAAGCTCTATTACATAGCTTCAAGTACATCAAGTTGCATCTTGCAGAAATATGACCACTGACCAAAATTTCTCACTATATTTGACTTCGAATAAAAACAGACAAAAAGTTAAACTGCAAGACAACCATTGTACAGATTCCCTCTCAAGATGTTTCAGCAACATCTCATTTAGAGCTTAAACTCCTTAGGAGATACAAACCCTAAGATATACAGCTATTGTGTAATTCAATTAAACTTCAGATAGAAAAAGATGTCTTGTTTGTGAAGAAACTGCCATTTATCCATTAACTTTTATCACACTTCAGGCTATCAGGAAGTGAGTAAACATGGAAAGACATCTATTTTGAACTAGCTTCCTATTAGTTTCCTATGACCTTGAACACTTGACAATGCTTTTCATTAAATGACAGCTAAGAGAACATGGAGTGGAAAAAAAATCCCTTCAGTTCTAGAGAAATTTGGTCCTTGTATTTAGGACCTTGCATTTCCTTCAATAGATGCTATGTATTGTGCTGCACAGAACACAAATTTCTTTACAAAACCTCACCTGCCTATTATGAATTATTGCAATAAAAAATATTACTATTTTCCCCCACTAGGGAAAGTTGCACTAGGCAACTTTCTTTCCAGCCAAAGACAAAGAATTTAGTCAAAAATCATAATGAACTCTGGCACAGTAGCAATTCAGCTGCTCCAGAGTGCTTATAAAATAGGCTTTAGATTTTACACCAAGAAATTGGATTTATTGTAAATGCCACAGTCACATTGATAGACAGAGCACAGACTTCTGGTAACAAACAAACATACATTTTTGTAACTAAGCGCTTCTACTTGGTAAATAAATGCATTTTGCACAGCCTTCCTTTTAAATGTGCCTAAACTAACCTAAATAAGCAGACAGCATAGCAGAAAAGGGAAACTTATGTGAGTAACTGTTTCTTAAGCAGTATATTATTTTTACTATGTATATAATATTTTATATTATATACACACACATTTTCATCAACAGTTCAAATTATACCCAAATAAAGCAAAAAAAAAAAAAACAAACCAAAACCAAAAAACAAACCAAAACCCAAACCAAAATCAAACCCAAAACTGGTGCTCCTCCAATACATTACCACCTTTCCCTCAGGCATAGTCAATCCAGGTCATTTGTCAAGATAGAGGAATGACAGTTAAAAAGACTCCCCCCCCCAAGAAACAAGTTACACAAAGAATACTGTATCACTACAAAGTTTTTATTCAGAAGCCCATCTTTTAAAAAAAATCTCATTATGAACTTGTTTGGTCAAACTACAACACTTTCTAGCAGACATACAGTAAAAATGGCATGGCTCAGAATCGACCAGATCTTTCACGATCTCTTGACCGCCTCCTATCACGTTCGCGTCCTCCTCCTCCACCACCACCACCTCCACGACCACGATCTCTGGATCTAGACCGACGTTCACGGGACCTCGACCTGGATCTATGCCTTCAAAGAAAGTTGGAACATTTTATTGTTTCATCATAACTGGCAGTTTACTTGTAGTACCACACAGTGGAACACTTAAGGATGTATGTAACAAGGAAAAAACACACTGCAATTAGGAGGGCTGGTGAACTGGTACTCAGGCTGTGAAACCACACAGAATCAACGAGCTTAATACCAGGGAGTCAACACGTACTGTTAAAAGATTCAACTGCTCCCAATGGATTTGAAAGCCTTAGGAAAAGGCAAGGACAGGAACTAAATGCACTTTATGCAGCTGTTAAAGCAGCAAGAGAAGGGGACACCTGCTTTGGCAGTTACAAATAGCTCTTAACAACACGTATCAAAACCCTACAGCTCCAATCCACTCCTATTAAATCAACTGCATTAATCAGCAATTACAACTCAGTTATCTTTTTTGGGGGGTAGGTTTATTTTTTCCCTTTCTTATTTTCTTCCAGAAGCCATCAGTATTTGCAAACAATCCCCCCTGCCTCTGAGGTCAATGACTTATATTCAGGAAGAAAGCTAAGACAGTACATTTTAAAATGGGTGTAGAATTCAGCAGAGCTAAAAAGCTCAGGAAATTAATGCTGCAAGTCTGAAGTATGCAGAATATTGTTAACATGACGACATTTTTTGGGGTGGGGGTATGGGTGGTGACGAATTTTACTATGACAGAGACATACAGAACTCTTGCATACCACTGAGCTGTTCAGAATTACTCAATTAACCTATCACTCAAAAGTTTTGGGTCAGTCTATTTTCTCCTCCCTCCCCCAAAAAACTTTGATGTATTTCATTGTGCAGAACTACTCTCAGATTAGTCTCATACAATCTACCTGTGAAACTCCACTGACACTTTTTCTAATACCTAGCCTTACTGCTAACCTGTAACAGCTTTAGCTGCACAAAGAATTTAAATAGGGCAAACTGAAACTGGGCAATGGGTAAAATCATCATATTCCAAAGCCAAACACAAAAGTCTGATCTTTCTTGCAATAAAAGGTGAGACTTTTTAATTGGTGGTATTAAATTCAAGAGATCCAGACTCATAAAAATGATCAAAAAGCTAATATAAGAACACACTTCATCTTTTTCACCTTCCTAAATGCTTATATTCAAGTTTAAATTAATATTAATTGGGAAAGTAGTTAGGCACAAATACATATCCTTAAGCAACACAATCTACATTTCCCAAAGTTGAATCCATCCTCACAAGTTCTAAGACACTGCCAATCAAAGACATTTATAGGAAAAGAACACATTCATCATCCCAGGCTCCTTCTGTGATTGGAAGAAAATTACAAAATTGTGCTCTCTGTAAAAGGAAGCTTAGCAGCTTTATATGCCTTTCCTAAAGAGCAAGGTCCTAAAAAGCAAGCAGACTGAATCCAGCTCAAAGTGAACAATACACAAACAGGTGTTATCATAACAGTAGTGATATAAGCCTTTCTACAAGGTATTTTAATTAATGAATGTAAATATAAAATGTATGTACTACGACTTGTTGCCATTAAGTAAAATTACTACTCCTTTGCCCTACTGAGACTTTCTACAAGGGTCACATTGTGAGGCTAGTGCTATTAAGAAGTAAGCTCAGTACAGCAACTGCCTCTTACTGACTAAGAATATGAACACAGGCTAGAAAAACTGGCCATTAATTGTTAAAAACAAATAAGGTTGGGTCCTGAATGTAATCTATAGTTATACTTGATTGTGCATAATGTTGGAAGTGGCCAGTCTGTTCCTGCCAAAATAACCATTAGCCAAATGGCCTACTTCTGACTGAGGCCGTAAGCAAATACATTTAGAAGAGAATAAAAGAGAGAAGAAGCAAAGCAATACTTCTCCAAGTAATGTCCACCTGCAACAGTACACAGCTTGGAGACATTAACCACTGGTAGGTCCCATGTAATCAGTAACCCAGTGAATGTTGCTGTTCTTGAACCCTGCCTTCTCCTATATCCACATCAACCTTCAAGCTTCCACAGCACTCACAGCAAGAAACACCATAACTTTTTTTGTTTTTAAACAGAGACCTATTCCTTTATTCTAACTGGCCACTTGCTACTTTCAGTTGATGCCCTTCCCTTTACCTGATGCCTTTCACTGGCATGTGCCAGAAATGCCTTAGAAAGAACTTACGAGGACTTAAGTTTAAAGACCTGCCTTCAGAATTTTCAGCAACTGACTGTGAATTTACATGCTTTAATCATATTTAAAAGCAAACTTACTTTTTACGCCGCCGCCCATACAACTCGCGCCTTAACTCTCGAGAAATGGGCTTCAAATGCATAAAGTTGCAGAAGCCTCCTCGTGTACACTCGCTGAAACAGAATTCAAGAGACGCAGTTACAATTCCCAGCTCTAGGCTTTATCTGTTTGCCCTAAACCCTAGTGGTCCTCTAGCCATCTAAAAGTTAATCTCCTCTAACACTAAACCCAGTAAATTGCAAGCATCACTTATTGACACTGACTCACTCTTAGCTCTTACAAAAGATGGCAAAAGTCAAGAGGTTCAGTGCAGGTACTTGATATTAATGTTACCTGAGATGGGTCTTTTTGGTACCCTAAGCTACATGTAAAGGCCTCACCCAAGAAATCATCCTGTTTGCTCAAGCATTTCAGAGATACTGCCAGAGGAAGTCACTTTTTACCCCATTTCATATTGACGGCAACAAGCCTCTCTGAAGTCAGTCACAGGTGAAAGCTCAGCATGAATGGGCTGTCCATTAAACCAACGATTGTTCAGGTCGATCACAGCCTTTTCTGCATCTTCTTCACGGCGAAACTAAAAGCAAAATCAACATTTTCGCATATTATAGAGAAGCAAGAGAAGCAGCTTGAAGATTCCTGTCAGATCAGCTGTGTGACAGATGAGGCTTAGAACTAGTAATCAAACTAGAAGCTACTTCAGAGTTCCTGGGACAGTCCATCAAATCCAGGGTAAAGATGATAGCTTCTCATTAATCAGGAATCAGCTAATCAGAACAGTGTCTTATGTTCTATTTGGTCTTTCAAGTTAGAAAGTTAGTCAACAGAAGAAGATAGATATGGACTCTTAGTCCAACTTCAAACAAGCAGAATGCTTAAGAGTATGTTTGAGAACATTAATGCTCCAAATTGAATGGGCTTTTTTCCCCAGTGTTTAAGAGAAATCTGCACAAGAACTGAACATCTCAATCAAGTCAGAATTTACAAAAATCTGATCCAGTTTTATGAAGAACTTAAAACTTCAATTTGAAATCCCTTTTCACAGCTGAACACTCCTAAATTTTTTAACAATTTTTTTCCTTCCAATGATAATTACACAATTGAGAATTTTAGGCTTTACTTTCCAGTGAAAGGAATGTACAGTAAAAATTGTCAAACTAAGAGTCTCAAAACTCCCCAATTCTGTGTACACACCATAAAATTTCTTCAGGTGACAACTTTTTGCTCATTATTCAAGAGATACCAACAACTTTTAAGAGCTAAGCTCAAGTGTTCCAATTTGCACTTTAAACCACCCAGCTATTGCCCAATTAGCTTGGTTACAAGATATTTTGTTTAACTGAGAAGCTAGAAAATAAATGCAACTGTTGTGAATAAACCTCTGCTCATAACTAAGTGCTTAACAGGCAGCGTGATAGAAAGACAGACCCCAAATTAATCCAGCAAACCGAACAGGCCATCAGTGGTGACTGTATTTATAAGAATGTATAAAAACCTGTTAATCTTTATGAAAACAGCAGATCTGGAGTATTGAGAACTTCACATAATCTCTTAAAAATTCAGATTCCATTCACATTTTCACTTTCTGCTTTATATTCTGAAGCTGGAGAGGAACTTATGTCCTGAAGAGCTACTCTCACAAGTCATAAGCATACAGTAGCTTTCAGAATTGTAACAAAAATAAATACCACCCCTACTGATTATATAAAAACGTTTCTCTATCCTACCTTTACATATACGTTTCCTACTAGATGATCTCCAAGGTTATCACAAACGTTCATCTCTTCAACTTCACCATATTTTTCTTCCATTTCTGTGAAGACCTCCTAAGCACAAAACAACCAATTAAAAGATTGCAGCTCATTAGTTCTAACTATAGAAGTACTGCATTTAGATATTAGTAAGTACAAAAGAAGGCCTTTCTTTTTTAAAAAAAAAAAAAACAAAATAAACCCCGCCCTTTTTTTTTTTTTTTCATTACTTT
>NDXB01013867.1:56857-85189 GCA_002631895.1 Agapornis roseicollis
CCCCCCCCCCCAGCCCGCCCGCCGTCCCGAAGGTCCTGTTCGCGCCACGCGCTGCCTTTGCTGCGCATGCACAGGGGGCTACGTCCCTGGGTAGTGCTTCAGGGACTGGGCAGCTGGAGGCTTCTCCTGTGCCCTTAGAGACAGGCTTGTGCCTCGTCCGGGTGCTGGTGTCAGCTGTAACACACGTTCTGGTCGCCCTGTGGGTCAACTAGGGGTTCTTATTGAGGGGTACTGTGTAGTGCAATGTCCAGATGTGTGCCTGGGTTTATTCATTACATGTGTTCTGCTGTGTTTTGTGGCTGTCAGGGTGTTGTACCCAGACTTTTGAGGTGATCTGAGTGTTGCCCAGGTAAGCTCAGAGCAGAAGAAAAAGAGCTTAGACAATGGGTCAATGAATTATGAGAACCTTAGAATGATCTACCTTGGAAGGGACCTTAAAACTCCTATAGTTCCAGCCTTTATACCATGGGCAGGGACACCTTCTGCTAGACCAGGTTGCTCTAAGCCCCATCCAGCCTGGCCCTGAACGCTGCCAGGGATGGGGCAGCCACAGCTTCTCTGGTAACCTGTTCGAGTTCCTCACCACCCTCATAGGGAATAACTTCCTAAAGTCTAATCTAAACCTACCCTCTTTCAAAAACGCTCCCCCTTGTGCTATCACTGCATGCGCTTGTAAACGGAAGCCTCTGGTGCGTACTGAAGCACATGGCTAAAGGGCTGAGAGCTCAAAAAATGGAAGTCTGAATAAAAATTGCCAAAGTGAGACATGACAGAAGGACTGCGGCAGGGACTGAGAGGGACTTGGAACGCCTGCAGTAGATAGTGGGAACACTGGGAGGGATTGGGAATTGAGCATGGCTGCAAGTGGTAAGACCTGCGGCAAGGACTAGGAGCACTGGGATGTTGAAATCCCAGCAGTATCTGGGGCCCTAGTGGCCTATATTTCTCTGTACTGGTGCAAACTGCTCCATACCAGGATGTGTAAATTTGCAGGTGACTCCAAGTTGGGTGTGTTGATCTGCTGGAGGGTAGGAAGCTCTGCAGAGGGATCTGGACAGGCTGGATCCATGGGTTATGGCCAGTGGGTTGGGGTTCAACAAGGCAAAGTGCTGGGTCCTGTACTTGAGCCACAACAACCCCCTTCAAGGCTCCAGGCTTGGGGAAGGGCAACTGGAAACTACCTGTGGGGAAAGAGATGGGGATGGTGATTGATGGAGCTGAATATAAGCAACTTGTTTGAGGCAGCCAGGAAGCCACCAGCATCCTGGCTTGTATCAGCATCAGTGTGGCAGCAGGGCCAGGGCAGTGACTGTCCCCATGCACTGGGCACTGGTGAGGCTGCACCTTGAATCCTGTGCTCAGTCCTGGTCCCCTCACTACAAGAGAGACATTGGTGTGCTGGAGCAGGGCCAGAGAAGGGCAATGGAGCTGATGCAGGGCCTGGAGCACAAGTGTGATGGGGAAGGGCTGAGGGACCTGAGGGGGTATAATCTGGAGAAGAGAAGGCTCAGGGGGAACCTTAGCGCTCCCTTAGCCTGACAGGAGGATGGAGCCAGGAGGGGCTGGGCTCTGCTCCCAAGGAACAAGGGACAGGACAACAGGAAACAGCCTCAAGCTGCACCAGGGGAGATTTAGATGGAGATGAGGAACAATTCCTTCCCCAAAGGGTGCTCAGGCATTAGAACAGTCTGCACAGAGCAGTGCTGGAGTCACCATCCCTGGAAGTGTTCACGTGTAGACGAGGCCCTCAGTGCCATGGGTTAGTGGTGGCTTTGCCAGTGCTGGGATAAGGGTTGGACTGGATGATCTTAAAGGTCTTTTCCAACCTGGCTAATTCTGTGATTCCATGACTTGCTGGGGAACAGCATTAAAACTTCATATGACTGTAGAGAAGATAAGGATCCTGCTTACAAGATAAATTGTCTTTCTGCAATTAGCCATTGGTACAAAGGACACTGATAAGAAGTCCAAATTAGACCATTGTTATCATGACTTCAAATGCTGGAATAAAGTAATTGCTCAAAGGCAGGAAGGTGCAGGTTCTGAAGGAGTTTATATACAAGCCAGGTAACCTGCAAAGAAAACCATGTGTCATAATTAAGAGCAGAGTAGAGGTAGGACCAAATTTTTTATGATTGTTTTGGGAAGCTACATGGAATTATGGACCAAAAGCCACAAATCGATGCAAGCAAATTGAAATTTTTGAAATTAAACAATAATGCATTTGGAAGACTGATACCATACACAGCCTGATCAGCTTTTGCAGCAAAAGTGTTGTGCCCATCTGAGAATCACGGCAGCAATGTGGACTTACTCACTTTGTTGATGAAGAAAACAAGACTGAGCACTCAGTGTGTTGCAAGCTAAATTTGTCTCTTTAATATTTTGGAATTCCCTGAAACATTTACAAATATGTTTTACTTCACATAGTGTTCACAGCCCCAGATGGAGTCCATAGGACTATGTACAATCACAAGTGCTCACTGTGTTGTGCCCTAACACAATAACATTGAATCTTAACACCACGTCCAGTTCTGAGAAGGCAAGCTGAATGTTTATTTTCCTGTCTGACTCCAAATGATTTTTTAAATACATCTGCTGTAAGACTGGAACAACAACCTTAGTAATGTTTCACTAATTTGACAGTAGTTGCACCCATAGAAGTCAGTGTAATTGCCTTCTATGGCACCCCCTTGGGTTCCTCAGCTGGGTTGAGCTGATTGAGAGACGAGATCCATTACAGGACAAGAACAGCCCTGGAACCACTGTATGTCCTGCTGCGTTCTTTCTGTACCTAGTCTTCTGGGATGTAAAGCTCACCAGCTCTCCACTGCTCCTTACTGAGGTGTCAGAAAGTTTCTGCTAGGACTTCTGCCACATGCAGACAGGTTAACTTCACGTCTTCCTCCTGCAGTCCCCAACTCCTTCCAAATTCACAATTGTGATCCAAGTGTTAGAAGCAGAAATTCCTGTCAGATTCAGAAGATCTTGTTACCAGAGAACAGATACTGTTGTTTAGCTTTGCCCGGCAGTATACGTGCCCAGTAAGGTTTGTCTGTTAAGAGGATATGCTTTTTTGCCTCTGTTGCTCACTGTTGGTGTGCCTCCTACCTCAGCTTACCATTGCAGTTTAAACACACTAAACCAGCAGAAGCCAGACCCTGCAAATAAAAGGGTGATTTCCTACTCATGTAGTGAGCTGAACTGGTTCATTGAGCAGTTCAGTGGCAGAGCTAGCATGAGGGAAGATCAGGCCTCCTGCAGCTGTAGCTTGGAGCAAGGGTGGTGAAGGAGCAGCACAGCCCCTTTCAACAACAGCCTGCTGCTAGATCAGCTCAGTCATCTGGTGGGAACCTGCTGTGAGCTAGCTCCAGTCATCCAGGGAACTACAACTGCAAAAGCCTGCAGTGAGCTCTGGCAAAGTACAAGTTCCTGGTGATTTTCATTCATCAGCCTGTAGTGTGTGTTTGCAGAGCATATGCTTTACATAACAAGCAGAACTAACTTGCACTGATTTTCACTTTATTGGTTTTTTTTTCTAAAGCCTTCAGTTACCATATGCTGAAATAAGTCTATCCTGAGGAATTAAAATTGGTTTTCACTGTTTGAAATGTGTTGGTTTCTCCCTGTCTTCTAAAGACCCTGGTCGCTTTAGATTTCCCTTGGCTCTAGCTTGTGTGATGGACTGCTGAGAGCAAGAAACATTTTCCAGACTGTGTCTTTAACTTAAGCACTGTAAGTCAATTGTACTGAAGTCTGCTGATTCTGGGAGCCATGTTTCACAGGGAAGTAACTTGACCTGGAGGTGCTATTGGAAAACAAACCAAAACAGCTGCTCTCATGTTAGAAATATGCCTTTGTACGTGACAAGCAGAAATCTCATGATGCCTCCAGTGAAAGTAGGTTCCTAAAATAACTTGTTAGGAGTACAAGCTCAAAGAGAAAATTGCATGGCATTCTGCTTTGTGGCTGGTTGAACTGGCACAGTGCTAGTAATGATTTGCTGTGTAGAGAGAGCTTGACTAATAATATCTTCCCTCAGTTTTGTGAGACAGTAGTTGTAGGACCAGGACTACACCTTAGAGGCAATGAACAATTGAAAATAAACCCACTTGTATTTTGCTCTGCATTTTCTCAGCAGTTCTCTGTGCCAGGGGTTGCCCCTTACACTGGGTACAGCGGAGTTCACCTCCACCAGAACTTTATAACCCTCTGCCTCTTTCTGCATCCTCTTTTCCTCCTGTGCTTAGCCTGGCTGTGCACATGCCAACAACAGGATCACCACTGTGACATACCAACAGTGTCAGAGGTGTTAGCAGTAATGCGTCTGATTATCTGAGAAGTGGGATATCTTCCCCTTGTGCCAATGTAGCCGAACAGTTTTTGAAAGAAAGAGATGCTGCAGTGCATCTGCCTAATGGAAGGACAGCGGTGCACACAGAGCCTATGGGCACTGGAGGCAGCATCATGCGGACATACCACACTGAGGAT
Source organism: Agapornis roseicollis (assembly GCA_002631895.1). Taxonomy (NCBI): domain Eukaryota; kingdom Metazoa; phylum Chordata; class Aves; order Psittaciformes; family Psittacidae; genus Agapornis; species Agapornis roseicollis. The sequence continues at coordinate 61,349 of NDXB01013867.1, forward strand.
AAAAGGCTCTTCCTCAGCTTCCTTGAATGACTTCACGTTGTATACAAGACCAAGCTTAGAAGAAAGAAGGGGATCTGGGGCAGAAACTAGGGAGTGTGAGAAGAACAGGGAGAGAAAAGAAGATCATTTGAAGTTAATATGGACAGCAGAGCTAGAAAGATAGAAGGGAAGACAGGAGCCAGCGAAGTAACGGAAACATGAAGGAAAGGGTCTCCAGAGAAAAACAGGAATCCAACACAGAGTTCCATGTAACTACTCATTACTGCATATTTTATTTGCCCAAATCGAGATGAGGACATTTGCAGGACTAAGGAGAGAGAAACACAAGTCTGTATGTGTTCCTGGGCTTCACCAATACTCTGCTGCTATGGTCTTTTTCAGGTAGTGACTTATTGCAGGTTACTCCTCTGCCCCAACCTGCTTAGATCTATTGGTTTAAATGCTACCACAAACTCCCCTGTGTTTTGGTCTGCTTTTTAAGCACAGTGTCTTCACTGGGTATCAGTTAAAATATGGTGAGGAGAAAATGGTGCCACCCAGATTTGGTTTGGAGATAAGGAACTGACAAAAAAATAAGGGGGTAGGGAAGCAGCCAGTTTCACGACAGGAAGAGCAAGAGGGAAAGGGGAAGAAAAGGTGGTGAAACAAAAGGCACCAGTGCTTGGATATAGGAAAAAAAAATAAATAAAAAAAGAGATTAAACCAAACACAGAAACACATCCTGGGAGTCAGCGCATAAAGAACTTAATGCATTCACTGGAAAATGCCACTTTATTATTGCTGGTGCCCAGAACTCTATGTTAATGAAAGAAGTACATGGAGTTCCAGGCCAGTGCACAAGACTTGGTTTCTCAGGTTAAAGGGATTTTGCTAACAGTGTATGAGTAGGGGTAATAAGTAACCTACAGCCAGCAAGCCCTTTGAACAATTTTACCAGCTCTCTGCCTGACACCAGTTGGGATAAGGCACAACCATGAGGAAAGAGAACCAATTTAAGATGTAACGTCAGAAAAATAGTCAGAGAAAGCGACTCCTGTACATTAGAGCAGAGTAATAGTATCTAATCCACTTCCATGGCTATACTTCACTAATCACCCTGGTTATATAAGCAGTTCTTATCAAAGATCCTTAATTATAGCAACCCCAGTACATGCTACACAGCACAGCAGAGAGAAGGGTGAGGTCTTCATAGCTGTGTTCCCCATATGGGTCTGGGGAAGGAGCCTGTCTGATGCAAAGTGGCTGTGGCTTTGTTTCATCAGGGTGTCATGCACAGGCTTGAAGGACCCTGTCGCCGCACCCATGGGGACAGGCCCTCCCTGAGGCCTCCGGGTCACTCACAGTTGGGTGTTAACCACTGTCAGTGGTGGGAGGGCATGCTTTGGTGCTGTGGGTAAAGGTAAATTTAACTAGTCTGGTATGAGGGGCAGTCAGTGGGGTAGAATGTGCAGCAAGGAAGAGGAGAAGAACGGCTGAGTCGAAGAAAGGTAGTACAGAAGTAATGGAAGAATGTGGAGTATTCTTGAAAAATTTGGGTATGCTATGGAAACTTTGGAGAGTTTTCAAGACTCAACCCCTGGTTGGGAACACTGCTAATTTGTTAACTATTGCTATTAGAGAGTGACTTACAACTGAAAAATAGGAACATTAATAAAGCTTCAGGACTTCTGAGTTCAACACGTTATTTGTTGTTGTGTTTAGCATATAGATCCAGCAAGCTGCTGTGGAGTCTGGGATCAAGACCTTCATTATGCTGGCTCTTTTCTATAAAGGACCCTCTCTCCCTGCCCAGAGGAGCTTACAAGCTGGACAAAAATGATGTTCTGCCCCCTTTTCAGAGGAGGCACAGAAATCAGATGATTTTCCCAAGAGCAAGATGGACTGGAGGTGTTTGGAGTCAGGATAAGAATTCAGGAACAGCTTTGAAGATTCAGACAGTTCACCAAGCCCAGGGTCACAGGGAAGGGTTCTTACATCCAGCCCCTCCACCTTCAAACAGCATTGTGAAGGTACCTCTCTACATTCATGCTGCACTTGCTGGAAGCAGCAGGACCTCTTAGCTAGCAGGCAGGGTGGAGCAGCCCAGCAAAGGGCACAGACCTGTCTCCACAGGCTGGGGGGCAGAAGAAGACTGTTCTGCACACAGCAGTGAGCACTGGCATGTTTGTGGCCTCTCCTCATTCATGCCAAGAGGGAGACCTCAGGGGACAAGTACATCTTGTGCCCAAGGCTGCAGCCTCACTTCTGGCTCCTCCAGAGCCACTTTTTGAAGCTTTGTTTTTTGCACCCCATTGTTTACACGTGCCTTATCCAGGTGTGAATCACCTGGTTTCTCCCTGTGTCTTTCCCCAGAGCCTTCCAGCCCTACCTTGCTAGGCAACGAGTTGAGATCCTTTCAGCACATGCTAGCCTGACCCTGAAGACAAGTCAATATTGAGACAGTAGTGATACCAGCTGGACAGGACAGGTCCAACACCAGGAATGTCATTTTTCCAGGGCAAGCCTCATCCCTTGCCCTCTGGCTGTACCAACCCTTGTGCTTTCCCCAGATGTGGACAACTGTGGCCAGGAGGGTGGAAGGCATCCCTGTTGTTCCCCAGAAAAAGGAGAAACCCCCTTTTTCTTTCACTCTCCATGTCTGCCCCTGTGAGTATAATCCTGTCTCTCCTGTCTAAGACCTCCTGTCTCAGAACTCCTGTATCAGCCTTGTGAAGTGTTGTCCCTGGGGAAGTTCCTGATCCACCTTGCTCCTATCGCTTGCCCAAGGGGCAGAAGAATTGAGTGGAAAGTAATCAAAGTCCACCTGACAAGCAAATCCAGCTGCTCCTTTGAGGGAAATACCTCTGTGTGTTGACCTGGGCAGTTTGGATGGAGCATTTTTTAGAATCTGATCTCTTTGACCCTTCGAGTACTTTTGAAAAATTTACCCAGGTATTGCTTGCTTGCCGCCCCCAGGTACTTGGCAGCAGTCAGAGGATGGACAGGACAGCAAGGCAGCAAAAGCAGAGTTTGGTCGAAACCTTGGCAAGTTTGCCGATGACACCAAGCTGTGTGGTTCGGTGGATACGCTGGAGGGAAGGAATGCCATCCAGAGGGACCTTGACACGCTTTTGAGGTGGGCTGATGCCAACCTCATGAAGTTTAACCATGACAAGTGCAAGGTCCTACACCTAGGTCAGAGCAATCCCAGGCACAGCTACAGGTTGGGCAGAGAGGAGATTGAGAGCAGCCCTGTGGAGAAGGACTTGGGGGTGGTGGTCGATGAGAACATGAACATGAGCCGGCTTCAGTGTGCACTTGCAGCCCAGAAAACAACTGTATCCTGGCTGCATCCAAAGGAGCGTGACCAGCAGGTTTAGGGAGGTGATCCTGCCCCTCTACTCTGCTCTCATGAGACCTCACCTGGAGTATTGTGTGCAGTTCTGGTGTCCTCAACATAAAAAGGACATGGAGCTGTTGCAACAAGTCCAGAGGAGGGCCACGAGGATGATTGGGGGACCGGAGCATCTCCCATACAAAGACAGGCTGGGAAATTTGGGGCTGTTCAGCCTGGGGAAGAGAAGGCTGCGTGGAGACCTCACAGCAGCCTTCCAGTATCTGAGGGGGGCCTCTAGGGATGCTGGGGAGGGACTCTTCATTAGGGACTGTAGTGATAGGGCAAGGGGTAACAGGTTCAAACTTAAACAGGAGATGTTTAGATTGGATATAAGGAAGAAGCTCCTTACTGTAAGGGTGGTGAGGCACTGGAATGGGTTGCCCAGGGAAGCTGTGAATGCTTCATCTGTGGCGGTGTTCAAGGTCGGGTTGGACAGAGCCTTAGGTGACCTGGTTTAGTGTGAGGTGTCCCTGCCCATGGCAGAGGGGTTGGAACTAGGTGATCTTAAGGTCCTTTCCAACCCTAACTATTCTATGATTCTATGAAGTTTGGAGGAAGCCCCTCCAGTCATACTGCTGTGTCCTGTGGTGGGGAGCCCATCATAGCAGTTGTCTATCTGGCCTTGGCCAGAGCACTGGGGCCCTCCCAGCTGCTTGGCTGTTGGAAGCAATCCCTTGAGGTGAGGCACTGGGTATGCAGCAGGAGTTTGCTGATAAGGCCACAGGGACTGAGTCATACATGTTCAGAGGCTGCTTGCACCTCAGTGTCGGTGAGTGCAGCACAAAGATGCCAGCACTGAAACATCTGCAGGTCCTTCTGCCAGCAGCTGCTGCAGTGCTGTGGTGGAGCCCAGGCTGGTGGCTGCATGGTTATCAGGAGGGATGGGTCAGTGTGCAGAGAATCCCCTCCCTGTCTAAGGAGGATGTGCTGCCTTCTGGCAGGAGACAGCAGAACGCTAGTGAGTGTGCGTGCTTGGTGAAAGAAAAGGCTTATCTCCAAGAAAGAGGAAGAGCAGGGCATGCATACATGAGGTACTCTGTCCCCCCAGGTTTGCTCCCAGCCTCCCAACATTTTACAGCTCAAGGGAGCTGTATTATAATAAATACAGGAGTTGTCTAGTGCCCCTTGCACCCATGCAAGTTCTTTGCATGTGCTGTCCTCCTCTTGTAGATCTGTTCTCCCCGTTGCATCATTCTGTTTGTTTTCAGCATGGCTCCAGCTGGCTTCTTTTGGTTATGATTTTCTGAAACAACAGGAGCTTAGCTAACTTTAGCTCAGCCACAGTGTAAGGGGCAGAGTTCTTTCCACCCCTCCCAGTGCTTACTTTGTTCCAGCTCTCATACTCGCCTGACTGCATGGTAAACAGATTGAACTTGCTCTAATGGCTGGGTTAATAAGCTGAATCATTTTATCTTGCAGTCAGAATTTGCAAGGGGAAATAAGGCTTTGCTGCACAGATGGAGCACAAAGTGGGAGGGGGGAGGGAAAGCAGGAAGGATGGGGTAGAAGGAGGAGGACAAAGTGTAAGGCTGCTCCCTTTCTGTAGCAGCAAAGTTGTTCAGCTCAAGCCTATCATGGGACTATACCCTCACAGTGGGGCTTTTTTATCAGCAAATATTAGACCTAAATATAGCATGTATTTTGCCAGTGAACTAGAGCAGAAGTATCACAGCAAGCTGTTGTAGGTGGGGGGGGGGGGGGGGGGGGGGGAGATACCTCATCACTTGGTCAATGAGCAGCTCCCCATGACCCGGCTTCAGTGAGCGCTTGAGCCCAGAACCCCCCATGTGCTGGGCTGCATCCCCANGGGGGGGGGGAGGAGGGAGAAGACACCCAACCTCCTGCACATTCCTTTTGCTGTCTGCAGTTAACTCTGCTCACAATACCATGTTCAAAAAGAAAGGAGCATGCCAGATTTAGCCTGAAACACATTTACAGAAGACATTTAGTTTAAGAAAGGAGCCCAGTCATAACAGCCTGCAGAAAGGCAAGGCATAACACACCTACAACAAGCTACCTGCTGCTTCACTGTGTCAGACAAACCTCCCACCAAATCCCAGGGGAGTTGTTCTAGGCCAGAGTGGGTAAGAAGTGCAGGTGAACAGGCTGTTCCCATTATCCTGTGGCACATGCACTCAATGGGTGTTCTAGAGCTTTCAGCATTACTTTGCCCTGTGGTCTAGTAAAGAAGCACACTGACATGCGGTGATGAACGCCTCCTGACAGCCGACAGCTGGTTTTGGTGTGCTTCCCAGGGGCCCCCTCCCCAGGAAATAATCCCCTGACTCCGAAGAGGGATGACCGGGTGAAAGCCACTGCTCCAAATGATGGATGCAGCAGCTCCCCTAAGCCTTGATTTGCTTTGCTGGAGCTCCCTCCGGTGGCCTTCAGGTGGCAGGACTCACCCAAGGCAGAGCTACAAACGCTTGGCACAAATTGAGCCGGACACAATCCAGGGCAGTGTTTCCCACGAGGACCCCACCGACAACATGATACTCGGGATAGGCACCAAGGGTTCGGCAGAGCTCGTCGCATGGCCCAGCACAAGGTGGCGAGGGACCTCTAGGCTCCAAGAAGCAGGAGAATCGCTTCAATGAGGTGGTGGGCTCAGGCTCCCTTCCTGTGAGCCCCAGCAGCCTGGGCAGTGGACACAGGCTGCCCCAGTATTCACATATTAAACATGCAACTCGCTCCATTGGAGTCTGCCTTTCCCTCTTGTGCAGAGTGACCTCTCCTGATGTGGCAGCAATGTGGATGCTGCTGCCCCGTCCCCACTTGGGACCATCTGTGAGCATCTGGGGGCTCCCAGAAATCCTGTCTCTCTGCTGGCATATAAAACAAGGCACCACGGGTTGTGCTGCCTGCATTCACCTGAACGCACAGATGGCAGGTGATGATAGGGGAGCCTGATGTATTACGTGGGAGGGGACAGAAGATGCCTGTGAGAGGACTTAAATATGGGATCAACCTTGAGGGAGAGAGGGGTAACTTGGGAAAGGCTGCCTGACCCAACAGTGAAATGGGAGCACTTAGAAGAGTGTTACTGGACCAGCTTGAGTTGTGGGGTGCCATCTCTGGGGAAGATCCTGGTGCAGAGAGAGAGGAGCAGGATGGTTTCTGGGAGGCCCTGAGAGGGCCTGAGAGAGGATGGGAATGTGAGACCTCGGGAGCTCGTGCAGAAAACAGGAGCCCCTTGCCTTGTGCAGTGTGCCTGTGGTGTGTGAGCTCTGCTTTTCCTGCTCCATGCTGAGTCCTGCAGCAGCAGGCAGCCCCTTGGCAGGCCAGTGGGCTGGAATGAACCCTGCTTGTGCCCCCTTTCACTGGGACCAGAGCTGGGCAAAGTGGGCTGCAGTTTTGCCAAAGGGTTTTGTTCATCTCCCAAGGGTTTGCTGTATTCAGGTGCACTGTCCAGGTACCCAAGCTGTGGTGTGCTTCACACAATGATGTGAAGCCAGACAGCCAGTCCTGGTCAGGCTGTCCCCATCTGATGTGAATCCACAGGTACATTCTGTACCCGCAGACAAGCATGCACATGGGGTTGTGTTTGTGGCCTTTGCCAGACAGCTTCACTTTACCATAGGTAAAGAGACAGAGAAGGAGATACACCCGGCAAAAGCCACTGCAGCAGAAAACTTCCAGCAAACTGGTTCAGAGGGGCAGCATGAGGTAAACCGAAGCTACATTTTCTCCACTGCCACCAACATCCTTCAGAGAATGCTGCCATGGGTCTGGTGACCCATGCGGATATGGGGCTCTGCTCTCTGCATCAGGTAGGTGCCTTGGAATATTTTACCCAAAGCCAAGCTGCTTATTTTCAAAGCACGAAGCTCTAATCCTGTGAAAATATTCTTTTCCAATTATGACTTGCAAAATGGCTGATGCAGATCTAATCGATCTGTTTAGTCAGTCCTGTGAAAGCACAAGCATCAAAGCTGCTGGCTTTGACGCAGCTCGAGAGCAGTATTGCCTCGTGTGAATTCTTCTTGTTGTTATTTTAGCCCTTAATTTCAGGGCAGTAACTGCAGCAACAGACTTCTGCTACCACCTGACTAAGGAACTGCCAAGGCTTAGAAGAAAAGGTCAGTATTGCTAGTACTAAGCTATATGTTCTTAAAGCATTTCCCTGTAGTGTAACAAGAAATAAATGTTCACAACATTCAAGAGAACTGTTTGCTTTGGGTTGCTCTTTCTTTCAGAGCAGGGGCCAAGATCTATAGTATTTACAGTGCTAGTTTTAGCACTGTAAAGTAGCCTTAGCTGAAATAACACTAGCTCAGTAAGTAACACTAGCGGTGTAAATCTGCTGTGAGAAACCAATGCAACACTGAATAGCTCTTGAAATGTCCTTTGGGTGTAGCACAACCAATCTGCCTTGCTCTCTGCCTTCCTTGTCTGGTTAGCAGAAGACAAAGGGAGTTTCCCAGGAGCCCAATTTCAGTTTCCAGAGCTGAGCAATACTGAATGCTGGAATGATACTAGACAGCTATTTCCCCACAAGATTAAAATCTACTTAAGACAACCACAGCAAGAGAATTAGTTTCTGCTAACTTTGTTGGTACAAGGTAGTGAGATAGCTGGAAGGTGACAGTGTCGTGAAGAGGGAACCTGAGTTCTGCTAGGACATGGCAGCTGAAAGCTGCAGCATAGCTCAGTAGCTCAGCCGCTGGCATGAAGCTACTTGGGCTTCTAGCTGATCCTAAATTAAAGAGGCTCTTCTGTCCCTTCACTGATGCTGCTGGAAGCTTTTTTACCGTTACACCTCCTGTCACTTGGAACAGCTTTCCTGTAGCCCCTGGCACTCATTAGGCTCAGGTGGATGCTGCTGATTTCAGTTCTCTAGCTCATATTGCCTCTTGTTGTATTGAACTGCTGAGAGTTTCCATGTGCGACCTAGGGGAGGAGCTCAGCCAGTGGACTGGCTGCTGCAAAGGGACATGGGGGTCCTTGTCCCCCCTCCTCTCCCCATAGGCTGCAGGCACCCTTCAGCCTGATATCAGAGAGACTGCAAAGATGGGCCAGGAATACACTGATTGGTCAGGAGACTTTACAGCCAAGGAATTGCAGTTTCAATGTGCCAGTCTCATGGGTCACAGTGATATTCCAGGTCTCATCTACCGCATAAAAAAGCCTGAATTATATTCCTTTACTCTCCTTAACAAAACAAGAGATAAAACTACTGCTCATACCTACCTAAAGATGCCTTGGACTGGAGGGAACCTCCCAAACTTGCCATGACTCTTGGCTCTCCCCCATGGGCCCAGCATACTTCTAGGGAAGAGGTTATTATCCAGAGATTGAAAGTGGCTGGCTATAACCCAAGGGACATTTGAACAACAAGGGACATTTGAAATTGTTGAAAATGGCTGAATTATTGTCCTGAGAAGTGCCCACAGTTGCTACAGTTTTTGGAATACTGATGTGAAAAAAGTTCTTTTGGAGCAAGCAGCATTTGTGATGTGTAACCTGGGTGTTCACCACCTTGATGTGGATGTTGAGGGGAGCATCTCCATGAGATAAAGAGGGATTGCTGATGTACCTTTGTAACAATCATTAGAAAGGACCACTTCCATCCAAGCCTGTTTCTGTGCACTTTTCCATGCATGCTCTCTCTGCCCTTTGTCTCTCCCAACGAATGGGCAGCTACAATGAGCACCCTAAGGCAAGACACATGGCACTTCAATCAGTATGCCAATGCCTACAAAAGAGCCTGCTTGTTTTTTCCCCCCATATAAACTGCTTTCCTAAGCAGTTCTCTTCACTGGAATGTCATGGGAATTTTGCTGTACTGTTTCTAGACCAGAAGTGGTTTTAAAGTCACAGCTGCAAAAAAAAAAAAAAATGTCCTGTTAGCAGTGCTTGGTTATTGAGCAGGTATCTTGATGTAGGCTCATACGCTTTACTACATAGCTAGATTAACAAGGTCAAATCATCTTTGCTCTGTTTTGATATGGTAGGTACCATGTGTCTGTCCTGAGCATTCCTACAGTCCAGCTAAGGCTTGGGGAAGAAAAATAAATTGCTGCTCCGTTCATTTTTCCTGGTGTCTGTCTCTAACTGTGACCAGTCGAGCACATTTCATTCCTGGACTTTGTACAGTGTAGAGTCTTTAGACTGAGGGTCATGTAACATGGCTTTGCTCCTGAGTCAAGCTTCCCTTCACATCTGGAAGGTCTTAGCTTCCTCTGTTTGGGCCAGCTTGAGAAGTGAGCATGCAGGGGCAAGTTAAAACCAGTGCCTACCTCCAAAGACTGCTGTTATTTGGAAGATTGCTAAAGAGGTGTAAAACTAGGGAGTAGTACCTGTGAAACATCAGCTCTTTCCATTGCACCTTCTTTTGTTTGGCTGCTAATGAGGCTTCCCTCCTCCTACCTGTCTGGGCCCTCGGGGAGGTATTAGAAGAATGTGGCACCTTGCCTTGGGGCTGTTTGGGAAATCTAATTGTGGCCCAGAATGAGCTGAAAGGTAAACACTTTTAAAATCAGATCTGGGTTTAAGGGTGGGTAAATTAAGCTCATTTGAAAATGAGAGCCTATGCCTGCCCCAGTGTGCCTATTGTTCCCCATAGGGAACAATGTCGATAAAGCAAACTGATGGGGTGGGTGGGATTCCTGACCAACTCAGGTCATCCTGTAGACAGTTTGGGTGTTGATGCTTTTCAGAGGTTCAGAAAAGTCTTTTACAGGCGACTGGGAATGGCAACAATGACCCTGCTCAACCCCTTCCAGAGCTGTGCAAATTTCAGGCCCTAGAGCACAGTTTTGCCTGAATGCTTTGTAGAGGAAAAGTCAACTCTGCATTGTGGCAACCTATGGGAATAGATGCTAAATGGATGTAAAGTGTACTGTGATCTCAACTGAAGATGGCACATTGCTTCTGATATGCTGTGAACACACTGGAAAAATTGCCTGCACTACAGTTTATGGAGATTAAAAGCACTTGCCAACTGCAGTAAGCCATGGGGCAGCTATGTCAAAACCCTTGCAATAATATTCACTGAAGAAGGGCAGGGATTTTTCAGGGCAATGTCTCTTCTGCTTTGTGTGAAGACACTTAGTACATGGCGTTATGTTACAAGGGTGCACTTTTGCTTATCTGGCCTCAAATACTCCCAAAGCAAAGGGACCAGTTTTCGTGAAGGCTGTCCTCATTTTTTCAAAGATACATGCCAATCTTTTCTCATGCTTTTATGGATTACAGCAGGTATTCTGCTTGCTGGTTGTTTAGTTCTACAACCAAGCTGGATCCTTGCGGGTCAAGGTAATCCGGTCCCCAGGGTCAGGGCAGGGAGGTGAATGAAGTGGCATAGCCAGAGCAGCACACAGTGGCTGAAGGAGTGTCCCATTCACAGTTGTAGCCACTAGAAAGTCTTGTATTCAAAAAAAAGAACCCCCCAGATTCCAGAAGAAGGTATTGCAGGAGAGGAGGAGCAGAGTGCACAAATGTTGATGTGATAGCTGATGTTAGTGGTGTGGTTTGATGAGCAGGGGCAAGAGTACTGCGTGCCGGGCTGAGTCCTGAGGCACTTGGGAATACTTCAGTCTGTTCTCTGTCTTTTATTCCCCTTACCCTCAGGTCATCCCCTGGGGGCAGAAGCCAGCTTCCAGCACAGGCTGGGACACTGAAAAAGGATGGCCACCACAGGCCTGTAAAAGCAGTCAAATCTTCATGCCCTTCAGAGGATGGTGGCCTGCTTTTTTACTGAGGTGATGTGAAGTGCAAGCAGCTCCATGGAAGTAACTACTTTTTTAGGTGCCCTGGAACAGGACTGCAAAGCAACACAGACCCAGAGGAACACTGAACAGCACTTGCAGAAGGTTTAAATCACTCGGCAGCACAGAAATTCACAGAGGTATCTTGGTGCATAAAAATGGGGAGTCAGTGGGGAGAGCTGGACAAGACTTCAGAGGGAAAAAGGAAGGCTAAACACACTCAGTCCGTGGCAAAACTGTGTAGCAGTCAAGAGAGTCAGTTCTCAGGTAGCAGTGAGGCTGTAGAGCATTCCTCTTGTCATGCAGTAGGTGGAGAAAGAACACCAAGTGTCGGGCAGCATTACTTAGTGCAAATTTTTATATCCTCATCTGCCCGAATGCCATCAGAAGCATCCAGAACCAATCTCCTACATCCATTGCTGCTCATGAAGTCCATTACTTAAACCTCTATAACTGAGAGCATTCTCACTGGGTCACTGTAAAGCTCCTGTGTGATCTACAGGTCATGTCAATCTCATAAGTGAGAAATGTTACACAAGGACTTTTGTGTTTGCATGCTGTGAGTGTAGATTTGGGGCCCTGCATTTAAAAATGATTGCTCAAAGCTTCCCTCCTATTGCTGCACCCACAGCTGTGACTCACCTCCTCTGCACTGCTCATCCCAGCTGTAACATACAACTTTCCTTCATTTCCTTTACTCAACAGCTGCAGTGGGGATTTGTCTGTTTGCTTGTTTTCCCTCAATGTATTTAGTTCCCCAGCAATGACCTTTTGGTAAAATGCATAAAGTGTCTGGGGAGGGAAAAGAAAAAATAGAAAAGAGAGCTGTTTTTGACTGGAGATGCTGTGACGATCTTTATCGTTTAACCTTAATTATACACAGCAGAGCCGTGACTGTTAGTAATGCATCAACTGTCTGAAGTTTTATCCCATCTGCTGTGCCTAAGCCTAATGCTCTCCTATGGGTTAAACTCTGGGAAATGTGATGCTCTTCAGCTTCATTATCCCTTAGCTTATGGTCTTCTCCTCAGGAGCATGCTACAGTTCCTCTCCCATGTGCTCTATTTACCTTGCAAGATCTTAGAGACATCAAAGGGACTGCTGGCCTGTGTGGAGCCCTTCCCCTCCTCTGGTGATGCAAAGCTGCCATAAACCTGCTGTGTGTAACTGTCGAAACGCTGGAGTCATGGACAACACTGAGACAACCAATGTGATAAGCAAATGCTGTTTATTACAAAGCATCAATACTTTATATACTGTTGTTTACATTTGCTCACACTGATTTGGCACCTTATACTTGGATATATGTCCTTGAGACCCCTAGTAACTAACATATAATTGGTCAGGCACATTTATGAGAACTTGACCTTCAAAGCTTGCCAACAGTCCACAGTCCCACAACTCCTTCATAGTTTCCTTTACCGTTCCCAAGGCTTAAGGGTGATAATGTCTGGATCCATTTCGTTAACTATTTCTATCCATCACCCACATGTAACAGCTGAGGAGCACTGCTGAGAGCAGTCCCTGGCATTGTCAGTGTGCACACACAGTGACGCATGCAGAGCTGGTCTCAGCATTTTGTCCTCTGGCCTGTCCTGCTAATCTTTTCACTGCTAACCTCCATCACCCTGATACTAATGCTCATCCACACATGAGTGCACGTAAATCCTCAAGAGGATTTGGGAGCAGCTTAGACAAGTGGTTCATTAGGGTCTTTCTCTGACAACTAATGTTTTTTAATAAGGTTCCCATCATGGAGCTATTGCAAAAATAAATTCTCCAAGACACCAGATAGCTGCCACCCTAACAGACTGTTATCCGGGCGTAACGGATGTGGATCGTGATCCCATCAGGAGCTAGCTATTTTTGCTCTGGTTAGGCTGCTGGATGAACAGAGTGGATTCCTTTGAGCCAGATGAAAGCTGTGATTGTTTTGTGTTTGTCCTCAGCACAGGGAGATTTACAGATCCTATAGCACTGCACAGGCGCTTCTGAACAAGTGGAGGTTCAGAGAGGTTCATCCCCATGGTTGCCTGTTAAAGGACATGCAGTAGTATGTCCTTTATGTAGTAGTATGTCTCTGCAGTAGTATCTGGATGCTGTTTGTGCTGTGCAGTCAGGGTAGGTTATCTAGGTTAACTTTAAATAACCTGATTATGCCAGTAGCCTGTATACACATAGAACCTGGTGGAGAATCATGTTGGTTTCAGCCACTGTGGTACCAACAGGTTTCTCAATGCCTCTCACTCTTTAACCTGAATCAATAAAGTGGCTTGCCTGCTCAACTGCTTTTATCAGTCCCTTTCAAAGCTGATCCTGCTTTCTTGCCCTGTCCACCTCCTATCTTTTCTGTGAGCCAATGCTCATGATCCCTTTAGCACCAATAAACAGCTCAGTTACCAGTGCCAGGTTATGCCTGAGCACTAAATAACTACTGCAGCATCGCCTGCTATTAGGCAATTTTTGGAGCTGTCTTGGGTGGTTTAGCAATTCATGCAATGACATCTCCCTTCGGTGACTAGTGTTTTCTGTCCCAGCCCTTCTCAGACAGTGAGAGGCAGACTCAAATCAGAACTAAGTCATCCACTGCAGGATTACCAAGTGGCTGCAGGATATGCAGAATGCCCTTTAGGGAGCTGCTTGTCCTGATCAGACCACCCTCCTTCCATGAGGTCTCTTCTCTTCCAGTCTTCCAGTGCTCTGACAGACCTCCTCCTTCTGCCTCTCCTTCCTCAATACATCAGTATCACTTGTTCAATTTCCCTCTTTCTCTGGACCAGAAGATAAAGTCACTTTTTTTCCTGGCTAACCCCTCCTGCGATCTCTTTCCCCCTTCTTCAGACACTGCCCCTGTTCTCATCTGCTTCCCAAGCTTTCCACATTGCCTGTTTGACAAGTGAATATCCATGGTAGAGCATTCCCTGTGATACCTCTGCTCCTCCCTGTATGCCATACCTTCCAAGTGTGCAACCTGGGTATTGATCCTTTGGAGAAATAAGAGTCTATATGATTCTATGTAGCTCTGCTATAGGCTTTGCAGGACAATATGCTCAGTGGAATGCTCATGTTGGCTATGCAGAAATAACTTGCATCTAAACTGGCAAGAGCACTGTAAAAAAAGTAAAAATAAAACCATATAAACTCAAAGAACCATATAGCAAGTTTTTATTTGTATTTTTTTATTTTTTTTTTACAATGTCTTAAAATGTGCCATATTTCTCTATTTATTTGGTAGAGGTTCATACCAAATACCTCAACAAACATAATTTCCCCTATCCTCTGAAAAATACTCAGGGTTTTAATTCCTCAAACTCTTATATCACTTAGCATAATTGTTTCTTTCAGATGAGTAAACATCATGTCACCGAACAATCCTACACTCTCAGCTTCTCTGGTCTGAAAGAAAAGGGTGTAATATCCTGAACAAAAGGTATATTTTATACTGCAGGGGCCATGGAAAGCTGGCGGAGATGAGATCTGGGGCAAGGCAGAAAGACTCTCAGCTGCAAGCTCTGTGGAGTTGCAAGAGAGGTGATTTTATTCACAGAAAAGACCAAGGGAGTGACAAAGGCTCCGGCTGTACCTCTGTTTTTTTGGGTGAGAAGTCATTTTACCTGTTCCCAGTCACCATGATGATACTTACCCACTCTGGAAAGCGCTCTGAGATGTACAGATGGGGAGAAGCATCACTGCTTAGCAGCTGTAAATTTCCGAACCTGCTCCTCATCAGTTCTCCTGCTGTCTGGATGTGTTGGATGCTCCCTTCCCATCTCCCACTCTCTGGGTATGCTGCTGCAGACTGGGAAGCAAAGAGCATCTCTCATTCCCTATGCAAATCCATTGATGAAAACATAAAATGCATTATGCTGCTAAAACTTGCTGAGCTTGTCTGGATAAATGCCAAGGATTAACGGCATGTAACTTCACCATTGATTTGACAACAATGATGTTATGTGCCCTAAACACAGATGGGATTTGTTCAGTGTTTAGGATGTGGGCTCTGAGGTGGAAAAAAGGGATTGCTAGTAATTTTTTAAGCCTCTTTGGCTTCACCAAGGCAGACTGTTGGTATTATATAAATTCTTTAGATAAAATAAATAACAGTCTTTGTATGAGGACAGTGGATATTTAACTTTTCCAGCATACAGCTGAATAATAAATCTAACTGTGGATCACTATAAGCCAGGAAATAAAAATTGCTCCATCCGTCTAAAATATGAAGGAAAGATTGGAGAGGAAAAAGAATTTGAAGGCCAGCAATAAAATCAGGATTGTACCTTAAAAAGCACTGGGACAAAGATTTCTTTTTAGGTCGAAAACTAGAAACACAACCTGTCCCTGCTGTGATTGCCATCTCCCTGGCTCTGGTATTCTGCAGCTTTTCAACCACAGTCCCTGCGGAACAAAACCTATTGTGAGCAAGAGTGGAGACCACCTGGGACAAAGCTTGTGATGTAGAGGTTGGTCATTCATTAAGCAACAGCTGCAGAGGCAAGAGAAGAGAGAGCTACCATGATTTACAGCAGTTCAGGCTTAGCCCCTCACTCTTTAAGCTAAGCTGCAGCTCCCAGCTGTGCCACTGATGGCTGTTAGGGAGGCATGGGAATTTGCAGAGTTATCTGGGGACACAGTGATCTTCCTTTAAATGAAAAGTCTTTTTTAATAATACACTTGCTGAAAGGTAGGCTCCTAGAGCTATATTTAAACTCCTTAATGCATGTCCTGATTTTCAAAGGTGCTCAGCATGCAGCAACCCTCCCACTAACTGGCTTCTTTTTTGCTATGAACTATCCTCAAACAGGGGTTTTCAAGTGTTCTCTTTGCTTTTAACAAAAACCACTTATTCATCTAATAGAAAAAGAATATAGCATCTGCCTTCTCTCATGTTGGCCCTCCCACGGTGTTAGCCCACAGTTAAGCATGGTGTACAAATTGCACTAGTAACATGCCCTCACCTCCTCCCAGCCCTTATAAACTTCAGCAAGACACAAGCAGCATTCAAAACTCAGCAGAAATCACTACTTTAGTGCTTTCCATGGTGTTTGGTGGGGGTTGAGTGCAGAGGGAAATGAATCTAGCTGCAGTTATTTTCAGTTGCTCTCACCTCCATCAGCATCCCACTCAGACCTGGTAGAAAAGTTTGGAGCCCCTGACCATGGCATTACCTTGGGTGGTATGCTTGTGTTTGAGGAACAAGAAGTAAATCATCTAAAGAAAGGACTACTCCCTTATAAAGATAGGAATAAATGTCCTGTGCTCACTTCTAAGGAGAGCTTTTACTAAGTGCTTAGGAGCTCAAAGAGCTGAAACTGATAATTCTGGCTCCACAGTGATAATGCTGCCTGTCTTTTAGCTTGATTGCTTGCATACTGTCTCCTATTGGCTTCTTGGTCCTTTCAAAGTTTATGCAAGATTAAGAAAAGCATGGCCATTTTTTCCCACTTACCAGCTCCCTCACACACATTATGTAGTATTTTCCATGGCAGCAAGACTGGTATGAAGAAAACTTGAAACAGTACCACATTATTACCTGCCCTAGCTCTGTGTAGCTGTTAGGAAATTCTTTTTTGTACCTCATAGAAATATTCCTCCACAGGGAAAACTTAGTTTGATTAGAACACCTACAACAATTTTATCAGTAAATTATTCACTCCTTTATCACTAAACAGCTTGCACCTAAATGTGGGGGACCATCTAAGTCTTGTACCTTTTGGGGTTGGCAGGTCTATTTGCAAGATGAAGCAGTGGAACTCAATCCTGAGTTCTCTAAGAGCTATCTGAAAAGTTGCTCCCTCTGAAGGTTAATAGATATCAGCTGACTGGAGAGAACATGCACTTCAGAGAGGTTGCCTTTCTTGCCTCTCCTGTGGCTGCAACACACTAGTTACAAGCAGTAATCCCAGCTATATTAGCACTTCAGAATCGTGTATGAACTCTCCATGGTTACGCCTGACCAGTCACAGCTCCACTTAAACACTTTTCTCTTCATATTGGGATTGTACAGAGCTTGGCGTGGAGGCTGGAAACTGCACTGGACTCACCTAGAAATTGTCAGGTCAGAGCTGGTCGTGCAGAAAAACTAATAGCATATATATACAAGCAAGAGTGATGCTGGGTCGCTGATGCTTGCTTTACTCAGAAACATGATCTAGCACTTCTGCAAGTTGTCCTGGGCAGCATCCTTTACTAAATGTCTCATGTAATGGCAATTACACATGATAGTGTAGGAAGGGATTTTTTCAGAGGTAAGCTAGACAGCAGATTCTAATGGAAAACATTCTGAGTTGGACTTGCATCCTAACTTTGCAATGAGTACACTCATGAGCATATGCACTAGTTTTTCTTCCTGTTATAGGAACACCAACAAATCTCACTGCTTATGCTCAGCAGGTGATAATGAAGCACAAACATCGTGCATCTTGTGAGAAGTCTCATCCCTGAATTGCTTTCTCCTCTCATACTGAACTCCCACTGGATGGGATTCTCCTCACCAGCTCCGCTCGACCAGGGAGGAGTTAGAAATAGAATTGCCTCCCCTAAGGCAGCTGTCCAGGCTTCCTTCTTAGTTGGTCAAGATGTAGGCACTGCTGAAAGGTCTCATTTCACATTTCCTGCTCACCTACATGATAATGTGAGCTTTCTGGAGGGATCTCTGTTTCCACACTGATTGGACAGGGAGACTGGGCAACTCATTTGGACCAGACACTTAAGTTTTAGACTACTGGAAATTAGATGTGATGAGTCTCAGAAGATCACTTGTTGCTCCAAAGCTGTACGCAGTGCAAAGTCTATACCTGAAAAAACTTTTGTAAGTGAAATTTGCATTTCATTGAAGTATTTTGCCCATAAGAGACAAACATGCATGTCAAGGACAAAATGGATATGATTAATGCTAAGGAATAAAATTGGCTGTCACTTATTGAGTATTTAAATGTGTGGCAATATACCTAATTTTAGATGACATTTAAGTGAAGATGTATTTGTAATTTTTCTCTCAAAAGCCCATTCCCATCATCCTGCTGAACATGCAGAGTGCTCTGATCACACATATGCTCCAATCCTGGAGCAAGCTTCAGACCATTAGGTAGACGATGGATTTTGTTGGGTTTCCCTTGTGAGATAAGTGGTGATGCGTAGGCAAGTGGCTTCTTTCCTAGTGCCTAACTAAGAGCACTGTTGTGCTGCTAGTTGGTGTAGCTGAGAGAGGTACAGCCAGCCTGGGGTCCCTTCTTCCTTCCTAGTCCAAGAATCCGGGCCTGTTCCTGCAGGGGAGCATGCTGAAGGTCAGAACTCAAGGGCTAGGACTGAAAGATGCCATTTTGCTCCCTGTGTTCCTGGTATAACCTCTGGTTTGGGAAACACAATGGGAATGTTTCCAATACATTGCAGGAATTGCATCTACACATGGCTGGGGCTCCAAGATCTGTCTCATTTTCTGCATCAGGGCACAGTTTCCACCTCTTCCTCTACATGCCAAATAAATTATTTGCTTCGTGTGCTCCACTGAATGGCTTGGGACTTGAGCCTGTTCCTGTATTTCTCCTTTCATTCTGCATATATCAGGTCACTGCTGCCATTTGGTTAAATACAAGTTAGCAGGTCTCTCATACTGGGTGTCTGAGAAGAGATTTTCTTCTTTCCTGGATGAAAAGACCCAACTCTCATAAAGCTCTTGAAGAAAAACCTTGGCAATGCTTTATGAATCTTGTTTGCTTTCCCTTCATTTTCTCAAGCAAAATGACAGATTTGGGCCAATGGAACTCAATGGGAGGTTAGGCCTGTCTGTTGTGGTTTTTTCCTCCATATTTTAAGGAGGGATTAATCTCATTTTGGCATTTGATTTTAGAAAAGCCTTCATGCCCAAGAGCCATGGCCTTTTCCTGCTGGAACTAGGTTGAACCTAAACTTTGTCTGTGTGCCTAGTGGTCTCTACTGCCTTTTTGGGTGTCTTTCTGCTCAACTTCTGCTTTCTGTGAAGGAAAGCCTCTATAATGTGATTTTCTGGTTCCCATTTTTCCTTGCCTGCCTCCATGCACTGTGTGGGGAGGGGTCATGTGTGGAAGTGAAGGCCAAGGGCTTCTCAAGACCATGTGGCACCTAGAGCCTTAGGGCAGCGAGGAGGTTGCACAGCGAGCTTACTTCCCTGGACTCTTCAGGTCTGCTTGGTAGAGTAACATGGGACAAAGCCCTGGAGGGAAGAAGAGCCCAAGAAAGCTGGTCAATATTAAAGCATCACCTCCTCCAAGCTGAGGGATGATGTATCCTGAACAATGAGGGAATCAGGCAAAAATGCCAAGAGACCTGTGTGGATGAACAAGGAGCTTCTGGACAAACTTGAACATAAAAAGAAAGCCTGCAGAGACTGGAAGAAAGGACAGGTAGCAGGGGGAAATACAGGAAATTGTCTGAGCAGCCAGGGATTAGGTTAGGAAAGATAAACCTCTGACATAAGTAAATCTGGCTGAGAATTTCAGGGTCAAGAACAAAAGCTTCTATTAGCTACATTGGTGATAAAAGAAAGACTAGGGAAAATGTGGGCCCTCTCTGGAAGGAAGCGAGAGACATGGTTACCTGGGGCATGGAGAAGGCTGAGGTACTCCAAGACTTTATTGCCTCTGTCTTCACTGGCAAGAGCTCCAGGCACACTGTCCAAGTCACAGAAGGCAAAGGCAGGGACTGGGAGAATGAGGAACCAGTCAATGTAGGAGATCAGGTTTGAGAACATACAAGGAACTTAAAGGTGTGCAAGTCCATGGGACCTGGTGATGTACATCTGCAGGCCCTGGGGGAACTGATCAAGGCTGAGAGAGCTGGGCTTGGTCATCCTAGAGAAGAGAAGGCTCCAGGAAGACTTTAGAGCAGCTTCCAGTGCCTAAAAGGGCTGACAAGATACCTGGAGAGGAGCTTTTCATAAGGGCATGTAGGGACAGGACAAGAGGAAATGGATTTAAACTGAAAGATTTAGATTAGACATTAGGAAGAAATTTTTCCCTGTGAGGGTGGTGAGGCACTGGCACAGGTTGCCCAGAGAAGTCGTGGCTGCCCCATCCCTGTCAGTGTTTAAGGCCAGGTTGGACAGAGCTTTGAGCAACTTGGTCTAGTGGAAGGTGTCCCAGCCCATGGCAGGAGGTTGGACCTAGATGAGCTTCCAGCCCAAACCATTTTGTGATTCTATGAAATCAAAGCAAGGAAATTTTCAAGGGCAGCTTTGGGACTGCTGTTACTGTCAGTGACCA
This sequence comes from Agapornis roseicollis, assembly GCA_002631895.1. Lineage (NCBI taxonomy): Eukaryota > Metazoa > Chordata > Aves > Psittaciformes > Psittacidae > Agapornis > Agapornis roseicollis. Next base: position 81,670 of record NDXB01013867.1, read on the forward strand.
AACTTGGGTTTTCTTCTTCCTTTTGGCAAAGTATTTGTTCGTAAAAAGTTTCTGTTTTGTCAAATCCCTGTTCGTGCTCTGCCTCATGCATTAGTCCCGTTTCCTGCCAGCCTTGTGGCAGCATCCCTGTGCCAGGCGTGTCAGGCCCCTCTCAAGTGGTGGAGACACTTCATAACATGTCACAAAAAGAGTTTCCCTTTCTTCAGCTTGAATCAACCCTTTTTTTCTCAGTTGGCATAAAGCTGTGTCATTTATTGGAGCAGACTTTGTGTCTCTTATTCAAGGAGGGGCAGAACCAGAAGCAAATTAACAAAAAAGCCGAGGGAGGGTTCCAAAGACCCACAGAGCAGACCTCCTTCACAAGCATCCTTGAGATGCCCACTGGGGTGTCCTGTTCAGCTATTTGATCCCATAGAGGACCTGCCAGTACCCCTGGGCACCCTGTGTCTCACAGCCTATTGCCTGGCACCATCCCTTCGGGAGATCTGGCACAGATTCCAACCAGACTGTCATTTCCAGGTCAGTCTCCGCATTTCTGCTGACCATGTTGCCTCCATCATGAGATCATGTCTTTCCAGAGAAATCCCACTAATGCCTTCATTCTGTGAGACCGGTATATATAGGGGGAGCTTCCCTGGGGATGCACTGTGCAGCCCAGCCAAGGCATCGCTATCTCACCAGCATCTGCACAGCCCCCACTGCTCTCCCCTTGCAGCAGCAGCAAGCATGGACATTACCATCCAGCACCCCTGGTTCAAGCGCGCTCTGGGACCCCTCATTCCAAGCCGTTTGTTCGACCAGTTTTTTGGAGAGGGTCTCCTCGAGTATGACCTCCTGCCTTTGTTCTCTTCCACTATCAGCCCCTACTACAGGCAGTCCCTCTTCCGCAGTGTGCTGGAGTCGGGCATTTCAGAGGTAAGGGCCCTTTGACTTCCTCCCCTTCTGCTTCCTCAACCTACTCATGCCTCCATCCGCTCCTCCCCACCTGCAGCTTGCTGGCAGAAGCTGGTGGCTATAGCCTTGCTTCGCAGTGCAAGGGGGCAAGGAGAACCTCCGCCCCTACACCAAGCACCAAGACCCCTCTTGGGCACAGAGGAAAACCCTTGCCAGGGAGGAGGCTTCCCTTTAAGAAACAGAAACCACATGGCTCCTGATGATTGTTTCTGCCACATAAAAGGCTACCTTTGCTGCCCACCTGCTGGCTGTATGGCAAGGGAGGATCTAGGCTGCTCCTGGAGTAAGTGCCCTTGAAGGCAGCTTGGCATGGCAGAGGACCCCAATGAGCCAGAGCTTCCTGCAGATCCTTCCTCTGCCTCAGGACCTGTTTTTGCAAGCCCAGACTGCAACAGTTCTCTGAAGGCAGCATGTAGGAGTAGCGTGTAGCCATGAGGGCTGTGATCCAAAGCTCAGGGACTGGTGCATTCTCTTACTGGTTTCCATCTAGCGCTAAAACCACAAAGAAACTACACAATGTGTGCTGTCAGAGAATATCACTGGTTTTAATTCCCCCCTCTGCTGAGTATAAATGCCTGATGCATCTGGCAGGTTGCTGTGTGCAAAGGGGTCCCTGGTACAAGAATAGTGATGAGAAGTGATGCCTCTCCCCAGGGCAGTATCAGTGGTACAGGTGCCCTGTGTCCCTGAGTCCCTGCCATGTGAAGGAGACCCCTGCTGAGGCCCATAGTAACAGAAGGAGAAACCTTGCCACTGCCAGACCATTTCCATCTTTTAAACTCCCTCTATGCTTATAGCTTAGATCTGACTGTCTAACAATGTTCTTTCAGGTGAGGTCTGACCGGGACAAGTTTACAATCATGCTGGATGTAAAACACTTCTCCCCTGAAGACCTGAGTGTGAAGATTATCGATGACTTTGTGGAAATCCATGGCAAGCACAGCGAAAGACAGGTAAGTGGAAATGATGATAATGGTGGAGCAACTGGGGAGTGGAGCTCCATTTTCTTTCTTTCCAACAGTCCTCAGCTGAAGGAAAAGAAAGGAGTTATTTATCAATTGTCATTATTGGCATGGCCTGTTCCCACAGAGCCCCAACCTGATAGCTGACAATACTGGGCTAATCCGCTCCTCTACTGTTTATTTTCAATCATCATCTTCCATAACCATCAGATGACGATGTCCATTGTTCACTAATAACACTGGACCAGACAGAGAGCATCATCTGGCACTGTTCAAGCACGGCTGAGTTTTCATAAGCCAGAATTGTTAGTGAAAACAGAGTTTTCATATGCTGATCTGCGAGAGAAAGCAAGACCAAACAAAACAAAAGAAAAACAACCAAGTGCCTCGGGCTTGGAAACTTTTGACACGTATGTCATGGAAATATCTGTGGGGGTCGAAAAGTGAATTATACCGGCAGGGGTTTAATTATTCTCCTGCATTTTTTTGGCCAGACAAAGCTCTAGCCTGGAAAAAGTATGTATTTTTTAATATAGGGTTTCTTTTCTTTTCTTTTCTTTTCTTTTCTTTTCTTTTCTTTTCTTTTCTTTTCTTTTCTTTTCTTTTCTTTTCTTTTCTTTTCTTTTCTTTTCTTTTCTTTTCTCTCCTTTCCTTTCCTCTCCTCTCCTCTCCTCTCCTCTCCTCTCCTCTCCTCTCCTCTCTTCTCTTCTCTTCTCTTCTTTTTCCCAGGGAAAGAGAGCAGCCGTTTTTACAGCTGACTTTAAAAAAAACCCAAACAGTTCTCATTCATTTGGCCAAAATAAGAGGGGGCCATGATTGTGTACTTTGGCTGATATACCTCTGCTGGCTAGTAAGGCAATTACATGGGTGCAGGCGTGTGCATTGCTTTTACCTCTGCAGAACCCTAGGCTTTCTCTCCAAGCATCCTTTGAAATTGGAGGCCATGGCAGGGGCCCCATCAAAACCAGATCCCAATCTGTAACATGGCCAAAATCAGAACCTGCTGTTCTGCTCAGCTCTTGCAGCTTCAGGGGCATTGTGGGGAGACACGTCACCTACGAACCTGTCTAATAGAATAAGAGCAGAAATGTAGCTGGTGATACCAGTGATACAGTGTCATGGTGCCAGGGTGAATGTGGCTTCCTGTCCAGTGGAGCTGCAGAACCAGGCAGTGAGGCACAGTGTGGTGCTGGAGGGTTTCTGACAAGCTTTCCCCCTTTTCCCCACTGCCTCTCAGGATGACCATGGCTACATCTCCCGTGAATTTCACCGCCGGTACCGCTTGCCTGCCAACGTGGACCAGGCTGCCATCACCTGCTCCCTGTCCAACGACGGCATGCTGACCTTCTCTGGCCCCAAGGTCCCTTCCAACATGGATGCCAGCCACAGCGAGAGGCCCATCCCTGTGTCCCGGGAGGAGAAGCCCACCTCTGCGCCTTCCTCCTAAGCCTGCCTGCTGCTGTGGTATGCAGGCTGCCACTGTCTGCAGGTCTCATTCCCAGAGCCATTGCATAGATACCAGTGAATATCAGAGGGGTTTATTTTGTTGGTTACCCCTTATCCTTTGTTTCTTTTGTTCCCCCCCCCCCCCCCTTTCCTTGGAT